>VWZF01000730.1:175106-188176 GCA_013396755.1 Sclerurus mexicanus
TTTTTTTTTTAAATTAAGGCAGCTTCCAGGTCCTTAACAATACTCTGTGCCAGAGATATAAAATAAAAGAAACGTAGAGTGCTGCTGCCATAACAACCTTCTACAGGGAACTATTGGGATACAGATAGTTACTATACTAGCTACCATCAGCCGTGTGTATCATGACACACAAAAACCAGAAAACCCCTTTCAGCCACAGCATCCCGTCGTTTGCATTCTCGGCTCTGGGCAGCGAAAGCAGAACAAGCACAGACTTCTAGTCCCACACCCCCCCCCCCCCCCCCGCCTCTTTATTTATTTCATTATTTCACGGCGGGGGGCGAGCGTTGGAAAAGTCCATTTGAGCGCCGAGTGGTGCCCGCAGCCGCCCACCGTCCCCTGCGGGAAGGGCCGCGCTCCGCCGCACCCGCGGCCCCGGGAGGGGGACCGGGACCCTCCGCCACCTCCCTCTGGGACGACTCGGGGGAACCCGCCAGATCTGCTGCGCTGGATCCTCCCTCCCCACCTTCAAATGCTCCCTTGCAAAAGTTAAGGCTCTGCCCCCTCCCCCGGGGTGCCGGGGGGTACGGGCGATTGGGGCTCAGGGGTCTCCTGGCCCCGGTTGGGGAGCGGGGCTGTCGGGGTGTCTGTGCTGTGCCTCCATGTGTGTGCGACATCCCCGTGGCAATGGGCANGGCGGAGCGGGGCGGGGGGGACCAGGAGCGGCGCGGGGGCGCGCAGCGGAGGGGGAGCAGCTAGGAAGCGCTGCGCTCGCTCCTGCAGCCCTCTGTCCCTCAGCCCTCATTTTCTCATTCTTCTACCCCTTCTCCCTCCACTCCTCGTCCCTGCATCCCACATCCTCCTATCCGTTCGTCCTTCACCCCTCCATCTTTCCATCCGTCCATCCCTCACCCCTCCATCCTTCCACCCGTTATCCTTCATTCCTCAGCCCATCCGCTCCCCCTTGCCGCGGAGCCGCCGTCCCCCCGTGGTTGCTTCCCCACGCCTTCCGCCGTAGGGTGTCCCCGAAGCGCCTGGGGGCCGCGGCAGGCGTGATGCTGCCCCCGCGGCGCGTCCACACGACCCCCCCGTTCCTCCCCCATTGAAGGGCGCCCTGCTCCTTTGAAGGGCAGCCTCGCTTCCTCCCTCCCCCCGCAACCCCTAAAGAAAAAGCGCTGCTAGAGCGTTCCTATTCTGCTCTTCATCTTTTTTTTTTTCTTTCTTTCTTTCTATCTTTTTTTTTATTTTCCCTCCACCCGGCAGGAGGAAACAAAACGGTGCTATGTAGGGAAAAAAGGCGGTAAACAAGAGGAAAACAACAGATAAGAGTACAATAATCATTGACTGTATGAGAAACGAACCATACAACGGATTAGTTCTTAAAAGCAGTCTTTCAAGCCCGCTCCCAAAACCTAAAGCACTTCTTGGATGTGCTTAGGATCAAGACTAAGTATCTCAACGTTAAAAATAAAAGGAAAAAAAACACCCCAAAACAACAGCTCGGAGTGCATTGTGTAAAGATGAGACCTGTAAAACAAGTGACTCAAATAAGCAAGCACACCAAAATCTATCAACTCTTTATCCTTGCTCTGAACTCCCCTTGCTTTATATAATGTCGATAAACTGGTGCGAGTACATTTGGGGAAAAGACACAGCAATGGCAACAACGTAGCACTTTTTATTAGTGAACATTAGTAGCCTTACCTGATAAGTAGTTGCTTCAGAGGTTCAATCTGCGCGTTTCTCATCAGCCCTCCAAGGAAACAAATTACTAGATGTTCAGTGCAGACATATGATTCCCTGGGGTCACTGTCCCTGTCCTAGACGTTTCTCAATGGCTTGCAGATAACTTACTATGCTCTTTGGCTCTGCCTTGTACCAAGAGCCGTGCAGGTATCAACAGCTCCCACTTGTGAAGACAGGGAAGAGAGAGATTGGGTAGATTTCCACATAGCTCCACATTTCCAACTGCTGATTTGCTGTAAGGGCTGTAGTCACTTAGAGAGTAGGTCTGGTCTTCTAACAGGTTTATTCAGAAAGAGAGGCCTGACCCAAAGTTCACTGAAGGCAATATGAATATTTTTAGAACAATAATGGGAGTTGGTTCAAACCACTGTGAGGTCGCTGTTGGTGTGAAGGTATTTCCAAGTACTGCTATTCTAGTAAAAGCTAGTGAGAACTAGTAAAAACTCTCTGGGAACAAGAAAAATTGCTGAAATGTGCATCTTTTTTCATAAAATTATTGAAAGAAGGTCAATAATTTTGTTGAGAAAACAAATAAATCTTTCAATGTTTTTCTCTTCTCTGATCTCAGTCCTCAGATTAGATCTGAGCATCCCCTTAAGTTGGAAGTAGTTAGGGAAGGGCAAGCAAACTGGGCAGTGGGAAAGATTTGGGCTCTGTATAGGTAATGACATCAACCTACCTAGTATCAGTGGCAAAAAAATTGGCTTATATTTTTTAAACATAGTTAATACCGGGATTTAGTATATTTGATATAGTTTTTATTTGGTCAATTTTTCTATTTTTTTTGTTCTTCTCTTGCTCTGTAGTTAGTGATGCATCACTCCAGCAGGGACAACTGAGCTCAATTTAATAGTAGCCTGGTATTTAGAGTGATTCCTGAGAAATAAGAGACTGAGTGTAAACACTTTTTCTCTGAGATTCAGAATAGGAAATGAACCATTGAGGTCCTGTCTTTTCTCAGATGAATGACTTTAGCTCTCCTAGCTTTGACTACAAATTTAGTCTGCATCAAAGCAGGATCTGCCCACAGAATTTTTTTTAACCAAAATTATTTTGTTAGAAATTGTTCAGTTCTTCAGGAAATTACAAGGCTTGCTTCAGATTCTTGCACGATCTTTATATATATGTAAAAGGATTTAAGTTTATGTACAAGGATTTATTTACTTTTAAGTTATAGCAGCATTTTGCGTATGGAGAATACAAATATTAACCATTACATTTCAAAATCATTGTACTGAACTACTTTATTCTTAGATATGAGGTTTCGTCTCTTCTATAAAACTTTTGTAATTGCAGTAAAAATTCTTTTCTTATTAAAGAGAAAATGTGAGCCTTTTGTGATTACACCTTTGCTATATAAACTGCCTCTGCAAAAGTTGATTGCTGAGCTTGCCACCTTAGACTGAAAATATGCTTATACTGTTTTCTGAAGGTTCCAAAGTATTTTCTGAGAGCACAGTAATAGGTTTTATTCACATAATGGAAAACGTGTGGATATTAATAGATATTTTAAAAGTAGAAAGCATGATATTGTAAAGGGGTTTGTTAATAAACCAAAAGAAACAATCCCCTACCCAAACAGTTCCCCAATTCTCAAAGTAGATATTTATAAATATTGTGTGAAAACATACAAAGCTTTATTTTTTGCCTAACATGATCTGAATATTTATGTGAGATGTTTTAAAAGTAACATTTTAGCACTTACTAAAAACTTATGTGCAGTACTGAAATGTGTGCTCTTCCACTGACGTTGTTTCCATAAACTCAGTCCCACCAGTGTTTGCAGGGCCAGGACTTCTCTTTTCATCTGCATTCATTTTAGAGGACTCCGAACATGTGCTCATGGGAATCCTTGTGCATTTTACTATTTGTAATTGATTGTTGGCTTGGGGGTTAAGTGCATCATTTAATAATCTATCATCCTTTGACTCACTGTTCTTGACATTCATTAGTTATGGCTTGCCTTAAACTTGGCCCTGTTTCTGCAGCTGGGTTGCCTAATGCCATTACCTGGAGCTCTGCAATCAGCCTTAATGACCTTGATGAGAGCAGTGGCTCGATGCAGTTTGCAAAGTTGTGGGACAAAGAGTAGAATCTTAGATCCAGATGGCGACTGTATTATACAATGAGAACTGAACGCAGGCTGAGGCTTTGGGTATGATTAAGTTTAAAAAAATAACACAAATTATTATTGATATTTGAATCTGAGAAAGAACTGTATGTTTTCAGTTTTTGGTTTGCAACAGATTAAACACATTTAACTCTGATACCTGAATGCTTTAAGTCTCCAGTCTTAGACATATTTATCCTATCTGTTAATGTGTTTATTTTAGACAAAATTAAATAAATCATTTATTAAAATATTTTATGCATGGGAATGTAGATAGCAGGCTTTATTACAGCTTTCTCTTATTCACGGAAGATTTTATTTGCTCTATATGTTTTATCAAGGATTACATAGGATTTATACAAAGATTAAGTGACAATAAGTAATCTATGGTGAACTAGGGTGGTTTGGGGTTTGGGTTTGTTTTTGGTTTTATTTTTGTGTATAGTACCATTTTCATTGAGTAAGGCTCTTTACTAAACAGCAGTTTCACATTATACAGGATAATTAGATTTAAAATTTAAAATTAAATGCCTTTGCACTATGACTCATAGTACTGATTCTGAAAACATGTTTTGCTCTAGCACACCAAAATAAAGTAAGGACTTCGTTCTTGAGTCCAGTCTGGTCTGGGGTACCGCTGTCTTTAAAGGGACATGGTTTTCTGCATTCAAGCCTCAAGCTCCACTGAGCCCAAAGGATGGCTGTGAAAATTACAACTTGTCTAGTTAAGACTTTCTGTCATGAACTTAACAAATTTGCTCACCTTCTCTTACCAAGCACAAGGAACTTTACAGGCATGCTTATATCAGCAGGTGAAAAAAGAAAGTATGAGAGAAGAAATGAAATACAGTAACCCCTTTTCCATTACAGGAACAACTCAGGAGAGGGAAGATATCAGATACCAAACATATAGACACTGGTATAACTTCCAATTTTAATCAAATTTAAAAGGGACAAATAATTGAACTAGGAAACTTCAATATACTTACAGATTCTCATAATATGCAGTAAATCTTTACAGTTCTACTCTCCAAGGAGATTCTTGAGTAAATAATAATGACTTTGGCCTCTTGGATAAATGAAGATGGATGTACTGAGAAAAATCTAATTATAGATTTCTCCTGCTTTTTTTTCTGCCTTGGCTCTTATCTTGTGCACCAGTAGTATATTGTTAATACTTCATATATATAATCATATATATATATATATATATATATCTCAGTTAATACAGGGAAAAAAAAGCATAAAACCATCAACAGTTTTGTTTCTGTATTAATTCAGTATTAAATCTGGTGGTTTTGGAAACAATCTACCGATTTTTTTCAAACATTACCTAGTGCTACCAAGTCAATACAGCTGCGCTGCAAACTCTGGTCTGTTCTGCATCTCGTCAACAGAATCGTTCACTAAGGGCCATGTCTTCACTAGGAATGATTTAAAGTTATTCTCACAGTAGTGTACCATAGCAGTAACTCTTTCCAAACAAGGATGCAGCTTATCTTGTGAAAGCTATATATTGCATACTTTGATTACCTCTGAATTAAACAAGGTAAACTTAATAGATAAAAGTTTTGAGTTGTTGTTGTGCATTGTTTTGTTTACCTTTTTTTTTTAAAGGCAAGTATGTTAATAACAGGATCTCTGTAAAACATTTTCATATCAGTGGATCACAGAGCTATGCTCACAGAAGTCTACAATGTAGGCATAGCTGAATTTCAGAGTAATACACGTGCAGATTGTGAAAATAGTTATTCAGCACATTACTAGAAGAAACTACCCCAGGTCTCAGCTGGTCTGGCCATTTTTATTGTTAATGCTAAGGGGAATAGAAATACACCCTTTTCATGTTAGAGCCCTATCTGGTTGGGTAGGGTCTATAGTTAGAAATGTGAACATGTTTTCTATTTGAAACATAGACTCAATTATAGAAGGGTTTGGGTTGGAAGGAACCTTAAAGATCATGTAGTTTCTGCTCACCCTGTCCTACTCAGGGACTTTTTCCACTAGACCAGGCTGCTCTGTATATACGTGATCAAACCAATGGAGAGAATTAAAAACATTCAACTCCATAGTGTCTCCTTTTGCACTGTCTTTGCAGGGACATTTTAAGCATTGAGTCTTTTCACCCGTGTGAGTGTTAATCCTCTGCTCTCTCAAAGTGTTTTTCTTTGGTATCTGTTACAACTGTTAATTATTAATTATAGATCTGACTAATTTGGACTCTTCTCCAGGATTCCTGGCTCCATTAATTTGTCTGAAAGGACCGTAAAGTGTTTGGAGTCACAGACCACCTTTTTGTTCTCACACTTTGCAGCACATAGGACAACAGAGTCATGGTCCACCAGTATGGTTCCAAATAGTAGCTAGTAATAATGATAATGCATCAGCTCTAAATCCTGTAATCACATAGGCTAGACAGCTGGGAGATGTGGAAAGCCTCAGATTCCTTTGATGTTAGAAAAATATGCAACGGAGTGGGAAGCAGCCGTGAAAAGTTTGTGTACGCAGACAAGCCAAAGTAGCCCACAGAGGGATTTGAGAAGCTGCCTTCATGCTGACTGCAGGAGATGTGGTGAAAAAGAACACTTGGTGCTTTGGAAACTTCCATTTCAAATAGGTATACAGTCAAAGGTTTTCATGGCAGTTAACAGTAAGTTAATTTTTAAATATTGTTTGCAAATTTGCAGATCAAGTAGGATAATATTTTGAATTGTTTATGCTGGTTGAAGTACATAAAATCACTCATATACTTTATGAAGCATTAGACAAACAATAGTAACAAAATACACTTGGATCTAACAAATTGAAACTTCTAAGAAAGTGCATAAGATTGAAGGACAAGTTAGACAGTGATTAAAATTTTTGCCACAAGGACCCGCTCCAGTAAAATCCATATTAATTATATTTTATATATATATTTATATATATTTATATATATTCATATATTTTATAAATCCAATTAATATATTTTGAATACTGAGAAACTGTTGGTGTGTTCTAATCATGTTCAGTCACCCTGGATATCAATATTCCAGTTTAGTTCACTCTTCTGAGGTAACATTTTCCAAAAGCCTAGGAGCTACTACTAAACACCGAACCAAATGAATCAGAATATGAAAATAAAAAACTATTAATTTGCATAATTACTGTTGTAATTGTGATAATCTGGGGACATAAGAGAGGCAAGGTCTGTGAAGAGAGGAAATCTCTTGCAAAACTAACTGATGGATTTGGAAAAGAAGCAGGACTTCCCTCCCACCTCCAGTTTATTTCCTTCTCTTTATTTGAATAATATTGAGCATATAAATACAGTGTCTGATGAATCTGAGTCATATGAATGCAATGGGACTATTTGCAGCTCAAATAGCAAGTAGCAAGATTAGGTCCTGTCATGTTCTCTCTAAATGCCTAACTGAATAGCCTGTTACAAATCAGAGTCTAGAAGCCACTGACTGACTTTATATGAACTCTAAATCCCTCTCTGGAATTTTATTCAGTGGAAAACCAATGGATATGTGAATTTTTGAAACACAGGAGTTTCATAATGGCTTGCACAAGAAATTTCTCTTTGATCTGTTTATTATTTATGATAGAAGAGAAGTCCAGGCCAATGTTTTAATTTATACTTATTAAGGAGCAGTGCAAATATATGATGTCAAAAAAAGAGATTCATAACAATTACCTGTAATTAAATGTCCTGTTAAAAACCCCACACACTACATGGCCCAAAGATAGGTGTTGCATGTTAAGTTCAGTGACTGCATGCTGTACATCTTGTGATATGTGCCCATCTCTGGTTATCATGGAAGGCAACCAAGAATAGATACACTCATTTTAAGCCCAGGGATGGCAATGACTTAATCTGGATGCCTGCATATCACAGGTCAGACAATGTTCCTCAACAGGTAGGGATTTTATTTCCATTTTGTTATCTAGCACCAAAATTTATTGTTTGCATCTCATCCTTTGGAAAGCCATTCAATCTTGAATTAAATACTTAGTTATGATAAATTTGACACCTTGGTAAGGTGCAACAATGATTAATTACCGTCCTTCCTAAAATCTGTCTCTTTTTCCTAATTTTTTACTTTTCTGATTCCAACTTCTCCAGAAACTGATTTTTTTTTTTTTTATGCTCTTGTCTGTCAAACAAAAGTGTCCCAAATATCCAAAGACTTTTCCTTTGGGTTCTTATGAGCTGTGATCCATTTGTCTTTTAAACTTCTGTTTAGTACAGCTAAGTATGTTGTGAAGCAGGATAACCAAGCTGACAGTAAGTCTCTCATGGTGCTGAAGCCACTCTGGCTCGGATAATCTTGTGACATTTGGAAGAATTACTTAAGCATATCAGTACATTTTTTTTCAGAATTTGTTTTAATTGTACTTAGACATTCTTTTTTTTTCTTTAAAAAAAAAAGAAAAATAAAAACCAAGACCCCATACCTCAAAAGCCTGACTTTCCTGATTATCTATAGCTTGAGGTGTGTTTTGTTTGCATTATCCAAACACTGCACTGTGGGATAAACGTGCTTATGATCAGATGCTAAGATGTTTCAATAGCTTTCTCACTCTTGTTTCTGAATGCTTCAAAGCCTTTAGTTCAATGTTGCTTCCTGACAGCCCTGTGACACAAGATGGTATTATTATCCAGTTTAAACAAACTGAGGCACAGGTTGTCTTAGGTAAACCCTGTCAAATACATAAAATCTTTTAAGCTGCCAACTCTCACATATTTGGAAAAAGATTTTTTTGAAACCTTAAAGGTGCAGGTAGGCAAATTATTTTGAGGAAATCATTAGCCTAAGGAGATGCTAACTCCTCTTCATGTGTGTTAGGCATCTAACTTCTCAGGTCCATTTGAAGGCATGATTTTTTTAAATTTTTAGTGCCTAAATATATTTTAAAAGATGGCGCTTGGCAGCCTTATTTTTAGAATACTTAGTGCTATAGCACTTTGTATATCTAGAACATAGCTCAAGCACACTCTGTTAAAGATGTGATCCCTCATCACTTATAAATCAGTCCCCATGTCTTGAGTTGAATATTTGCAGAAATTCTTTCTTCTAACTTATCTTTACTCATTTTCCCCCCAGTCACTCTATACCATTGCTTTTCCCCTTTATTTCAATAGTCTGGTTATTTGAATAGGCAGTATCTCAAGTCCTTTGCCAAGAGAAGAGTGATGCTGATGGTTTCTTCCTCTTCAGCCAAGTATAAATTTGGGGCTATTTTGGCTTTCTAACTATCCTTCACCTATCTCTTTCTTCATTGTCTTGCAATTTGAAAGTACCTCTGAATTTATTCTATATGGTGTACATTGTATATTTCAGATACTTGTTTTCTTGGTTGCTCCTAAAATCAGTCTCATTTAGGTCCAGGACCTTCATTCTTTCACTGCTCAGAAGTGGATAACAAGCAAGTTATACAGAGCCCTGAAGAATCTGTGCTTGGGCCCATGCTCCTGTGTCTCCTCCTGCACTTGTTTTGCACTACACCACATTGTTATTCTGGAGTCATAGGTATTTTATTCTACACAGACTAACCACCAGAATAGCTACCTGTGACCAACTGCTATTAATTATACGAAATATAGCAACATTAAAACAGCAATAGGTCTGCATCACAAAATTGTACAAAGCTAAGAAAGGCTAAAATAAACGAGTTGATGTCCACCTGGTTATTAGGCAACTGCAGTTTCAACTAAGTAAAAGAAATGAACCTTATGACTGACAAAGGCAAAAGCAGACAAGGAGAGTCTGAAAAACCTCATCCTGAGTCCATGCAGTTATTAATAAGCCTGTCAATTGTTACTAGCCACTGTGATACTGCATTTATTTGACTACAGGAACACACCAGTTAAGAATCTAAAATTAGATTAGGTGAATCTAGTCTTTGAAGGCCAGGCTACAACTAGGCTATGACTAGTCCTCTACCAATGGTGAGGAGTAAAATGTATATTCCTGAACCTGTCATATTAATCCTGGTGTAGATACAGCTTTAGAGCTCTTTATGTTGTACCAGTCATAAAATCCAATATAGTTTGAAATCCTAAAATCCTCCAACATTTAAATTTCTAATGTTGAATAATTTCCTATGAATTTCCGAGAGTGCAATTCCTACTGTAGAGGCTGGAAGATGGAATTTTTATTGTACCAACTAGACTGGCTTTTTTTCTTTTTAGTTTTAATCTAAATTCATGACTCAAAGGAATGATTTAATTGATCAGCTAATGTTGACCCAAGCGCTGCTATAAATTAATAGATAAATGCAGCCTGGGCCATGAGACTGAGAAAAGGAAGATCATTTCTAGGCAGTTTACAGAAGAAGTGTAAGCCTTGCTAGTACATCTGTGTGGTTTCCTGTTTGGTATGATGTGGGCAGACACCGGCTCCACATTTGTTGACCATAGTGTATAACAGTATATAGTGAGCCCCACCAGCACTGCAAAATTTTAGAAGATAACCGAGCAACATGTGAAGTGCTCTGGTATGTTACTTCTATCTTGCACACTGTGATTTGGTGAACTGCAGCATCCATCTTCTCAGATGTAGTCTTGTCCAGGCTGCACATGGAATGGAGTAGTTTTCCTTTTTGATGTTGACCTCCAGTATGCTGAGGGTATTCCAGTGTGTGAAAACATCTGCATTTGGGGAATAAGGCCATGAGGATGCTGATAGAGCTTTTTGATAAAGCAGTTCTGCTGGAGCCAAAGACAGACAACTAAAAATACAATCTAAGTCCTTGAACTTTCAGGCAAACCATAAAAAAATAGAGTAAAACAAGCTACACAGAATTAGATCCTAGGCTCAATCTCAGACTAGTACTTCTTTTTAAAGTCACTGGCAGTTATATATCCATAGGAAGAAAGTGGTCTTTCATAGTAATTAAATGACTCTTGTTTACTGCCGTGAGTTGATTAGTGTTGTGAATTGATGCAACCTGCTGGAAACGACTCAGCAGGCACCACAGAGCACTCTGTAGAATGTCCATGTATTTCAAATCTTGCAAGCCTGTAAAATCCCTGAGGATCACACAACACCTAGCAAACCATTGAGCTGGTATCAAACACTTCCCAGCTGATGGCATTGACTGTAAACCATCTTGTGCGGTAACAGTATACAATGCATGTAACATTTATTGCTCTTGAGCAATGAACAGATATTGCAGAAGGTACACAGGAACATTGAGAAGTATGTTTTACACTTTCCATCTGAAGGTTATCTTTAAAGATATGCAACTGTAAAATAATCTCTTGATATATGTGGTAGTAATAAAACATGATTTAACCTAGGCAGTGATTATTGAGAAATAAATGTATTGTAAGTCCTTATGAAGAGGTTGCAAATCTAAATAGAGATTTGAAAGGGTGAGACAACTATTCAGCAGGTATTCCTTAAATCTGTTCATAGGAGGGGCTGGAGGCACAGCTTTGGAATTTTGGGGGGTTTTTGGAGGATTGAAAATAACATTTTCTTCTCCTCATTTAACATATTTTAACAAAAAAATATGCATATTACCAATGAAGCCTTAATGAAAATAGCTTAGGCTCCTGACTGCTGATAGTGAAAGAATGCTTTCTGGTGCTTTTCAGAAATGCAAACTGGTGTTTTTGTCAAAGAAAGAAGGCTGTTTTACACATTCATCAAACATTATCTGTTCTTTGTGAGCTTTCCTCTGGATCTTCTGCTCATTGTAGTATTTTCTGTTACCAATCAAATCCCTTTACTTGAAAGAAGGTAATTTTACCACTGAAAAATGATGTCCTAAATGAAGGTTTACTTTATTCAGAAATACATCGCTCCATAGTGAAATAAGTTAGCTCTGTTTTACTGAGCCAAACCAAAATACCATCAGGCTTAAATTTTTTCAAACTTGTCCAAAATTTGATGTTCTCCCCTTTGCATTTTCTGCTAGCTGATTGGATGTCTCTTATCTAAGGATATATCAATACAAATGACTTTTTGCTTGGTTTGAAATTACCATAAATATACTTCATGACAGCTTTTAAGCTACCACTGGTAATTATGACATATCAAAAGCCAAGGATGGGGATGGGAGAAGGTGATGGTTTCACTGATCAGTGAGACCAGAGTTTATTTCGAGACTCAAACCTTTGTAATTTAAGCCATAAACCACTCCATGCATAAGGTAATCAAAGATAGATGGCCCTGTGCTTAGTAACAGTTGTTTTCCCTTCTATATTAGATTATTCATGCTGGACTAAATCAAGAGTGACAAAGGAGTCAATAAAAGTTTCCTTTTACCCTTCCATAGACTATGGATGAGACAAGTTGCACAGGGATACAATATCAAAGTTGAGAATTGAGCCTTAAGCTTTGTTAACAGAAGGGTTGACAGTTTCTTGACTGTAATTATATTGTCTTAGGTTATCTCCAAGTTTTTAATACTCCATACACTCTCAGCTTATTGGAGCAAGTTCCAGAATGGAATCAAATGGCCTTGGCATTTTCTCTGACAGCTATTTTTGATCCTTTGCAACCTCACATCAAATCACTTTCATAGACCAAATTCTCACCTGAAACAGTCTTTCAACTATCTCTTTGTGACAGAGACATATACACTGGATCTTCTGAGAGAAACTTAAGTGCTAATATAAAATTCACTCCATTATTATATCATATTCAGCTACTGCATATATTGCCTATATATATTTGCCATATGATTTTGATCCATTTTATGATCACTCTTCGATTATCTTAACATTTTCCTTTCTTTACTTATTTCTTTCCATGTCAGACTCAGCAGAATAAAGCTTCTTTTTACAAAGTTAGGTACCATGTATTAAAGTTAAGGTTTTCTCCTCTATTTTTTGTAGAATATAGATTGAGTTTCAACATACTATTTACCTTTAACAGTTATTGGTAAGTGTAGTATTAGTCATAAAGAGTTCACCTTGTAGCCCGTTGTGTGGGTCAGTATTTTAGAACATGTTTTAGACATTGAGTTGACTCCAAAGCATGACAAAGATAGTGAAAGGTATCCATTAGTTGCCATGGTTTTGGAATATGTCCAAACTTATATCACTGTGAAACCCTTTCAATCTCCAGAATTAATGTACTTTAAAATCTCAGTGATGTAGAGAAATACATCTTTGGGTGACACTAGACTCATACAGCCTCTTGTACAACTTAAAAGTATGTAATTCAGAAAACTACTCTCCTTCCTGTTTCTTTACCTTCCAATTAGTGGCAATGTGAATTTTTTTTTTTTTTTT
>VWZF01000730.1:188193-225069 GCA_013396755.1 Sclerurus mexicanus
AGAACTTGCTCTTGCTCCACTAAAAGTGACACTGACTTGCACTGTAGAGAAGAATATTTTTGTTCTGTGCAGGAACAATTAGATGAAATTGTTTGGCCTGCACTAGGCAGCAGGTTGGACTAGATGAGCTTAGAGGTCCCTAGTGACCCTAAAATACGAGTCCATAACTTGCTTCTAGTTGCCATTTCAGTCCTTGTCACCATTACTTTCAGTAATTTATAATTCTCTGAAATAGTTCCATCAGTCTGAAATTACTGCATGAAATACTATTTTAAAGAGGATTTTTTTCCTGCTTAATGATAATCTCTTCGGCCTGGACTCACACTGGGAATTTTGGTTCAATGCAGCAGTGAGCCTCTGCAGTCTTACTTATCAGCATCCCCAGCCACAAGTTAGGTAAGCACAATTTCCACACAATGATTAGAGAAATACTTTAATGACTGGGAAGGTAGGTCAGAAGAGGATTCACAAAACTAAGTGTACAGAACTTCTAAGGTAATTACGAGGAGCTGCTGAAGTGAAGAACTTGGATTCAAGCCTCCTTCTTTGTGATACAGAGATTCCTAAATCCAGCCTGAGTAGACAAACCTTTGTGCACTCATTAATTATTTCCCAGGTTTAGGTACTGAAGTCAGCAACTTTTTTTAAAGGCCTAAACCATGCATAGAGGAGGTGGAAGTTTCAGAGACCCCCATTTGCCATCTTATCTTTGTTGTCAAGCTATAGGATATGATGTGCCGTATTAATATTAGCCTCTGGTGATTATGTCATTCTTATTTATGTAAATACTTTAAATATTTAGTCCAAGCCAATGCTCAAATTTATGGTCTACTAATTCACATATACTGTCCCTGGCTCAAAGGCAATGTAAAGTAAATATGTTTGCTTTTGAGTGGTCAGGGGTGTCTTCTGTGGGTTTATGGATTGTGGTTAGAGCATATGCTCTAGATCAGACCACCACTGAGGAAGATTAAAAATACTTGTGTGTTTCACTGTGGTTTAGACACAGAACTGTTTGCTGTGGCCAAGAAAAAAGTAATTAAGAGCCATAGAGATTTTGTTGACAAAAAAGAAGGTCTTTAAGTGCTTACCATGAGGCAATTTCAAAATTAAGTGCTTGAAAAGGCCAATGTTTGACCAAAACCCATGTTCTTGATTCTTGAATTTATTTTTTTCCCAAAAAAATCTGTTTTAAGGTCAGCATTTAAAATATGAGATAAAAATTGCACCTGTACCAGCTCTGTTCTGATGAGGGGCCAGAGTGCTGCAGCTACAAAGAGAAAATAATTGTGCTAGAAACAATTCCCAGACACATCCTTCCAGCTGACAGAAGTCAGAGAAAAGGCTCTGGAGTTATATGCAGAGAAATTATTCATGGGTCTCATTATGCTCTCTCTCTCCACTGGCCAGTTTGAGACATTAGCTGGAAGAACAAAAGCCATTCTGGTGTTGGTGCAATGAGACATGCTTTTGGGGAGTGTCTAGTCCTGCTAGTAGTGGACTGAATCCCTCTCACTTGGGAACAAATATAATTCTGACTGCTTATGGGGGCCAACCTCTTCTCCCAGGCAACTAGTGATAGAACAAGAGATCATGGCCTGAAGTTACACCAGGGGCGATTCAGGCTGCACATCAGGAAGAATTTTTTCCATGAAAGAGTGGTTAAGCATTAAAATGGTCTGACCAGGATGATGATGAAGTTACTGTCCCCGGAAGTGTTAAAGAAACAACTGGACATGGCAGTCAGTACTATGGTTTAGTTGGTGTCATGTTATTTGGTCAAAGGTTGGATGATCTTGGAGGTCTTTTCCAGTCTTAATTATTTCTATGATTCTATGATAGAAATGGAATTCTATGATTCAAAATGGGGTGGTACATCTATGACCTTTTATTCTTTAAAACATTCATGGGAAACTAGCTTCTGCTCCATCAAGTAGAATTTGCTGGATTTATTTCCTGGAAGAAGATGGAAAAAAATTACAAACAAATGAACAGAATAATTTAAAGATAAGCACTTATTCTTTTTTACTTTTTTTTTTTTTTTTTGTTGACAGAATTGTGAGAAACACCAGCCATACTCTCAGTCAGCCTGTACTGGCCCTAGTTTGTAGCTATCACTGGCAGAAGTGACAGTAGACTGACTTTTAGCAATGAAGACTCTGACCTTTCATGCTTCCTTTTAATCAGAATTCTGATTGTGGCAAATAATCAGAATTCTGACTGTAGAAAATACAAATGACACTTTTACTATAAAATGAGGGTATGCATAAACATACATGTGTGTATCTGATGAATAGAAAACTGAAAATCTTTTAAGAACCAATTATTTCTAAACTAAACAGAATATGCTTCTAGCTCTCTTTCTGGCACAAACATCCATCAAACAATAAGAAGGCATCTGTTGAATAGATGTGTACACGCAATGGAAGCAGGCTTAATTTTTATTTGTTGCTCATAAGAGATGTTGCCACGGTTTTATATATTCAATTTTGTATAAACATTTAAGTGAATAAATGAATAAAGTACAGTTACAATGAATAAATACCAATAAAGATTGTGATTAAATACGAAGCAACGCAGTGGGAATTTGAATAGGTTGAAACTGTAGTCACATCTACTCAAGAGTGTGTTAACACTATACTTCAGACTCCCTGCTGTCATTTTGAAGCAACAAGAATGCCTGTTGCCCAAATGCTTCCCAAAGCAAGTAACTTTATAGATTGAATTTCTCCCCAAGGGGAAGTCAGGTATCGATGATTATCATTAACATAGAGCTTTGCTGCAAGGCTTACTTGAATGGTTTATTCATTATTGGTCTTTTAACAGTTTGTAGGGGAAAAGATCTGATGCGTTAATAAACTGAACACATATAGAAGGGATAGCACTATCGATTTACTAATATGTTGGGCATTACACTGTTTTTTATTACAAACTAACTGAACTTGAAAATAGAGACCTGTCCTAATCCTAAATTTCTGGGAGAAGTTGCCACCTAGATTAGCATTGTAAAGCCATGTTCTTTAGAAAAACTAAGCATGATTTTTAGATACAAAATATGCAATAGTCTAAATGTTTTTGTTATAATTTTATTCAATTCTTCCAAGAATTATTCTATTAGTATTAGTTATCAGTTGATTTGAGTGTTTAATAAAACAAAAAACCATTCACAACCAAACCCCACCTGGCTGCTATCCCCATCAAACATCCTAGCTCTCCCAGCCCAGAGGAAAAAAACAGGCTGGAGCATATTAGAGCAATAGATAGGCTCTCTGAGTTCATACAGAAAACGATGCCTTGTGTCTCTTTGTTGTGTTAATATATTCCTAAATCTTATGTCCTATTTGACAATTACATGCTAGTTTGACTTTAAGATGCTGGTCTTCAGTCATTTTAATCAGTTGCTGCCAGATGCTCAAAGAGAAAAGTCTGATAAATGTTGGCAAATACTTACTAAGATGCTTGCATACTAATAAGTGTAGCACAGCCAGCCAGTCCACAAGACTATGCAGAGTAAATTGGGTGAGTAGCACCCACATGGTTTAGTTTACAATAGGTTTAAACATTTCTTCAAACCTCAAGAAATTGTTTTCATCTTCTTGTTGCTTCTGCTTATATACCTTAATGATCAAGTCTAATGTTTTTTGTGCTAAATGTCCTATGAATCTTTACCCATCAATTGGATCAATTACAGGACAACTTATCTGTTTGCAAGAATTATGAGATGTTTCTCGAGAACTAATGACAGTTGATTGATTTTCTCCATGTCCTCGTTCATGGTAAATGTGCTTCTGTCAGGGCATAACTCAGGGGCCTTCCACTCGCAACGTTTCTAGGTAGTCAGCATTTCAGTTAGCGCAGGTTTGCATCATTTCTAAAAGCAGGTTAAAGGTTATTATTTGTTGATAGGAAAAGTAGCTGTACTGACTGGCAAAAGCCCCAGTTAACTCTTTAGTGGAGGAGTCACTAAGTGTGGGAAGAACAGTAAAACTGTCAGGGTACATTTGCTAAATGTCACATTTATCTTACTTGAAAAGTGCAGCAGAGAGATAAAAAATGTAGTTGTAAAAGTATTTTTACCTCCTACCTGTGATCTTAAAAGGAACCCTTAGGAAGTGCATAACTTAAGCGTGCAAAGTGCAAAAATTGTGTCCCCTCTCAAAAAAGAAAAAAAAATAAAAAATGCCCAAACTAGAAAAAAATCTAGACAAAACAATTTGAAAAACTGTTCTTGCTACACAGAAAGTCACAATATTCCATATTTTTTTCAACCTGTCTAATAACTGGTCTTATTGATATTATACTCAAAGGTTTGCACAACTTGCAACAGTAGAACATACATCTCCTTTCCTTATGACAGCATAAAATGTTTAGCATTTCTGCATAATTATTAAAATTAACATTTTTTAAAGCCTTAGTTGAACGTAAGAACAAAACCTTTTGCTGCTAATAGAGTAAACGGTAATGGAGCACTTCCTAAACTTTAGTTTCATCTTGATGTTATTTGGATTACTTAAGCAGGATCCGCACATCGCTCGTTGTGCTACTGTGTCGGGGTCCGATCCCCGNCTGCACAAGTTCCTTTGCAATGAAAATCTCTCTGTGTACATCTGATGCAAAAGGGTAGAAGACTCCCCAAACAAGAAAAGAATCAGTGGGGACCAGAGGAAAGGGAAGTACATACCCTTATGCCTAACATGGTTCTCAAAGGAGCTCCTCTGTAGTACACACAAGACTGCCTATCTCCAGAGAAACTTTGTATGGTTAGAAGTGGTAATATGACAAAGACCTGTATGTAGGATGAAAACAGGATCTAGACAGATGCTGAACTAATGGAAGGTGCAACATTACATATAGGAATTTCTTCCCTGTCATATGCATTTAAAGTTGTTGTGTTTACTTTTAATGCTATTGGAAGTTGACAATCTGCATGTGCCTGCTGGAATTTGTTTTAAAATAAAGTTCTAGAGACACTGTTAAGTTAACAGTGAAGCTCAAAAGAAAGATTCTAGTAGTCCTGGAGCAGAGACTCCTGTGAAATCTTCTAAATGCTGTTCAGAGAGATCTCAATGCAATTGGAAGCCACCAGAAAAATAAATAAATAAATAAATAAATAAAGGTCAGGTACATGATTCTCTCTCCTGGGCCTTTTAATAAAAATGCAAAGATTATTGATCCTCTCATTTGGATTTCACATGCATAGCATGTATAGCAGCAATAACATACAGTGAAAACAACACAGGACTGATGTTTTGCAAGGCCTCACAAATGAAAGTGAAAAATGCGACACTGCTTCAGGAAGGCAATGAAGGCTTCAGATCAGAAAAGCAGATGACAGACACTAGTAGAGCAGGACATGTGTAAAACGGTATCAGAGTTAAAAAGAGAATTTCATTACAATCACGTGAAAATGTAAGCAACATCAGGGTAGTGACAGCTGTGGAAAGGAACTGTCTTTATCCTTCCAGAATGAGCTATGAGGGAAAATGGGGGAGAAGCTGTACATACATCTAGGCTGCTCACAGAGGAGACACCACTGTGCCTGTCTCCTCTATGTGTTCATTCCAAATTTGAGAATGAATTGCTTCTAATAGGAGTAAAATCCCAGTAGACCAATTTGACACAGCTCAATTAGTTTATTGATCAGAGCTATGAAACCACAGCCAATCAAACCCATAACATGTGGTACCAACCTCGGCTGGGCTGTTCCAGCCGTTTGGGTGAAGCAAAGCATATTTTTCTTGTGTTGAGTAACATTAATATCTTTGTTGTTATGAGGAAAATCTGAAGCAAAAAAAAATCATTCTTTATGCTCTGAAAGAGTAAGAGTGCTGTCAGCAAACATTGCACTCAATGTAAAGATACATTGATATTTTATCATTTGTAACTTTTTGTAACTTGGATCATACAGAGTCCTCCAACCTTTTTTTTAGAGCTTGAGAATCATCAGAGTAATCGACAATTTACCATCTACATCAAGAAAGGTCTTTATTGATCAATATTTAAAAACAGCTTAGCTAACAAAAAGTGCTATTTGCTACTTTTACAAGTGCAGGTTAGGCATTGTCTTGCAGGACAGGCAGATATTATAGACAGAGTTTTTGCAATTTTTGCATGTTTTAGTAGCAGATCATTTTCCTCTACAGCATTATTGACAAGGTTATACACCTGCTAAGGACAGAAGTTTCCCTATAATTTCTGGCTTATGACTCATTCTAACTGCTGAAAATACCATCAAATTTTAAGCATTTGTGTTCATGTTATAGATGGACTTGTTTGCGTGTTTATTTTGGAGAGTTTTAGCTGAAATAATTCAGAAATTTTCAGAGGACAAGACTAATATTATTTTGCATATTTTGAAGGTCTTCTTTAAAGTATCTAATTAGGTCTCTGTGCTATGGAACAAGTACATTACATTTGCCAGGGTGATTTCTATGGTAAAAGGAATATGATATTTTGTTTCGCTGATTTTATGAAAGCTTCTCCAATTTAGAATAAACTATAAAGCTTCTAAGTATTAGCCTATGTATGACTTGATAGAACTGATTGTTTCTGTCCTCCGAGGATGCTGTTCTTTCAGTCTGCTTCTTAGTTGCCTCCTGTCCCCTGTCCCTGCCTCTCCAAATGTCCAGGCGTGTCCTGGGGACTCAGATGTTTAGGAGGGTATTCCTGTTTACAAGAATATTCCAATGTCTGTTGTTGCTCCTGCCTTTTCATGCTCCAGATTCTGCAGCTGAATTCCCATATTTGCAATCAGCTCTGAGTAATGAGGAAAAACTGTATAAAAGAGGTTTAATGGATGAGACATGGGGAAGGTGGGAAGGGATAAGAGATATTAATTAAAAACTGGAAAGAGGACATTAGGCAAAGAGGAGGAAAGGAAGAGACAGAAGAAACACGAGAGGGAAATAAAGGTAAGCTAAAGAGAAGATGAGATGAGAATAGTTCAAAACCATTCTCCTTCAGAAGCTGAGCAGTTCTTTGATCACACAGCTAGATATTCCTTTGACATGCAATAAATTTCTGCCAAGCTGGCAAAACTGCATGTTTCTGTCCCTCTCTGCATGGTGACCCATACAGAAGAGAACAACCTTCTGCAATGATGGCCTAATCTTTCCTTTTAAGCCTTCGAGTTAGCAATGTGCTGCATATCCGAATCCCTTCTCGATCCTGTGAAGAGGAGAGGAGACTCATGAGGCCAGTTTCTTCAGGAAAACCCTCTGCATAATATATACACAGGCTTCCACCAGAAACCTTATTTGGCTCACTTCTTAGCTTTTGAGAAAGTCTGATTTGCAATTTTAATATTTTTAGCAGAGAATTTTGGTCATAATATATGTATATCTGTGCAACTATCTGTATTCTCTTTGAAGTTAGCCTTAGTTAATTTTTCCAAACTGCTGAATTTTAGACTTCTCTGTTAATTGAACTAATTCTGTTTGCTTTTGCAGTTTTTGTTTCTCTATCAAAGTACCTTGAAAAAATATATTTTTCACTGATTTATTTTGTGATTATAGTATTATTCTTTGCCAGTATGCCTGGCTACTTTACAATATTCACTTCTAATAAAGATAGCCTCCCAAATTCATAATTTCTCTGCTGGAGTGCTTTTACCTTCTTGTGTGAATGCACAAGCAGCAGTCCTGCTGTACTATTTAGATTCCCATTTTCAGGGGATCTGACACTGAAGAGCACTAATTGTGTTTAATTTCAGGAGAGTCTATTGTAAAAACTGCAACACAATCAAGTCACAATTAGAAAAACAACTGACTAAATTTCTTCCATTAACAAAGCAATAAGGAAACATCACATGGAAATCCATTATTAATGAGCTAATGCATAGAGTACAGAAGAGTAATTTGTAAATTGCTTTTAAAATTTAAACAATTTCATTTATGTGACAACCATATGGATCACTTTTTAAAACAAATACTTTAAAATTTAACCCAACGCAAAGGAAAAGCAAGATTTCTTTACAAAAGATCATGTCAGCTAACAGGATTTCTCAGTATCTAGTAGAGTTTCAAGGATGCAGGAGACATATGTTGAAGGTAAAGTGATTTAGTAAACATTAGAATAGTCAAGTACACATCTCTTTTGTATTATTAAAGACAGAGTTATTATTAACAGTGACATAATAATAGACAAGGTAGAATATCAGAAGTGCTAGGAACAGAGGATGTAATTCAATTATCCCCCTAAGGCCTATGGGATTGTCTTTACCCTCTTTTGTTGTTGATGTCTGGTCCCTCCAGTTGTTTCTTTACAACTTTGCCTCACTGTAGCACTTTTGGACATTTTTCTGCATGCCTCTCCTAGAGATCATGAGTCTCAGAACAATCATAATCCCTGGCATAACGTGGGAGTCTCAGAATGAGGACAGAATTGCTGCATACAAATCAGGATGGCTGGTAAACCTGTACAGCATCCATCTATCACACTGTGCTTTCACAGGACTGCGCTATATACCTCACATTAACAACATTAAAGGGGCTTTGTCAGCTGTCATGTTAATATTTTGCTTATAAACTTGAAAATATAAGGGGTGAATATTAGTCCGAATTGCAAAGCTTTTCAAGAAAAGTAGATTGAACAGACTAACTAGAGAAAAATGCCTCAAGTCATCAGCAGATTTAGGCAACAAAACAGGAGCTATGACTTTTGAAGCAATGATGATATAGCCAAGTTTCTATAGTGTTGCACATTTTTCTTCCCTGGTACTTATGAAAGAAAAGGCTCTTTTTAGCTAGACAGTGTTGAGCCAGGCAGCATTTTGTGATACTTGAAGTTTTTCTGTTGGCCCCTATTCTGTTCTACCTCGAAATTTTTCTGTTGGCTTCTATTTTGTTCTATTGTTCCTTGAGATCTCCAAGAGGGACCTTCTAGAAAGGGAAGGAGGAAGACTTCTGGTAAGAAAATTTACCAATCTTTATGAAGATTGCAGAAAGATGCTGAGATGAATTAAAGTACATGAACATCAGTGCCACCTGCTGGGAAGCAATCATTTTTATTGCTCTGTTTTGTTGACTGGCAATCTTAAACAGTTACAAATATTTAATGCAGTTCTGTACTGCTCATGCTCAGACAATTTTTCCTGGTTGGACAGAAATCTTATTCATCTCAATCTCTTTAAGTTGTGTTCTTTATGCTTGATAAAATACCCTATATCATCTTCAGACTCAAGTGTAATGTTTGCCCATTATTTTGGATTTTTCTTCCTCACTGATTCACTCAGTCTAGCAGTTTTATTTTTAGTCATGTTAGCATGCATTTTTCTTGGTTTCTTTGATACATGCCATTCTTATAAGATGCTTCTAATGAAGTGAAATAATCTATTACATATATTTTTCCAGCTTACACTGTGTGGAAAACCTAATGTAAAATTTCTGTTTCATGTTTCGCTTGGTTTTCTGTTTTCCCCTAAATTTCTTCATTTCTTTTATCTTTTTTGTTTTCCTTTTTTTTTTTTTTTTACTCCTGCAGGCCACAGTGCATATAATTTCCGAATGTGAAGCAGGTTTTTGGCACCTTTTGGAATTCAAAGCATTGAATTAGACATGAGAGGGACATACATCTTTTCTAATAGTCCCTGAATGCTACAATATAATTGACTACTATAATATACCCCACCGTAAGGAGAAATAATTTTTTGTGTTGATGGCATCCTATGGAGGTGCTAGCTTACATTACAGTGAAAAAATACAGACTCTGTTGTCAAAGGACAAAGGGAAAATTGATTAATGGCACCAGGAACCTGGAAAAAACTGAAGCATTCATCATACTGTTCAAAGTGTCTGGAGTCACATCTGACTTTGGCACAGAAGGAGTTTCCAAAACTACTGTCCCATATCTCCAATCCAAGTCATCAGATCTCATCTGTAGTTGGAAGCTCTAGCTCCAGCACACTGGAGCCCAATGCATTGGACAACTGATCATAAAACAAACTGCCTCAGCGACTGGGCTTGCATAACCATAGTAGCAATACTAAAGACGCAGGTCTGCTGAGTCCAGGCAGAACACAGTCTAACTACACTGGTTTTAATACCTGCTTTACCCCAAAGCATGTTTTAAGGGAAAGCAGAAACAGTGAAATAGAACAACAAATGGAAGATTTTCCAACTGAGCACATGCCTCAATGTGCTGCGGCATTATGACAGCAGACATCTGGTGAAGATCTGCTGTCAGCTAGTGATTACTATGTTTTGCATCCTTAGTGACAGTGAGATTCCTCGTATCTTTAAATTGAAGCAATTAAATCTCAGGTGTGATTGGTACAAACAACCTCTTAGAAGCACGCCATCATCGTACCACCCTGCTGTTCTCTTGATTATTTTTGCACATCATTCTTCCTAAGGGAAGACTATTCATTTCATTGTTGACCACATCTGAACTCAGATATTCAAGGGGGAGTGGCTATGCTCATAGAGGTTATTAGTTTCTTTCCAATTAATGAGCTTCTATACCATAACAAGACTTATGACATATCTGAAAACAAGAACCGAGTATTCCTGTGGTAAAGTTATGTCATTTATTCCTATTATCAAGCGAAATCCACATATAATCACATGCTATTTTTCAAGTAAATCCTTTGACACTGTCTCCATCAACACCTGACTCTGAGACTTGCAAATAAATATTACTTAACCAGAGGAAATAATGGTGGTTTTTAATTCTTGGAGTCTATTTGAAATATTTATAGTTCTTATGGATTCATACATGAGAATAATTTAAATTTACATAAGACAATTCAGACTTTGAAGAACACTTTGGAGCATGCTATTAAAAACAGAGGTCTAATATTTCCTGCTGGTTCACAGCTTTGGGGACAGAAGGCACAATCCTACATTCCTCTAGATGACTAGTGTATAAACTGGACGAATTCTGTGACACAGCAATTTATGCTGGTAGATGGTCCTAAAGAAAAGAAGATTGAAAATAGGTAATTCCTGCAAATATTATAATTGTGAAATATACTTTATCACAATTCCTGGATCTCTATAAGTTTCTAAGATTCAGCATTTTCTTCTTCCTGCTGTACACAGAATTGAGCTGTTATGGAATTACACAGCTTTCCAGTATTACACTAGTGATAACAAGGTAGAAATACTTCATACTAAAGGACAATCTTGTGCCTCAGACAGCTGGGCCAATTACACTGAACAATCACAGCTTACTGTGATTTAAAATAGGAATCAATGTAACTGAAGATTTTATAGGATCAGGGTCTATGCTGATAATTCATTCAGTCTATAAGTGTTGTTTGGTATTTTCTCCTTCACTGGATGTTCTGCGTCTGAATTCAGGAGACCTGAGTTGACTCTAAATTTAATTAGAATGATCTCACAAAATTGCAAAAAGGATCATTTGCTCTGGCTGTTCAGAAGGAGAAAACACTAAAGGTTTCACTTGAATACCTTTAACATTGGCTTCTACCAGAACTTCTTATTTGTCAAGAAACCTTGCTTTTAGTGACTCAGACAGCAACAACCTGAAATTCTCTTTGAACATAAAAGAAATCAGCTATTTTTCATCTATCATCTTCTAATGAGACTTGGATGAGATGATATATTTTTGCTATTAGAAATTTTTTGCATCTGATCAGGTGTAATACAATTTGCCGAAAGCTGCAACCACAGCTTACAATACCATCACCATAATTTTCTTACTGTTTTCCAGTCTGTTTGTTGCCTGATTTTCTCTTAACATCAAAGAATATCCTTTGATTATAGATTGTGAGCTGTTTGTACATAAGTATCCTAAATGCCCAACTGACAGCTCTAGAGCTATCACAGCATACTTAAGAATAAAGTTTTAAATAATTACCAGTCATTCATATTCTGAATTTTTCACCATCTGCTTGCTATTTTCTATAAACCCCAGTCTAATTTAGCAGAACAGACCTCAGTGGGATACCAAAGGTCAGGTTCAGGTTTGAACAGTGGCATTCAGCAGGTTTTGCATTAATCCCTTGGACATGCTAGGGATTCATCTCAGGCTAGTCTCCATACTTTTAATATGTGCTTGAAAACAGTAGTTAGGTTTGTGACAGAGTGGGTCACTGCAGCTTCAGGCTGTTTTCTTTTCTTAAGCTGTAAGCCTTTCATAATTTTGAATGATGGAAATGACAAATGCATTTTCTAACAGAATTGGTCTTAGATATACTCACTCCATCTTTTTTGTTTGCTTCTAATATCTTCATATTTGCTAACCCAGACAATCTTAAAATCTGAAAGTAAAAATAAATTAGAAATTTGCAGAAAGCCATGAAATTTGCTTTTTTACTTGGCTGATAGAGGAAAAACCCTGAAATCTTCCCAAGTCAGATGAAGCTCTTGGCATCACCAGAAGAAAAAGAGGACATACATAATATATGTCACCTAATGGTGGATGCTGGTCTTAGATCTGGAATGTACAGTCTGAAGCCATTTGAGCAGCTTCTTTGGGCAGCTTTCTACTTATAACCTAGTCATCTAAGCAATTGCACTGTCCTGTGTAGCATCACATCTCTAGCCCTGCTGCACATGCCTAGAGGAATTTGTTTGGGACAGATGATAGGACTACTGCTCCCCACTCCAGCTCTCCTTAAAGCTCCCCATCCTTGCAGCAGTGTAACTAAGTAGGAGGAATATCTGCCTTTTAGCTCTTGAAATTTGCAGCCTATGAATAGTTATTGTCAGGAGTGTTGAATAACCAGGCAGACTGCGCACTTCAGCAGCAGAAGCACATCCAATGCAGCTATGCCTGCTTCTTTCCAGGAGAGCAGCCACAGAGAGACCTGATATGACTCAGAGCCCTATTTAAAACATTGCTACCAGCAGCAGTTTGAAATTCAGTTGCTGTGACTTAAAAATACTTACTGTTGAAATTATTTGATTACAATTTTACTAATGAGAAATGGCAAGGCCAGATACATTTCTTTAAAGCAAGTGTGGAAGGGACCCAGTGCTGCATTGAGCTAAATGAGTGGTGGTGGTAAAAAGCAGCAGTGTTGGTTTTTTATGAAAACATGAAGATCCAAGGTCTGCAGCACCTTTTCTATGAAGACTGACTCACAGACTTGGAGTCATTCAGTCTGGAGCCTACAAGGAAGATGCTGAGGGAGGTGATTGTCCCACTCTGCTCTGCATTGTGGTGGCCTCATGTTAAATATTGTGTGCAGTTTGGGGTACCTCAAAATAAGAAAGATATTAAGCCATTAGAGGTGTCCAAAGAAGAGCAACAAAGATAGTGAAGGGCCTTGAGAGGAAGCTGTGTGAGGAGTGGCTGAGATCACTCAGTCTGTTCAGCCTGGAGGAGACTGAGGGAAGACCTCATTGCAGTTACAACTTCCTAGTGAGGAGAAGAGGAGGGACAGGCACTGACCTCTTGTCTTTGGTGACCCATGACAAGACCCAAGGGAATAACCTGAAGTTGTGGCAGGGAAGGTTTAGGTTGAATATTAGGGCAAAGTTCTTCACCCAGAAGGTGGTTGAGCACCGGAACAGGCTCCTCAGGGAAGTGGTCGCAGCACCAAGCCTGACAGAGTTCAAGAAGAATTTGGACGATTCTCTCAGACACATGATATGATTCTTGGGGATGGTCCTATGCAGTGCCAGGAGTTGGACTTCAATGATCCTTGTGGGTTCCTTCCAACTCAGAATATTCTGTGATGCTATGATTCTGTTAAGATGAAGAGGGACTTTTTATAGTAATAGGACAAGGTCTAATGGCTTTAAACAGAAAGAGGTGTGTTTAAATTACATATTAAGAAGAATTTCTTTCCTGTGAGTGTCGAGGCACTGGAACAGGTGACCCAGGGTAGATGTGTATACCCCATCCCTGGAAGTGTTCAAGATGAGGCTGGATGAGGCTCTGAACAACCTGTTCTAGTATAAGGTTTCCTGCCCATGGCAGCAGAGTTGGAACTAGATGATCTTTAAGGTCTCTTCCAACCCAAACCGTTCTTTGATTCTATGATCATAATTGCAAGTAAAGGAGGAGCTCCAAGATGATGAAGTAGGTTGATTTTTTTTTTCCCATTCTATCTTCTGTCTTGCAAAAACTGCTTCCATCTTACAGTGTTTTGCAGTTAATCTAGTTCCACTTATGACTGGTCTTTTATAAATAAATTGGTGTTTAACAGAGCTGAAGTATATTTTCAAACCCACTGAGCGCACTAAAAGCCTTATTTTGGGTGGCAGCTGCAAAACAAGCAACTGTGCTTAATAATAATTACTTCAATTTAGTTCTATCAGCCTATCAACCTACATGGGGAACCTTTGAACATGTCCTTCTGCTATTTGGTCAAGACATTATTTGACTGAGGTCATGAATTCTTTCATCCATAGTGGCTGCTCTTCTGCATTGCCTGACCAAAAAACCAAAAGCCACTAGAAATCCTTTCTCAAGGTGGAGAGAGCAGCTGATCCACTCCTGTGTTTGACTTCTTGGTGGATTCAAAGTATTTTTAAGTGTTCAGGTTGGTAAGTTTTCAGGAAAGTTCACCCTGGCAAACCTCATTGCAAATATTTAGCAATTCATTGCATATTCATGAAACACTAAATATATTTTAGGTCCCGATGCTTCATTAACAAAACAAGAAAACAGTCTGCATAATTCACCCAATATTTAAAACAAACCCATCAAGGCATTTTAAAGAGCTTTTTTTCCCCTCACTCATTATTTTAAAAATAATCTCAAGTTTGCATATGATTGTATTTTTCACTCTTTTGCATATTTTAACTTGTTTTGAGTTTCTGAGTGAATCCCTTCTTTCTGGCAAGAAACAACTTAAAATTCATCAGTTAAAAATATGTTAAGAACTCTTTGCATGGATACCCTCATTACCAATATTAAAGTTCATGTTTTCTCCCAGAATTTATAGTCATCTGAAAGTCTGATTTGCTTTCATGTTCCTTGAAAAGAGAAGCTTAGATTAAAAAAAAAATGAAACTAATCCTTTTTCCTTCTCAGTTAAATTTCCAGGAGCTCAGAGCATTTGGCTCTTCTCTCTCTTTAACACAGAAACTGCCATTTTTCTCTGTGGATAACAAGGTCCTGTTTCTGGAACCCTCACTCTTGCCAAAATCAATGATCTACCTCATCAAGCATGACGAACCATGTCAGCTCTCACTAAAGAGACTGAAGAATGTCTCAGAATGTTTCAGAATTATTTAACTGTAGTTATTTATGCATTCCTCTCCTCTTGACTGTATCAAGGCAGTATAGATGTACTGGGGTACAAGGTGTGAAGTCTTCACAGGTGATACGAAATACTGCAAATTATTGTCTGTATTAATAAAGCTTCTGTGAGCAGCTCATAGCTGTCATGTGGGCTGTATTTATTTTATGCTAGATCTCTGTCTATATCTGCAAGAATTTGCTGTCATGTTCTTTTGTTGCCAAAGTACATAAATGGCCATCACAGAATACCAGGATAAGACCACAGCCAACCAGTGTGCTTTGCACACTTTGCACTAGGGACAAAATTTTTCTATGTGAAGGACAAACCTCTCTGTGGTTGGTCTGAGAGATTGGATTTGACTGCTCAGGAACTGTCACCAATCACCATTGTCTTCACCTTTTCATTCAAATGGAAAAATTAAGACAGCAATTGTAAAAACATGCAGTGACACATACCACAGAACAAAAGGTGAAACATAAAAAGTAAAATGCCACTAAAGCCTGCCATACCTCTAGACATACTTCTCCTCCTGGGAAAAGACTCAGAGAATGAACAAACAACACATGACAAATGTATAGTATATTGAGTGTATTAGTAATCACAAAATGACTATGAGTCATATGATGATGGAAAAAAACCCACAACTAGAGTTGTAAGATGCAGCAAGTGAGGACACATAGGCAAGATGCCAACAGAGACAACAGCACCATACCCAGTTCTGGTCCCCATGTTTAAAAAAGTTTAGGTTAAAGTACAGCAGACATAGTAACCAGCTGTGAGACAATCAGGGGAATTAATTTATTTCTTGCAAGAAGATAAAGATAAAAATCTGGATTATTTAGGTGAGAAAAAATGCTACCAGGTATGATTGCTGTCTAAAAGTACATAAGAAGGTCAACCACCAACTTGGGGAAGGTAAAAGCATTTTCAATTATGCTACTGCAGGACAAAGGAATAAAAAATGGCCAATCGATCAATTTGAAGTAGAATTTAGAAGCAAGTTTCTAAGCTTCAGAGTAGTGGGTTTCTAAAATACTCTTTTGTGAAGAGAAAAGGGGAAGCAAGGAGCATAAGCAGTTTAAGTAGGATACATTTAAGAAAGGGTCTACCTGACAAAATGATGACTAGACCTGGTAACCTGGACTGATCTAGCTTCATGCCTCTTTTTTGTAGTCATTTTTCTTGAAAAACTAAACACAGGTTCCAATATATCACAAAAATGAATACAGTGTAAGGGAGCAGAATAGACAAGGACAGACTATAAATAGATGAGCCATGATAGTTTTTATTAAAAAAAATAATTTATTATTAAGAATTATTATTATTTCTATTGTTTTGGATTTGTGGGTTTTGTGTGTGTGTGTTTTGGGTTTTTTTGTTTTTCTTTTTTTGGTTTTGGGGTTTTTTAACTGATCATTTGAAGATGCTTATTTTAAGGCATTCTGAGCCCCAAATGTATCACTTTTTTCACCATTGCATGAATTATTCTGATAAAAAACCACTGCTTCTCCTTATGAACCTTGTCTCTCTCGTGCCCTTAGACTATTATAAAAGCACCACTGCTCAGTAACTTAAGAACATAATTCAATTTTCAGGAGACCCATATGCTTATGCTGTGTCTCTGAAGCTTGCTGGGTAGCTAAGAGGCTATCTGTGACTACAGAAAAAAAATTAATTTCTTTTGTTATAGAAAAGAATTAAAACACTCTGACAAGGATAAGGTTGGTGTCAGCAAAAACATAATTGTCCTCTAAGAAAAGAAGAGTCATGAAGTTTTGGAAAGTCAGAGACTACTACTTCAAATGTTGAAATGTACACTATAACTTGACTGAAATACAAATGCTCAATGTGAAATCTTTTCAAGAGACTTCTCTGTAAACCAGGAATTCTCACACTCAGTAATGGGATAACAATTTGATGAGGGTGTTTCAAATGAATGGAACCAAACAACTCCGAATTCCAAATTAGTCTTGGATTTTAATGAAAGAAGCTAAGTTCTCCACTGGGTTCACCTGGGAGAAGCTTCCATTCCACCAGCCAAGCACAAGGGCGTCTCTGTTAACCCTTTCTTTTCACACCTGCTGCTTTTGCAGGTCCTGAGGAAGGCATTATTTTTTGAATGGAAATTTAAGTAATTCTTTAAGTGAGGATGAAACCCTTTGTTTCACTTCACCCACTGCGGGATTTTAGCATCAATGTCATTGATTTTTGTGTGAGACTTAAACTTGACAGGTAGGCAGCTTGAACAGTGAAGGGTCAGTGACCTAACAGCCACATGTTTAAGACTAGCCCATCAACATCTGCTGAAATGGATTAAACACAACAACATTAGCTCTTCCACAACTCAGCAAGAGGCTAAATCTCCTTCCCCTAAAACTGAACCTATGTTCTATTTTACATTTTTCACATGAGGTAGCCTCAACTGCTTTTACAAAGTCAAACTTTACATCAAAGCCTTCCATTTGTCAACTACTACTTCTCCAAATTGCCATCCATAGATGTTACATAGTTTTGCACTATTCACTTGTCCAGCAGCAGCTATGACACAACTTAAACAAAATAATATGACATGATATTTCACAGTATTATATCTTTATTAGAATATCCTCAGATTGATTTTGTCACCTTTACTGTAAGTAGAAATTTTAGATTTTTGGATGTCTTAGGGAAGTAATTGCATGTAAATCATGCAAGTGTAGTCATGTCTAATTTGCATGTGAAATGACCACTGTGGACTGTGAAACCATCATCTGCAGATGGTATATGCAGAATGGATAATTGCACATGCTAAAGGATGATGATCATTTTCATATTCAGAAATGAAACATACACATCAGTAATTATAACTGCATGCTTAGCTTGTTTAAAATCAAGTATGTAGTATTTCACACAGACCTGAATTTATTACATAGAAATGATCAACAACAGATGAATGCAGACAAAAATGGAATTTTTAAAATTAATTGGGCTCCTGGGCTGCAAATGAGGTGTTATGTAGGTAAATGTCAGAGAAGAAAATAAAAGGTAAATGTATTAGGAAAGTTATTGCAGTATAGTAATTACAAATGAAGACAAAAATGGCAAGTCCTCTATCCAGCAGGCCACTGCAATGAACAATGATAGAATGGTCAGGTCAGTAGGAAATATTAAATCATAAAAAAATAGAGTTTTGTATAAAAAACCCCACAACTACCGGATGTTAAAGTTATCTGGAATTTACAGGCTAGTACCCAACTACTGGATCAAAAATATGTGTTGCACATGTTCTGAATACAGGGGGAGGCTCTACATTTTTTGCAGTTAGTTAGTTGCCTGGGAAAGGTGGAGATTTGTTATCTGCTGGTAGAGATATCCCTGTCATCATTTGACAATGACAAACACTGAAATAATTACAAACTGTGTATATGTAAACTTGATAGGCAATGGATCTTTTGTTCTTCATTAAGAATTAAAGTAGAACTCAAGATAATGCTATAGTTTCAGGGTGTTTTTATTATTATTTTAAGAAACTTATTTCAATAGATTTATCTGTAATATGATCAGAGAGTTTTTATATTGCTCTGTATCTTTTAAACTGTGGGGGAAACATAAAAATGAAAGACAAAACAACAAACAAACAAACCTCAAAAGCCAAAATCTTTTTGCTTCAGAAGAGGTAAAATCTTTGTTAATGAGCAAAATAATGATACTAAACGTATAAAAATATATGTACTGCAAAACTGTGAAGGAAATACTTATGGCTTTCTATGAAAGCATTAATTTAGATTGGGCAAAATACAACTGTGTATGAAACAAATATAAGTTCCAGTCTACCAATGCCACCCAAGAAGATGTATGAAAGCTTTAGTTTTTAAAAATGAATGCTATGTCAAAAAGTAATAGTTTGATAAAGTTCTCAGTGAGAGGATGGAAAGGGAGAAAACTTTTGGGCACACACTGTGAAACTATTTTCTTACTCCTCCTCAAACAGGAGGTAATCAATGCTCACCTTATGGCAATATTTGAAATATTTTTTGTCCTGTTCTGAATCTGTATAGACAGGAGCATTAGCTGTTGGTGGCCGTTTAGCCAGAGAACTCTGGGCTTCTTAGAGTGGGGTTTCAGAATTTATACCTTTGCTCAGCTCCCTCTGGTGCTAGGAATGGAGTTTGGCAAGGCGCAGTATTGCAACTCGGCAAACCACTTTTTCTAACCAGACACTCTGCTTCCTTTTTTATCTTCACTGTCGGTGGCTTGTGGTGTAACCTCCTACTCTCAGAGAAATAAAGATGATTTTTTTCTTATCGGATTCAGGTTCCAGACCTCAGATCTTTACAGACAGTTAATAGAATCATGAAGAAGTGGGAAAGGATGTTGGCAACATCAACACATTGAGGAGGCTGGAACTGTAAAGCACTGACAGCTTGGTTGAGATGAAGTGGAAACACAGAAGTATTAGATGTTCAAACCCAAGAAAATTATGATTCAACATACCAGATTTGAAGATTGTAATCCTCAAATGCTTCACACAAACTTCTGCCTATCGAGAATGGACATAAAATATGCCCAGACATTTTATGTAAGGTACCCTGATGCCTGAGTTGAGCTTCTAGCAGTGCTCAAAGGACTTAGTTTTAACAGCACTGGACTTAGCTCTCCCGTTGACCAGAACCACATTACCTGCAGCATCACTCTCCCTCCACATTTGCCAGGTGATGAACTCTATTTGGCAGCATTTTTACAGCATGATTATCAAATTAAAGTAGCATGAAAAATAATGAGCTGCAGAGGGGATAGATGTACCAGCTCACTTTTGCTCAACAAATCAGATGCTTGAGCCTGTATTGTGCATGGGTTTTAATTTCTTTGTCTTCTTGCAATATTCTCAAAACTCTAATTAATATAGGGTAATATGGCTGGTTGATGGTAGTAGTCAGCATGCTCATGAACCCTTTTGTTGAATCTACTTCAGGTCTGATACCACATTGTGATGAGACGATCCTCTCCCACTGGATATTTATGTGTAAAAACTGAAGTGTTCAAGAAATTCAGCCTGAAACATTCCTGCCTCCCCAGCAGGTGTCCAAATCTTTCAATTGCTGATTAAAGACAACATTGAAACCTCTCCAAAGACACTGAAGTCACACTGCATGCCCCAAAAGAGGGTCTGTGGCTTGAGGAACTTTTCTAGAGGAGAAGTGAGAAGAGGGCTAAGTCCAGTTAGAATACCATCCAGGGGGGTCTCTGAACATTGCTCCAATAGACAGAAGGGACCTTCTCTGTGATTACACCAGCCAGGTATACCTACAGGTGGGTCACACCTGTAGCTACTCCCACATCATGCGCCTGGAGCTTAGAAGCCAAGCAAAGGTGCCAGAAGTCACTCTTGGGCTGGGAATAACCAACCACAGCTCTTACAGGTCTAGTCTGAGACAAGATTTAGTACCACACAGAACTCTGCTCAAGGATTTCAGTCACATGCTGTCCTGTCTTTTGAAAATAACTCCATGAAGGGAGTACTGTTTCATATGACCTTCCCACCACACTTCTAAATGTTAAATTAATGGGATTGTGAAATATCTTGTTCTTGATATATAGTAGACTCTTAAGTCCATTCTGCCTTTCACTCCTTTTGTTGTGCCTATGTGTATTTGATCTGTGCCTCTTAAGCTGTTTTTGAAGTGGAAAAAAGACCTATTCTCAAAGATTAATGAAAAATACATCATGGTAGTAATACACCATCACAATTGTACCTGCCCATGCTCCCAGACAAATGCAGAGATATGCCTTAAAATGTTGAGTAGGAGGAAAACATTATTTTAAGGACGTGGAGAGAAATAGGGCTGTAAAGAGAAAGATCTTTTGTTGTAATTCTCTCTAAACCAGGAGAGATTCAGATTTTTAGCTGGATGAATATTATCTCTGATAGAATAAACATGAAAGTTTTGTTTTCCATTCTGAAAAAGGAGATATATTAGCATGATAAGATTTCTAGTGGACAAGGCAGATTAAAATGTGAGATAAAAGGGTGAAAAGCAAGGGTAAAATGTTGGAGTGATTAAGTCAGATGGTGAATGAAGTAGCTGGTTAAATTGTTGGGTCTGGTTTTGGACTTGTAAAAAGAAGGGTGTTGTAGACAGATGTAAAAATGAAAGAGAGCATAATGAGAAACTATTGCTTCCTTCCATTATTCTCTTTGAGGTACATTATTTCAGTTTTTCATCCTGAGGTGGAGAGAGGGATATTTTTTCCCCTCATTCTCTGAAAACTTCTTTCAAAGCACATTCAGTAGTAAAACTTCAAGTTTCTACCTTTCCATTTTAAAATTATGTGATTAGCCAGTAGGTGACTTGCAGATCTTTGGGGGGGAAGAAATAAGAGACACTTGTGATTGTCTCTGTCCTCCCATTTAGCATCTCCATCAGACATTCTAAAGTAGCAATTAATGGGGGAGATGCATGGCATAGTCATCACTGGTATTGGTAGTGAGGTACGTGGGTGACATGTAAGTAGAGTTACATTTTACTGTTCCTAAATATGATTGAAAATGGAGTGCTCATAATGAAAAATGGTATGAGGATGTGTACTTAAAGCAAGGATGGCAGGAGTCACAGAATAATTCATGTACAAATAACTCATGCTAGACCCAGATTTTAGTTCCTTAAAATAGTGACTCTCAGAAAATTCACTTTGAATGTATTTCTGTTGCTGCAAGTTTTCCTTTGGTATACAACTGTAAGTAATGTTTTTAAAAGACTCTGCCTGCTATGAAATAACCCTACCCAGTCAAAACCAATTACTCCAGAGAAGAAAGGTCGACTTTTATTCACTGAGGTTATTTCCAGTGAATAATTGGAATTTTAACATATTCATTTTTATCTCCAAAAGTAGTGTTATTCTGTTAGGGTTTTTTTTGTTTGTGGGTTTGAGTGGGGGGGTTTTGTTTGTTTGTTTGTTTTGGTGTTTTTTTGTTTTGTTTTGTTTTTTGTTGTTTTGGGTTTTTTTCAGCATGGCAGAAATAATTGGAAGAGAGAATTCTTTTCTCCTTTTAACATTAATACTTTATTTCTGCTCAGAATTACATAGTGAAAACACCTTGAGAGAAAAAAAAAAACAACCAAAACCAAACACACCAAACCTCAAGTAAAAATAAATGTTTGAAAGATACAAGTTTTAAAGAGTTCTGAATGAGTTACAACAAATAAAGGCATGTATAAAAATGTAACAGTAGCAGATTGCAACTAAACTGCGATGATGATTTAGTGTTTTTATCTCCAGTCAGAAAGAAAACAAATAGAAAAAAGAGCAATAATTTCAAAGGTAGCTGCAAGTATCAACTCACTTTCTAATTTGAGATAAAGATGTCATTTGTGCTTTCTGCACTTTTAAGATTTTCTTCTATTTGATTCTTTAGGTTAAAGAAGTTTTATTTATGACATAACATAAATCAATAAATATGCATGTATGCAGGTGTAATGTAATGTATATATTAAATATTTATATTTTTAATGAAGGACTCTGAAAAGTGTTTTGTAACACATTAGTATACCAAATTTAAAATGTAATTCTCTCTACTTTTATGAGAATTATGTGATTACAAGCTGGGAATTTGAAGTATGGCTTTAGTTTCTTTTTAAATGCTATGCTAAAACATAAATAGCTAATAAAGTTTTGGTTAAAATTTAAGGAACCTTTATTTTCTGCTGAACTTTTGCAGAAGGTTACTGTTCACTTCTTTATTGTTACCTTGTGCTGTTACATTGGTCATATTGATCATGATAATTGATAATGTCTGATTGCTTGAGCTGCATTTATCATTACTGATTCTTCAGGAAAGATCACTTGTCCTATTGCTTGGCACTAATGAGAAGAGCCTGGGTCCATTTTCTCGGCAACCTACCTTCTTATACATATGCACATTGATGAGGTCCTCTCTTAGTCATCTATTCTCAAGGCTGAGCCAGCCTGCCTTTCCTTGTCAGAGGGATGCTCCAGTCCCATAATCATCTTTGCAGATTCCAGGAGCTCCATGTCTCTCTTGTACTGGGGAACCCAGAACTAAACATAGTATTCCAGATGTAGCCTCACCAGAGCTGAGTAGAGGGGCAGGATCACTTCCTTTGACCTGCTGGCAATGCTCTTCCTAACGTACTCCAGAATACCATTGGCCTTCTTGGCCACAAGGTCATACTGATGGCTCATGGACAGCTTGTTGTCCACCAGGACTCCCAGGTCCTTCACAGAGTTGCTTTCCAGCAGGTCAGATATAATATGGTCATGATGAGAATATATTGAGTTGTAGTTGAGCTGAAGAATTCCACTCTTATTTTTACCAACAAATACACCATAAATGAAGAATATCAGCTTCAGAGTTTTACGATTGCAGTCGACAGTGTTGCCTTACCCAGCCATGTTAGGGTTACGTTGACCTGACTACTGTGCTAGGTTCCCATGAGCAAAAACACAGACCTGTGACTGTTATTTCATATAAGGCCTCCTTAGTCAGTTGAAGGGAGCCCTGTGCAATTTTTTTTTTGTTCAACTGTGCCTTGCCACATCTGTTCCTAGATGACTCAAAAATAAATATTGTTTCTTAATATAAATAAATATCTTGGACAGTAATTCAGAGCTGGAGACAGAGGTGTAGCATGCTTGACCAATAGCAAAAATAAAGTTACCTTTCCTGATGTATAAGACAAGCAGTGCAAAAACAGGCCACTATTCTGCCTTTTCCCCATCCACACTCCCACCATCAAGCCCTGTGATCTTGGCATATTGGGATAAGGAGCAATATTTGTACTTACATAAAATGGGGGCAGATCTGACTGAGATCCAGCTTACAGTGTAAACAATATCCAATTTCATGTGTGGTTCACAGTGGGTATTCAGGGAGCAGGAGACAAAAAGACTACAAAGTGCACAAAATAAACATTAATATTGAGTAGGTTAGACTACTTTACAATCTTTCAGTAATGAAGTTTTAAAGCTCTGTTTGAAGAAACTTCTCTGTGGTGCCTTAGGGCCTTTGACAAACAGAACTGATAGAGAATTATAAAACGAATTGTACTATATAAAGAAAGACAGTATGCAAAAATGACTACAGAAATGAGGATGAATTTTTAATAAATAAATAAAGTTTTAAGTTTGCAAATTACTGTTTTAATTTTGTAGTAAGTTCTCTGTTGGCAGATTTTTCTATTCCTACGGAGTCAGCTTACTGAGTAATGTGCCACAGGAATCAAAGCCTTCAAGGCAGTTACAAAGCTGGGACTTAAGTCTAATTTTTCTCAATGAATATATACTTGACCCTGTTTGTGTGAATGTATGTATGGGGATTTTAGGTGAATTAAAAAATCACAACATTCTGAATGTCAGCTTCAGACACAAGGTTTCTTTTTCAGCATAAGTGAAAAGTTTTGACCATATTTTGTCTTTTTAATTTTCTTTTTCAATTCACATATAAATATAATTTTTAGAAAGCAGAATCAAAACTTTTCATTGTAAATATTAACATTTAAAAGTGAAAATTATTTTAAGTGTTGTGTCAGTATACTCTCTGATATTTTAAAGGAAATTAATGTTTTACATATTGTTGACATTTAATTAAATATTACTCACAGTTAATGTAGACATAGACCAGAGATTTATGGTTGTTTTAGTGAGAAAAGCCAGCTTCTATGTCAGTCAATATGATATTTTCTGTTGAGTTTTAGATTACACTATACTAAACAGGAAGCATACCACCTGTCTCTCAAAGCTGTATTTAAAAAAAAAAAATAGATTTGGCCACTTCAAAGAAAACAATGAGATATAGAGTAATAATGGAAGATGCTGAAGAACAAAAAAGGACTGATAAATGTCAGTAAAACAAGAAAGATGTTTTGATGTAGATTATGACCAGATTTCTGGCCTAGTACTGGTTTAAAGCCAGATGGAAATAGTAACATTTCCGAAATAGCATAGCTCAGGGAGAGTTTTTATTAAATAAAATACTTCAGTTGCTGTTTTACGAAAAAAAGGCAGATTATATAGCATATCAGAGCACACTGACAGCTGTGAGAAAGGGCATTTGTCCTGCAGGACCACATCTGAGACATAGCCTGTGTCTTGTCATAAGGAAGAGATTGTATTACCATGCAGCCCCATACCAATATTGCAGGTGTGTGTAGCCCTGAATCTAGTATGGTAGAAGGTTAAAAACCTTTCTGTTAAAAAAATGGAGGTATATGTTAAACAAAGACTAATAATTTTAAATTAGCAAGTCCAGGCAATCTGTTAAAATGATTTTTAACAGAGCTGGCTAATGATATCCTTGAACTGTTTAGGCTTGATTTTTGACATGAAGTTTCAACACTTGAACCATTTTGATAGTCCCAGGTGTAAACAGAAGATCCAATGCTGTTCCAATATAAGCAACAGAAAAGTATAATTATAGATTTGGCAGCCTGATAATGATCTCAGGCAGAATAATGAAATAGATGATGCAGCAATCCTGCTTTGTTTATAAAGGTAATAAAATTGATGGAATACACTTAGCCTTCTATAAGGCATTTAATTTGGTAGCACATGACATGTGGATTGAGAAATAAAATCAACTTGTAACATACTGAATTGATTAAAATTTGGGTTACTGAAAGGTCTTAAAAAATTACTGTAAATGAAGAATCATCAGTCTTCTGATGTTTGTCTATGAGTTCCAGAGGGATAAGTGTTTGACTCTATTATATTTAATACTCTTTTTCAATGCTTGGAAGAAAATATACAATGATACCAATAAAGTTGCAGATGAAAAATGTTGTGAGTGTAGTGAGTAATAAAACCAGGAGACTTTGATGGAAGGTGATCAAGACTCTCTGGCAAGCTAGGTGAAAACAAGCGTCTGAATTTACCTATGACCAAGCATAAATCATAGGTCTAGCATGAAAGAATGTTATTTCCAACAAAGGAGGAAAATATTCTAATTCCAAGAAACCTCGACGGTAAAGCTCAGATGAACATGAATGATGTTATTGCTAGGAGTATTTGTACAGAAATATAGAAGTTATGTCACCTTTGAATATGACTGCTTTAGAGTACTATGTTCAGATCTGCTGCTACAGATACATAAATAGTTTAGAGAGGTTACATGATAATCCTTGGGATTATCCTATTGGGAAATAAACCCTGCAGTGCATAACTGTAACAGCTTAATCTCTTTTAATCTAGTTAAATTTCTTAAGTAACTCATTATCAAGATTCAAAGATTCAAAGGTTCTCAAGCTAAAGGCACTTACATGGAAAGCAGAAGTTTGAAACCAAACCAAAATTATTGATATGGTCTGAGGGTATGATATTAAAATTAGACAAATTCAGATCAAAAGAAAGCTATGGATGTTTTTCAAACAGGAAAAAGTCTCAAAGGTTAATATTGGATTGTCTGTAGCTGGGATTGTTGAACAGGTCAGACTACATCCTGGGCATCCTGTTTGATAGGAGGTCAGACTTTGTGTTTGCACAGGTTGCTCTTGATCTTGGAATGGATGAATTTATATATAATGGTGGATGTTGAGCAATGCCATAACTTTGGGTTAAGCCACTGCTGTGGTGTTGCACTTCTGTGAAATACGGTAGAAGTGCTTTAATAGGTCTCCTCTTTCCTCTGACACCTGTTCTCTTTTGGTTGAAAAATTTTAAAGTGTTTATCAATTTTGCAGTGTATCTGGGAAACCGTCCAAAACTTTATAATAATTGATTTTCTTCTAAGGGCAAGAGAGCTTACTAACACTTTCTGCCATGTCCAGCTGCTAGCTCTAAAGAATCATAATTGCATTTGATCTTATGTATTGCCTGTAGTCTGATACTAAATAGGAAAGGTAGTGAAGATAAAACTGATGTAGCCGTGTCATGTTCTTGTTCCATAATACTGCATTACAGTATGGAACATCTGTTAGTTCTAGTATTGTGCTGACTAATTGAAGTAGCCCAGTATAAATTAATTTTGAACCAATCTCACAGTATTACTGTTATGTGTTCCTAGCAGTTAGAATTATTGGTCATAGGGGTTTTGTGCCACAAACTAACAATGAAAATGTGACTTTAATGGTTTTAGAGGAAATTTGATTGCTCCTTCTGTTATACATCATTCACAGCCTGGATTCAAGCCATCACAATGTAAGTGTTAGTGTGTGTGTGCCGAGAGCAGAGAGAATTCTCAGGAAATGGGGAGCACACCATCCCTCTATGTTTCAGTAATCAGCAGGTTTCAGAATGGTCCATTCAGCATGAAATCAGTTCTAATGAGGAAATTCTGAGGTTTATGCTAGGTATTTGTTTCCATCATATCTCTCCACTATGGCTTTTATACAAAGTCTCATTAACTATGTTCATGAGGCTCTCTTTAACTGAGAGTAGTCCATGAAGAGTACTCAGCTGTATACGGAGCCTTCAAATTTGTCTCAAGATAGTTAATTTATTTTAGCTCCATTATGATAGCATTATGATTTTGTGATCCTAATAGCTGTTTAATATATAACAATTTCATTTGGGTTTGGTTTGAAAACTTTTATAAGATGTATGTGAAAGACACTGTAGTGTGTTCTTTTGTTTCTGAAAAGGCCATCTGTAATTGTAGTCTTAAAGAAGCTTGGGGCTGAATTCTGTCCTAAATTATCTCCTTTGAATTAATTTCATGCAATGTAAGTCAAACAGATTTTGACCTTTATTTTAGTTCTGAAAAGGTATTATGATAGAGTGCACCTTCTTATTCAGCAGATCTGCTCTATATTCAGTCACAATTGAGTTCAGTGACAAAAAAAAAAAAACAACAAAAACCCGTGTTCTACATCCTGATGATAGAAGCAGGAAGCTGATGCAGTTGTGGGAGTGTGGTATGGGTTGCCTTCTGACTCACTGTCATTAGTAGAGCTGCTGTGTAAGGGCTTAATTTGCCAAAGCCTCCAAAATCCCACACCCCCAATTGACTTTAGCTGGAGTAAAATGGATGGATATCTTCAAAACATTATCTTCCCTATTTGTATTAAGAAACAAGATTCCTTTGGGATTCCAGATGTAAATTAAGGAAGATTTTCTCTAAAATACAGTCCTATCAGTAGTGGCCCAGTTGAAATAAACATTTGAGGTTCATTTTCAATGGCAAAGATGGAAAAATCATCAGCCAGAGGGAAACAGGCAGCATGTTTAATTGTAAGCAGAACCAGTTTTATTGAAAGATATTGAGCAAATAAAAGCTGATTCTGTAGGAAATAAAAAAGCATTGCAGGAATTATACTTCTGCTGTCTCTACTAAGATGGAACACTAACCCCTAGAGCTATGGTCTGACTTTTGTCTTTAAGGTGCAGGACTAAGACTTTCTTGAAGTGCAATGACTATATTGTATAGCTGTATAGACACTGAAACCTCAGAGAATTTTTTTTTTAATTTTTTTTTTTAGAGCAAGTGAGATAATCTTATTCAAAATACCCAATGGCTAAGAATTTAGGAGAATTGATTCAGGTTGTAGATCTTGGAGGAATTCATTATTCATATACTGCTGATGCCAAGGGACTCCTTGCTCTGAGAAAGCTGACCTTTACTCTGATTGCACAGTGCATTTATGCTAAAAGAATAAAGTGGATCATTGCAAATTTAACCCTAATGTTTAAGGTTGTAGTTTAGATAGTGTGCAAACATAGTGGGGTAAGAACACACTTCCCAGGTTATTGCATCCAATTTCTTGGTATGACAAGCAGTCAAAAGTGATAATGTTCTCTATAAATTTCAGAAATGATTAGATTTCTGTTTCCACTACTTGTTTATGAAAACTGTTTAAGAACTGTCTTCTTTAAGGCACATTCTTCTGACTTTAAGCCATTTGTGCACTGATACACAATTAGGCAAATTCCCTCTCAGGGAATAGCCTTTGTTTTGCAATACTGAAAAAATGTAACCACTCTTCTCCTTTTACATGATAGTTTTTTTTTAATATAGACTTCTTGGACTTTTTTCAGTTTGAATCCATCTATTTTAAATACGGAAGACCAGAGTAAAGTGGTCGGAGGAAGGGGGAGGAGAAAGGGTCAGTCATTTACGTCATATCTGCTGGTAAGACCTTCCTGGTGCATTCAATCACATTTGCATATTTTAGTGTTATACTACATTACTAGTTTAACAGTCGTGACTTCAGTCATTTTCAATTCTTAACATATAACAAAAGTGCTTATTATCAGTTTTCACATTTATTCCTTTCCCTGTTTCTCCATTCTCCAAGATCACTCAGTTCTTTCTACATGGTGTCCTGAAATTTTCTTTTATTAGTGAGCGCTCCAAGTCTTATATCATCAGCAAACTTCAGAGCCCACTCCTACTTACCAACATTAAAACCTAATTGCACCATTAATACATATTTAAACAAGATCAACTTCAAGGAGAAGTTACACTAAGACTCAGGTTAACATAATTTCTTTTTACATTAACAATGCCATGACTGCTTTAGCTCATTTCTTAGACCTTTTAGAATGTCTTTATTTTCCCAGGCAGTGGAACAGCTCTTTCAGGACATGAAACACCTCATAAATTAAGAGTTAACTTTTACATTTCTTTTGTAATTCCCTAGAAATCAAATATAGTGAATATTTTGTATCCTGTACTTTCTATTCCTATATGGTGACATTACTACCCATGAGGTGCGCTATAGCATGCAGTGATACTTCAGAGTTTTTAAGTGCTTCAGTCATTGCACACAGGTGTTTGCATTGGTATAGCCTAACTGAGAGCTTCCAGCTTGAATATGTGACACCAGCCCATTCTGATCACTTGAGGTCAGGATGCATCAGGATGCCCTACTCAAGTATAGGTGAAAAAAAAAGCAGTTTTGAGTGATTGTTTTTACCTACTAAGTCTTAAAATACCCATAAACTAGGCACTAAATCACCAGAGGGAGTAACCTTACCTGTGAACTCTTCAGAAGGGTTCCCTTGCCCCCATCGTGTGGCTGTGACTCTGAGCTGGGTGCTATTTGTCAGTGGGTCAGCCAAGAACCAGACAGTGTTTGGAGGCAAAGGAGGGCTAGAGCTGAGCTTTATCAGCACTGCTGGTGGTAGTTCAGTCTATGTTGTCTGACCAGTTCACTTATAGCACCAGGAAAAATATTGGTCCCATATTATCTGTTTTTATATAATTCTATATTTATCTTCATTGTTATAATCTTTGTACTATTGTTCATTTGTTCATTCTGTTCTTCATTACAATATATTACTGTCTAATTAGTAACTATTAGTTAAATTATATACAATAATAGATGTATATGTTCTCTCTATATAATATAGACAGAAGACAACAAAGATGGTCTAAACTCCTCTATATATCTGCTATCTTGTCAGTTATTTTTTACCTACTAGAATGAGAAGATCAATGTATTTCTCATAAGAACTACCCAGAGTTAACCACTTCAGCAGTGGCCTGCACTGAAATAGCATTTTAAATGAACACTGTAAAAGACAGAAACAGACTTAGGTACTTTGTACATGTGGTTCAAACAAGTTGCCTTCAGTATCTATCCTGGCAAGATGTACTCATATATAAAACCACATTCTATTAATGAGAATAAATAATTAAATACTGACTTTTTTGAAATACTTTGTGTTATTTTTTCATGTTCTGATATTGAATATTTACAGAAGGCAGAGTTTCTGTTACTAAAAATCCTGTAAGACATGCACAGATTTGTGTCCATAAGAAACAAAATTTTGGGTTTATTTACTGATGTTTTAAAAATTAGTCCACCTTATTTAATTTAAGAAAGTGTGATAGTTTCTCCTTAGATATAATGAAAAAGAAAATGAAAAGTATTCAGAAGATTAACTCTTTTAAATGAAGGTGAAAGCTTCAGTAGATTTTAATTAGAACTGCATGATAAGTTTTACATATAAAGCATATCCATTCAAATTTGGCTTTTGGCCAGTTCTGAAAAAGCAAAATAACATTAAGAACTGTCTTTTTTTTTCCTCAGAAAAAAAAATTTGACACTTACTATGAAGTTTTTAAAAAACACGTCATGTAATTAAATCTGCATTTTAGTTTGCTATATTTTTTTAATTAGGCTGAAATTATACAGTAGGCTGAATATGTTCATTAAGGGACTCTACAATTTTTGTTTGGTAATTTGCTTCCTGCTGTTATCCCAGTCTAAAAACTGGGTTTGATTTTAAAGAAATCCACCTAGCATTTTTTTTTTCCACTGACAATTAACACCCTATCATCAGGTATTCAAAACCACTGCCAACACAGGAGACCAGTGTCTCTCAGTTTTAGATGCATTTCTAAGCATTTTTGCAGATGAAATCGTATTGCACTTTACATAATGACAAGAATTACACAAAATGTCAACTTTCACTCACAATTGAAAATTCAGATATGGGAAGGCAGGTTTCAAATATCATTACTTGGGTTACAATGCAATGAGACTCTTAGATTAATGTATTGCTCTGCTTCAGGTCTCAGAATTGATGATTTTTAACAATGCAGTATGAAACCAAGGTTCTTACCTCAGGGCATGAGTTGGAAACTTGGTAGTCTTGGGATAGATTCTGCCTGATCTTTTCTTCCCAGGATGACTAGGACCAAAACCACTAGTTATTCCACCAAAATGGTTTCATCTCACAAAAATTTTTATCTACTAATGGGGAGAAACGCTAACCAGATCCTGTCTGTTCCATCAAGAAAGGCTGCTGTCATTAAGTGCACAGTATACTCGGTTTACATCTGTCCATCTTTAGCTTCCTGTTTTAAATGAGCATATGAGAAGTCAGTTGTAACGTGGTTTTGAGAGTGGGTTTGACACATGTCCAGGGCGACCTCACTTACCATTTTGCATTTATTATTGCAAATTATTGTCTGTTTCTGAAGTGTAAATCCAAAGCCCCCCATAAACTTGGAAGTTATAATCTCTAGTGTTTTGACTATAAACTCATCTTTTCATGTTTACCCCTACTTATATTTTACCTTTGTTTCACAAGACATTAGCTAATGGTTCTGTTCAAGCACGTGTTGATATTTTATGGTCCTACCAATTCCTCTTCTTGCTGAGTTAAGTCAAATTATCTCTAGTTAAACAAGTCTAACCAGTAAGAGTATGAAATAGAGTATAAACACTTGTTCTGTGAAATGCAGATATCTGTAATACCCCTTACATCATCAAATTATTGACTGATAAAAACTTCAGTTTGTAGGTTAATTGCAGCTCTGCAGTGCTTGGCATTATGATATGGAATAAACTTTAGAGACATCATTCTATTTATCTTAAAGATGCATCTAAGAGCTCAATCTGATAGACCACTGCTGATTTATGTCAAAAGTTTAATATAAACTTAATTGCCATAAGTACCTACTTTATGTATTTCATGCCCTGAGGTAGCCTAAGCTTTAATGTGAGGCCATTCCTTTCATCTTTATTCTAATTCTTAAAAGCTTTTCATCCGTAAAGACACTTATCATTGCATACTACAAATGTGATTTCTTTGCTTCCTAATTAAATAGATGATGGATGTAAAGTTTTGGTTGAATTTAGGAACTTGCACATGGACACTCTACTGGAATCGTTCAAGCATTTTACATTAAAAAAAAAAAAGTCTTTAGAATTATAAAGGCCCATAGACACTGACACAATTCAATGCAACATAAAGACATTAGGTATTGCTGGATGTCATTCTTACCTTCGCCCACACACTACCCTGCCAATTATGAGTAGCACCATTCAAATCAATGGTACAGTTTTGACACTTACAGAGTCAAGACTTGATTAATTATCATTACATGGTTACTACAAAACTATTCTATCCCTACAAAATTTGTCTTCTGTTTTACTGCAGAACTGTGTATTCAAACACATTTTCCATCATATTGCAAAATAGCATTTGAAATACATGTTCATTTTAGGTTTATTAAAGGTAGCTTTTATATCCTCCCTTAGGAACCAACTTTTATTTTATAACTCCTTCCTGAAAATTTTAGTCAACACTGATACCACTGCTTTTTCTTACACATTATCTATGCAAATTACCTGTTGAGATAAAGGATGGAGGATGGAAGAGAGGATAGAAATTACAGAAAAGTAGCAACAGAGTGGTCACAGTATCTTTGCAGTTCTGCCAGATTGTTTCACAGCATAATTTCATCACATTTTGCACAAACTTTGCCTGTAGCTTTAATGATTATAAAAATGCTAGAATGAAATTTATGCCTTCATAAAGCACATAGCAGTTGTTGAAATTGTTTTAAAGCAATGACAGGTAAAATTCAAATTAGTTTTCTTTTCCTGAACTTTTACTTTTCTCCGTTAGTATAGCAAACATCTGGAAGAAATTAGAGCTGACTTCAAGGAAAGAAAAGCCAACAAAAACTACAAAAAAGCCTGCTTCCCTGAGCACAATGTAAATAATTCTGTTGTGACAAACATACCTTGAATGTACATTCTGTTTTCACAAATCAATGAAAAATATACATGCTGAAGAGGGAAATGTTCATAATTTTCATTATGAGTGAACCAAGAAGACAGATGTCATAAATTTGGGAAAAAAAATAAAAAGAAGGTGATTCAGAAAAATAATTCCACTTTGATCCTATCCACTATTGCAAATAGTAATATTGGAAGAGAAAGCTGGTAGGATGGTGGCAGTTCATTAAATTATCTTCTTTCTCCAAGTCTGGGGATGTCTGTAATTTTTAGGAGCATGTGGCTAGTTTTATCTTTTCAATTAATTTATGATTCACCAAAGCATTAAATTGGAAAGACCTCACATGCTGGAGTTGCAAGATTGTTCTATATGTAAGATATTTACCTTATTATTTTGTCCCCAGTTTTATAGGCAAGATCTTTACAAATGGCATCTGGAGAAATTAATTGTCTTTCCAATTCTTCAAAAATACAGAGATTTCTCTATATTCCCCTTCCCCTTCTTTTTTCTTCCTCTCTCTCATAGTCTGCCAACTCTCAGTACAGCAAACCACTGAAATCACAGGAATGAAACTCCTAAATGTTTTTAATGTTGTCTTCTCTGTCCTCATTGTAGAGTGAAAAAATTATGATTAGCATTGTTGACATCTTCAGTTCTATCAGAGGAAAAAACAAATAATGGAAAGGAAGTCCTCGTTTCTTTAACAGTGATGGTAAGACATCAGTGCTATACTGTAAAGAAGCCTTAAGCTTAGCCAGTCAGAAGCCCATCCTCCAGCTTCAGTGCATTATGGTCTTGCTACATGTTCTGTGCTTCCACAGTTCAATGAACACAACTTTAAGTTACAAATTTAGCTGTAAGTAAAATAAAGTTAAACTTCCCTATGAAAATAGAGAAAATTGTGAGTATGCAGGGAAAAGGCTCCTTACTTAGAGTGTGCTTTACGAGAACCTGAATGGGAGCTATAGACAATTTGCAGATGGCGACTTTATAGCACGGTATTAAGAATATTTTATGTGTGAACATCCGGCTCGAACTTCCAGTGTTAAAAAGTGTATGTTCAGGATTATTTTCAGATATGAGTAATGGAAAGCTTTTGTGGCTTGGAAAGGATGGCAGTGAATGGATGTTTAAGTGACACATTTCCTCATTGTTGAGCTATCCATATAACATAGGCAAGCAAGCTGTTGTTGTCCAGTGCTTTGTCATTGTTAACCCACAGTGGTGTTCAGTGGTGGTAATTGTTACTTGGTTCTTCTCCTTTAATCTACTGGCCTAATAATTTTATTCTAGCAATCCATTATTTCCTAAAATGTTAGGAATTAGTAATTTAAGAGATTAAGTGTACGCTGAAGATTTAATTACAGTGGAGTCTTGGGTTAAAGGCCTTACTTAAAACCCACAGAATGGAAGTGAATATTCAATGAGTTACTGCAGCTTTAATCTGCGCTGTTATATCTGTTATTCAGCATGACACTATAGCTTTCATTTTTTCTGTTTTCCATCTAAGTCTTTGAAGGATACCTTCTGCTACCTTCTATTCAATGTAGTATTTGGACATACTGGGGAGATTTTGAGTAGGAATGTCAGAGGATTTTCTTTTTCAGCTTTGAGATTTCTTCCCCCCATCAGTGTGAAGACAGACCTTTAGTTTCTCTTTGTACCTTAATTTATGTACAATGTAGAGCAACACAAAATGAAGGACTATGCAGAAATGTAATGCTATTTTTAAATAAGATATTTATTCTATGCAAGAGGCTTTACACCCTCAGACATCTTCAGATCAGGTGATATTTAACGTGTTAAGCCTCAAAATGAAAGACACCTTTGCAAGTACTGCACTGCAGTCAAAAGGAGATAAGCAATTAAATATAACAGCTCTCCTGCTATCTAGTGAATCCTCATAAAATTGATAGGCAAGATTGTTCCAGGATACTATTTCCAAGGACTTCGATGCACTGAATTAATGCTATTGTTGGTTTTAAGGAATGCTCCTCTTTGTGGATATTTTCCTACTTGCAAAGAGCAAATGGTTAAAGATCCTGTCTTTCACAGCAAAAAACCTCAATATGCAAATAGTTTGAATGTGTTAAAATAACATGACTGTATGGACAAGTCATGCAGATAGCAGGAGTGTTGATAGTTTTTCTGTAGAAAGACCTTTCATTTAAAAATATAAAAAGCCTTAATGCTCTCTACAGATATTGCTATGAATGATGAAAAGCAAAAACAGCAAAAGCTTTGTTCAGGTCAATAAGACCTGTATTTTATCAAACTTTATTATGAGTGCAGACACATCCATTTCAGAGCTGACAATAAAGCTGTTTTATGGAAAAAGGAGCAGTTCAGATGTGGTGTTTCCCTTTCTTTCTTTCTTTCTTTCTTTCTTTCTTTCTTTCTTTCTTTCTTTCTTTCTTTCTTTCTTTCTTTCTTTCTTTCTTTCTTTCTTTCTTTCTTTCTTTCTTTCTTTCTTTCTTTCTTTCTTTCTTTCTTTCTTTCTTTCTTTCTTTCTTTCTTTCTTTCTTTCTTTCTTTCTTTCTTTCTTTCTTTCTTTCTTTCTTTCTTTCTTTCTTTCTTTCTTTCTTTCTTTCTTTCTTTCTTTCTTTCTTTCTTTCTTTCTTTCTTTCTTTCTTTCTTTCTTTCTTTCTTTCTTTCTTTCTTTCTTTCTTTCTTTCTTTCTTTCTTTCTTTCTTTCTTTCTTTCTTTCTTTCTTTCTTTCTTTCTTTCTTTCTTTCTTTCTTTCTTTCTTTCTTTCTTTCTTTCTTTCTTTCTTTCTTTCTTTCTTTCTTTCTTTCTTTCTTTCTTTCTTTCTTTCTTTCTTTCTTTCTTTCTTTCTTTCTTTCTTTCTTTCTTTCTTTCTTTCTTTCTTTCTTTCTTTCTTTCTTTCTTTCTTTCTTTCTTTCTTTCTTTCTTTCTTTCTTTCTTTCTTTCTTTCTTTCTTTCTTTCTTTCTTTCTTTCTTTCTTTCTTTCTTTCTTTCTTTCTTTCTTTCTTTCTTTCTTTCTTTCTTTCTTTCTTTCTTTCTTTCTTTCTTTCTTTCTTTCTTTCTTTCTTTCTTTCTTTCTTTCTTTCTTTCTTTCTTTCTTTCTTTCTTTCTTTCTTTCTTTCTTTCTTTCTTTCTTTCTTTCTTTCTTTCTTTCTTTCTTTCTTTCTTTCTTTCTTTCTTTCTTTCTTTCTTTCTTTCTTTCTTTCTTTCTTTCTTTCTTTCTTTCTTTCTTTCTTTCTTTCTTTCTTTCTTTCTTTCTTTCTTTCTTTCTTTCTTTCTTTCTTTCTTTCTTTCTTTCTTTCTTTCTTTCTTTCTTTCTTTCT
>VWZF01000730.1:225509-252574 GCA_013396755.1 Sclerurus mexicanus
CTTTTTCCTCTCCTCTCCTCTCCTCTCCTCTCCTCTCCTCTCCTCTTCCATAATATGTCAAAATGCCTCACAATCAACTACAGAGGACTCTTGAACTCAGACACTCCATCCTTTCTCTCTACCAACTTGCTAGATAGATGTGCACAGTTTGCTATTCTCCACTTTTTCTCTGTATAGAATTTCTCCTAGGCAGAATACAAACAATATTGTGATGCGCTGTTCACTCTTTTTCAATTCCTATTGTTCGTAGGCTCCTGCCAGGCTGTTTTGGCAGTAGTTTTCTGGGGTTCCTCACTAAAAGAAGTAGTGCAGCCCTGGCACCAGTTGTATCACCCTGCATTCACTACAGTTATCACCAGAGTGGGCAGGGGGAGGCTGTGCTCTGTTCAACTATGTGACTGGCTGGAAGATTCAATATCCCATTTTCATATAAAGAGTATGTATATTTAATATATGAGTTCTTCCCTAATGGTCCCTTGTCTTTCCTATGGCTTTCTATCTTCTTTTTCAATTTTTTTTTGTTCTTCTCATTTTCATTTCTCCTTACATTTAGTGGATTTAGTTCAAAAGAGGGAGAACACTAGGATTTTGTGTGACCAAAATGCTGAATAAAGTTTTTGGCATAATAAATAAATTTAAATTAATGAAGGCAAACTAATTAATTTCATGATCCTGATATATAATAAAGGAATAAGATGCTCCTTTTTAAAATTTATTTATTTATTTATTACAATATGTTTTTCAGATATAGCCTTGATTCTGTCTATTCCTGTCCCAGTTCCTCTGGTTATGTAACCATGGTTTATGTTAATAGGCAAAGTATCATCACTGGGGATGTTCCTATTAACTTCGTTTTGAACCATTGCTTTTGATTACACTGTATTGGCATGAAATGGTCACTGTATGTTTGAAGTGTTGACTGTATGTTCAACAACACAGACACCTTCTCCACTGATTGGAGATTTGTCCTAACACTCTTCTCTGTCTTTCTGGACCCTCCCTGCTCTATCTTCTATCTCAAATTCTTCCCATACCTCTTGAGCTCTTCTCTTGAATAACCTATACTACCTCACTTTTCCCTCTTCCTCTTTTTTCTTCTTTCCTTACTCTGAAGGATCCTTCCCATTCCTATCATAACACTTCATTTGTATTTACATCACTACTATTTACCTTCCCTGATCTATTGGTTCTCATTCTCTTGGGCACCAGTAGACATGAAAGAACAAACTATTGTAGTCAATTAGGCTTCACCCACTAAATTTAAGGGAAATGGAAAGTCTTTTGAAGACTTCAGAATAGTGCCACAGGAGACCATGAGAATTTTTTAATGCACATGTCAGCAAGATTTGTGATGTTATTAAGAGAGCTAAAAGCACTACTTGCTATATCCTAAGATGATAGAAATATGACAAAATAAGGGGGGAAATATTCCCCAATTCCATAGCTGCTTGTATGCAGCAAAAGACACAACATAAATCCTATAGAATGTAATGTTTCTGTCCACAAATCATCACACAACCTATTTACAAACTGAGAACTAACAGGATTTCAAACATGATCATACTCTAGTATAAATGCACACCACACTTCCTGGACTTTACCCTTTCTAAAATGCCAACATATATATTATAACATTCTTTTTCTAAAGAAAAGATTCAGAGCATCTAATTCTGCTCTAGACTTCTGACTGAAGAGCAAACAGCATATATGTAGTCTCCAGGCTGAACATATACCAGAATAATACAGTGATCAATACAGAACAAGAACACTTGACAAAAAAGCAAGACAACTGAAAATAAAGCAAGACACTTGACATAAAGCAAGACAAATGGACATGAGTAAATAATGTAGTCACTTTTTCTTTTCAAACAGATGCTTTCCATTCCTACCACCAACTAGGCTTTAAGTACAGTCAATATGCCACATTGGGAAGCATTGCAACAACTATGAAGCCACAGATCATTGGCTCCTTCTTATTTTTATCCATTACGCTGAAGTAAAAAAACCTGAAAACTATCTAAAACTAACTAAAGGTATACTATCATTATTCTATTTTCTATCTCTACAGTTTGATAGAGTTGCCCCAGAGGTGTTTTACATTTTTATATTAGAAAATAAATGCTGCATGTGCTTTTCAGAATTCCCATACAGGGAGAAACCTGCAAAACTATGGTGTGGAATTACTGACAAATACCTAGGCATGGAAAGCTAAGGTAATAACATCTTTGACTCTTTTGCTTGTAAAACAGTTACCATAGTTTGAGAAAGCGTCAAGCAAAAAAACAAGAAGTGTAGCATATGTATTGCATTTAGAAGGAAAAACCTGTTCAAATGTCAAGTGAATTGAAGTGAAATAAAAATGAAAAGTAGAAATGCAAAAGAATAGAAAATTAGTATGATGCACAAAAACTGTCACTCTTGGGCTAATTGGAAGACTAATAGCTTTGATGAAAAGAAAAGACAGTGAGAAGTTTGTGCATTTCACAAAAGGCATCCTTTCTGCCTCTCATCTGTAATCTGCCTATTTGCATCTGAAAAATATATTGGCATGAAAAAATGCTATTGTGTAACTGGCACTCTGTAATGGAGAACAGACACAATGTGAAATAGGGCAAAACAATTTTCCTCATTAAAATGACTAAACAAAAAATCAGGATTAGAGAGGGTATAAAGTGGAAATCACTGAGGTGTCAGAGTAGCAAAAAGCATTTCAAAGAAGACTACCATTTAGTAAAAAAAAAAAAAAAAGAAGATACATACATGTTAATAACTACTGGGATTCAGAAATACCTAAGTACCAAAACAGAAAAACATGACTCAATATTGTTTACTGAGTACACAATTGGTCAGAGCAATTCAATCCTACCAGGGCTCTTGGAACCTCGATAGCAGCTTTTTTCTTCTTTTAGCTCATTTTTCTTTTTTTTTAACACTTGAATTCCCTAAAACACTCTAGAAACAAACAAATCACTTTCTTAATGTTACTTTGCCATACATTCAATCACATCTGTTGTAACAATATTGTTAAGAAATTATGAAAGAGGGAGATAGACTATTCAGTGATATGGAAATGTAATAAAGAAGAGAATCATTGTATGAACACTTCTTATGAAACAGTCTGACATGATCTTGAAAAAGGGAAGGAGTTTGTTCTTGACTATTTTCAGAGAAGAAGAGTGATTTCCATAATATATTATGTTTGTTATGGCTTTGTCAGAGATTTCATGATTGAAATTTCATTTGTTTGCCTAATTAGAATATGCAGTATGATATCAGACACAAGAAAACATTTTTTAAAGGCATTTCCTTGGCCAAGGTTAATATTGCAACTGATAACAGAGATGTGATTATACTTCAGTATTTACCTTCATTTGGAAGCATAGAGAATCTGAAAAAAACTCTTAGATTTTTAAAGCCACTCTGATGTCTGAGTATCTAAAGAAATTTAATAGATGGCTAATTGAATCTAGCAGCTCAACAGTAAAAATACTATTATAGGTAGTAATTCAAACTTTAACAGACAAACCATGTAGGAACTTTTGTGTTTCTATTTATCTTTCAGGTACATTTAGGAGCTAAAAGCTATCTCATAGGGTTTTTTTTCCTGACTTTTAGTTCTTTTCCAAAGCATGTCCTTTCTGAGCGGTCCCTTGCAAACAGCTTAGAAAGGATGGAGACCAGTAGACAGACTCCTACCAAGTTTCTGCTTAAAAAGCATGACACACAGGGTGGCTGGCAGGGTATGACACAGCAGGGAAGGACTACTTGCATGGGTAGTTCAAGGCAAGTCAAGAAGTATCTTAATTATCAGTGTGATCAATTCATGAGATCAGAGCTGTCACAAGGTAAATAAGTTATGGCACCATGGTTCCTCCATCTGGTTTCTGAATTTGTCCAGCTTGTAGTGCAAGAGGGACCTGTACTATCAAAGTGAGCCAGAGTCCTAGAGAGGCCTTGGCTGCATCCTCAGGTTAATGAGAATCAAGTTCTGAACTGAATATACATGTTACTAACATTGCAATCTAAAATCAAATTCAATACATCATTTATGCTAGACATCCAGTGAATTATCCCAGAGGAGAATTTGTCCTATATTACTGATGCAGACCCCTTAATCGCCAGATGCCAGTACTGATTCAACATAAATTTAATCTTTCTCTGACTAAAAGGTGTGATGAATAAAACAAAGTAAAGCAAGTCAATGTGTACATTGAATGTAATGCCCATACCCCTTAGGTGACTCATAATGCAATTCTGCTGTATGATTCACTATTTTTGGTTCTTCCAATATGAAATATGGATTTTATATTGTCCTTTTCTTAAAGGAATGTCTCCACTGGACTTATATCTATTATGTATTCATGAACTGGCATTAACAAGAAGTAGTATAAAATAAATTACTGTTATTTTTATGTTCATTGCATTAAAATAAAGCCTTATAAGTATAAAATCTGGTGGGTATATTTCTATGACTTTATAGTTTGTGTTTTTATTTGCAGTGAAGATACTTATGCCTAAATGTTTGGGGCCTAAGGGAAAACTTAACTAACCAGCAAGGTCTCTCATATGATTAGTGGAGAAAGATCTGTCTGAGCAAACTGAAGCACAATCATTAAACTGAATAAAACATGACTACTACTTCAATTCATAAAGATAGAGTAAGCAAATGTAGTTCTCTAAATACAGGCACCTCATGTCATTGGAGAACCCTGTAGTAGCTGAGCCTTCTGCACGGAATGAACAAAGACCTGTGTCCTTTGAAGGGGTAAGCAGAAACCAGGGAATGTTGTACTGCATCCAAAACTGTATGAGATAGTTAAGCTTAGGCAATGAAATTTAGTTCTTTGTCAGATACAGTGGAGGCAACAATTCAGCTGATCACATGCTAGTGTCTATTGAAGCATTAGTTGAATTATTCTGATTCCTTTGACTAGACCTCTGCTAGCACGGGGGACCTGAATATTTACCTCTTATGCAGATATCCACTCAAAGATACCTTGATGACAGTGCCTGTACCTGAAGCTGAATCCCATCCTGGCACTCAAGTCAGTGATGAAGAGAATCACATTGTTGTCTTTTTATGCTGTGGTTTTCAGCACAGTTACATGCTGCAAGACATTTAGATTATTATTTTTTTGTTGTTGTTATTGAATAATATCATATCTATAAAATAACAATTTTGCTGCAAGATGCTGCTATAGTTATGATTGTGAGAATGTTTTTTTCCCTGTTACATGCCATTAGCTTCTTATATGCATTTTTTTTTTTTATTTTCATCACTTTAACTGTAAGTTTTCATATTTGAGGTATTGATGAGACAATCATTTTGGGGCAATTACCTGATATTTTTTTTTATGTCTTTGAGGAACTACAGTGAGAGTTCCCTATTAGCTTCTCCACATCTTTCTTGAGTTTGAAAAGGCATAATTACAATCACTTTGAAGTGGAAGAATAGGCACAAATGTGAAAAATGCTATTCAGTTGTTGGCTAATCATTCCTTACAGCTTGTATGCTCTGGTTTGTACAAAGTCAAAACTAAATTGTGCAGGTGTTTTCCTGAAAGAGTTAATGTCTCTGCAAACCAGGCAATGATACTGTGTAATACTAACAAGTTTTTGAAGCATTTAGTTCAACAACATTAGAGATAAACAATAGGAAATGATAGCAGGGACTCTGTCTGAACCCTTAACAGTAGCTTATCACCTTGCCCCAAAAATAAGATATTTAAGATTCAGATAAAAGCATAGATTTTATCATCCACAGAGGATGTTCATACCACAAGGCTATAGGCCCAGACTGCAAAGAAAATGGAAGGTGAGATATTGAATTTTCTGTTGTCCTTAAATGCTGTATTGAGAGGGCAATTTTTGCTTCTCCAGGTACTGGATTCTTGAAAAGAGAATATTTTTCAATATTTTGGCTTTAAAAGGGGAAAAGAAGTAGCTCTACAACAGACTTTGCCAGATGAAAAGAGGGCAAATATTATATGCCTGAATCCAAAATGTAGAAAATTTACAGCTTAGTACAATAGTGTGTTATCCATAAGATGCTTAATGTTTTACCTAGAAATTTCCTTCTTGTTTTCTTGTTTGCAATTTTTTTTTTTTTGATATGTGTGTCTTTAGATGTGCTCAGTATTAACTGTGCAGAAGAACTTGATACTGGTGTTATCCCTTTATGTAAATCCCAGGAAGATTTACAAAACAGGCATGTTTATCTTGATGCTCACTCACTGGGATGAGCATTTGGTGCACCTGGGCTCTGGTAGTAGCTGGATCTGCTGTGTGAGTATGGACATATCTGCAAAAGGCAGATCTGGCAGGAGTATGAGGTGTGAGTAAGTGTTGCCATAGATCATTTGCCTGGAAAATTGCATGAGAATATGCTGGGTAGCAGAAACATAGTGAAAATCTCCATTACCTCTCCTGTTTAACAGATGTATCTGCCAGAGGAAAAACATAGCTCTGCATTGTAAAGTCCTAAGATGCAGACATTTCAACAGGAAATCTGAGATCCCAGAAAGTGTGACATTCACCTTGTGACTGCTATCTTTCTTGAGGAGTTCAAGCTAATAGCCATTCCCAAAGAAAGCATATGAGGAAAAATCCACAAAGCTTGTTAGTTCTGCTCTGGTTTGGCCTATGGCCACGGCTGAGTTGTTTAAGCTGAGGTGGAGTAAATGTGTGAAAAGTCATATCCAGTGATGCTTGGGAACCCTAAAAGTGAAAAAGCGGGGCAGCATAAAGGATATAGACATATTCAGGAAAAGGCAACATAGGAATAAACATGTTTCTCTGTGTTCAACTTTTTCATCAGTGGACTTTATTTGAGGATTTACATGGAATTTGGCAATTCTACCCATATATTGTAGTACTTCATCACAAGTGGCACTGGCTTAGCAGGCTCTGCAGGAGGACTGAGTCCTCTGCGGGAGGAACAGATTTACTGACTCTCACACTCTCTAGTATGAGTTCAACAAAAATTAGCAGCACTGTGGGTGGGGTGCCACACAACCTCTCCTAGGTGAATAAACCTGAGTGCCACTATGAAAAATCTTGTATGTTGCATTTTAGCAGGTTTTTAAATTGCACGGGTTTGGTAAACTGAACTATCCACCCTTTCTTAAAATCTTGCAATGTCTTTGAGCACTCTGATTTTGCATGGTCTGGAGAGCATCAACAATATTTAGATACTAAAAATCCTCATTAAGAACACTATTAGGTATTCTGCTAACATTGACTGAAGTGAAGAAAAAAGAATACGTTACTTTCAGAAGATATTTGTTATTATCATTAATTTTAGTTGCCAACACTGTCCTCAGACTTTTGAAGTATACACAAGGAAGAATGATTTTTGACCTGCAAACATTCCTTCTTCTGCAGAATTGGGGTCCATAATGTTGTCACGCTGATCTAGTTGCATTTTGTGCCCACCTGTTTTTTGCCACTCTAAGCAGTACTCATCCTAACACAAGGCAGAGGAGATGAAGGCTTATAATTCTTGCCTTAAAACACTGATTCCAAGCAGACAATGTGCAAATAGGGTTGTAGAATGCTCTGAAAAACAATACTGGAAAAATCTAATCTTGAACTTTCTGCCTTGAAACAACTTCTATTAATGAGAACAGGAAGGTTCTGTGCATTTTTCCATTTGATGCATGTTCCACTCAGTATTATAATAATGATTTTTAAAAGAATACATTTATTTCATAACGTATTTATACTAAATACCACTTTCTGTCTCTATAATAAAAATAAAAATTGTAATAGCGTTTTGCATTTACACTGTGAATGTTCACAAAGCTGATCATTAATGGGATATCTTGAGTTGTTATGGTTGCTAGTAACGTAACAAGAGGAGAAGTCCCTGCTGATATTTTACTGCTTTGAGCACTTCCTATATAGTCTTACTTGGAAACCTTTTTGGCATCTGCTGTGGTTTCAGCCCAGCTGGAAATCAAGCACCATGCAGCCACTTGCTCAACCCCTCTCTATCCTCTCCACCCTGGTAGAATGGTGAGGAGAATCATAGTAAAACTTCTAGGCTGAGATAAGAACAGCACTAAGGAAAGTACATCTAAATAACTGCCTTAAAACTCTGGGAATATTTTTGTTTAGTGTTACAGTCTTGTCTTTTCTTCATGAAATGTAGTTTCCTAATATCAAATATTGTTACCAGACCTTTATCTGTGAATAAATTATTCAGATATTTTATTCGCATCTGATATTTGAACTTTGAAACTGGTCCCCAGGGCTTCTTGACCGATCAGCCTGCAGGACGTGATAAGATAGGTAGAAGTAATAGGCTGTAGGAATGTCACAACCTCAACTGTTCTCATTGTAGTGAAGTTCCACCTGTCATCATTTTTGTAGCTGAAAAAGATCAGTCACTGACAGCTGACTAATATAACTTCTGTTTTCTCTCCCCAGCAAGACTAGTAAAACACTGACATTCCTTTGATTTTGGTAAACTATTGCTGTTCCTCAAGACTCCCTGTCAGCAGTGTGATCACATGTATCCCTGCCCTGTCCTTCAAGGTTTTTCTTACATCATTTTTAGTCCCATCTCCTGGAAAGGAGTAACATTTTATCTTCACGGAAGTTACAGACAGAGAAGAAAAAGAGCTATCTATGAGGAAACCAGTTGTTTGCTTAATCCTGTGAAGCTTTTAGCTACAGACTTCACCCTCCCGTGTATGAAGTGAGCTAGCCCACATGCAGGCCCTGATTCAGCAGAACACTTGAGAGGCATATTTTCAAAGGCACAAATGGCAGTTAAGCAATGACTTGCAATTGAGGATGAAAGTAGTAAGTATCCAGCTGTCATTTGTGACCTTTAGACCTGGGCCTACGACTTGTGTAGCTGCCATAACTTGTTCAGGGCATAATGGTTTAGCAAAATGTAGAAGTGCATGACTTCTGTTTTAGGACAAATTACCACCAAATCTTGTACTCGGCCTTACCTGTATGCAGCAAAATGCACATCCAGTGTAGGACTTAAGAGACAGAAGAGTTTCAATAGTTACGTTCTGCACAAAGTAGCTCCCTTGGGGATAACATACTTCTCCCTTGGTAAGACTAGATCTTAAAAGAATAGTAGCTGCATTTAATATATAACAAGTTGGAAACAATTTTATCGTTGTTTTTCTACTTCACAACAGAACAGCTGGAGGTCTAATAAACAATTTGTGATTGTGTTGAAATGTCAGTCGGCACAGTTGTAAAAGTGTCTGGAAGCTCAGTAAGTCTGGAGTGACAGCATGAAATGATCATACTGGTATTGTATAGTTTTTGAGGTTTATTGTTTACGTCTCTGCCTCAGATTTGTCTGGAAATATTTGCTGGTTCCAAACAGTTTTCTATACTTCTGTAAACAACAAGAAAGAAAAAAAACATATAGACTGTATGAAGCAGGAAAAGTAAAAGTCAATAAAATTGATTGCATTTGCTTACCTCTCAAATCACAAAAACAGAAGCCAGGAACAAACTTTCAGAGATCTGTAATGCAAACTTGGCTTTGGAACATGTGAAAATCAAGAGTAATTGTAATATCAGTAACTATAGTGAGAATAAGCCGAAAGTCTCAAGTTACTGTTTGGGAAAGCTTGTGAATGTAAAGATGCCTCTTTCAGTTCCTGACCAGCCTAGGAACAGAAATAATAAAAATTTCACAGGAAATGCTCTCTCTCATGCTGTGTTTTCCATAATAATGCAACTTGGAAAGCAATAGGAATATTTTTTGCAGTCAAATGTTATAGATTGCTAAATACACTCTAGTGTTGTCTGATCTGTTCCCTAGGGTTGGGTTAAGGGCTGTTTTGGTTTAGGGGCAAATATCTGATGAAGTCATTAAACATGTATGTCCATTAATCTTTCTGACTGAAAGCTCTAATTACTTGCTTGATCCAAAAGATCTTGCAGCCAATTCTTCTGAAGAAAATAAAAAATAATTGATTCAGGATCATTGGAAATCACATTAACTCTTTCCAGGAATATTAGAGCAAGTCCATAATAAGATTACTCACATAACAAAAGTAAGCAAGATTTAGTCATATTGCTTTTCATTAATGAAGACTGATATTCCCTGGCAAATGTGTAAATCAAAACTTAATTTTGTGCTTGATATGCTTATTCCATTTTGAGAATTTATGTATATTTGAAAGTGGACAGTATTGCTCATGCTTTTAGTTAATAAATGAGCATTTTAAAGCTGATCAAGGAAATCCTGAGTATCTCTGTGTGGCATTGTTTTTTTCTGGTAAAGTCTACTAACTTATATAAAAATTGGAATGAAAGTTATCTTACAGACATCATATATAAGATGTAAATGGATGCCATAGTTTAAAATAAAACCTGAGTATTGTAAAATAGCTTGATGCAATAGTCCAATGAAATAGTTTAATCATATATTAAATCTGTTCTAAAATCCCTGTTTATACATTCTTTACTAATACATGAGGTCTTGTTATTCTAAATATTAAGAGACTGGGCATCATTTTCAAGTGGAAAGTTGTCTGAGTCCATCTGATGACAAAGTGCTCCTACCCCAGCCTGTCCCTGGCAGCAGATTCCCACTATTTTCATTTTCTTGGCTCTTGTGCAACCTCATAATGAGCCAGTTTAAAATGACTAAACAGTGCTAAATCTCAGAAAAATATTCAGTGTCTTTTTTGCAGGTTTTTTTCTGTTTTTTTTTGTGAACCAGCTCATGGTGGAGTCACAAAAACATCAGTTTCTGGGTGGGAACTAAAGGCCAAGGATTAGGACAGGCAGACCTGTCTGCACACATAACAGCAGCTCTCAGTTAGATGAGTTCCATTGTATCCATTGTCCTCGGACTCCTGAGGTTCTTCTCTCAACAAAGCATTATGTCATATAACAAGACACCAAAACCTGATGTAAAGGAATTTGTCTTTCTGGAATCAAGGGAAAAAGAGAATTTGGATCAACACATGAGCTAAAGATCATGGAATAATTTAGAAAAAAGGTAAACCTAATTAAAACACGATCTTAAGGCTGGCAGGGAAGTTGGCAGGGAAATGAAATACCAGGGTGAGAGGGAGTTCAGAGAAATACCAGAAACGGGAACATGTACAGGCTGGGCCAGCTTTGTACATATTGATAATACTCTATACTGTCAGTATGTGAGTGAAAATGGAACTGGATGCCTATCTGTAGGTCAGGAAGACTTTGTGCTATTGCTAATAACTTCACAAATCCTTGTGGGCTGTCCAGCTATAATGTCCTTTCCATAGTAAAGGGAAATAATTTTTGAGTAATATGCAACACTGCCTTCATTCAATCAGGCACAGATGTCCTCAAATGTCTGCAAATGCAGAACCAAATGCTCCAGGGACTTGGTTTTTCAAAGGCAGGTGGATGAACTGTTTGTAATCAGCATGACCCTATTATCATTCTCAATGAACAGAAATAAGGGATTTCTTTGAAGTCCTCCAAGGCAGTAACTTTTTGTCTAATCTTTTTCTGCTATGCAGAAAAGCATTGGCAATTGCCATTACTATTGGTAATTTTGCCATGAATGGTCACTGAAAGAGGTTAATCAATTCAGTCAAATTTCACTATCGATTATCATAATTCCTAAACCCATGATGGCCATTTTCTGAATCATTAGCTTTCATTTCTTGTGTTTCCATATAAAAAGTGCCATCAAACTGCTATCTACAGGTATTTACCACGGAAGCAAAGTTTTTTTAACAGCTGAAAGCATTGTGGAAGAGAGGGTGAAGAGATTTAATCTATTTACACCTCTGTAAATATGCAGTCTGTCTGCAAAAGAAGGAAGTTCTTTGATCTGTAAGGATTTTGCAAACTTTGGCTCAATAGGACCTTCCACTTGAGTCTCTGGATAAAGTCAGAAACACCATTACTTCGTAATGAGTTAGAGCAGAGCAGCAGCTAGATGCAAAAAGCCCTGAGACAAGCAGTTGTAGGTTTCCAGACATTAAAATCCTTGTGGATGTAAGGCAAAGAAGAAGCCTGTTGATAATAAGAATTGGCCACAGTTGGAAACAGCCCCAGACTCTGTTAAACTTGACATTTTTGCCCCTCAGAAAGCCGATGTGTCTGCCAGATTGGCAATAAGCTCTGCACAATGAGTCAGCACTGCTCTCACAGCCAGGTTTTTTGTAGACACACACTATGAATTGAAATAGGTTCTTTTGAATCCTGAACATATCAAAATAAACCGACATTCCCACAGCAGGAACTATGTTTTATATATGTTTGTGATAGCTAAGCTATCTCTTCCTTTCTGTAATTTGAATGAGACAAAAATATTTTTAAAAATAATTTCCTCAATGAAAGTTAGGGCTACTGTTTCTGCAGGGAAGCTTTTCTTTTATATCTACACTCTTGGCAAAGAAAAAAGAATATACAATTATCTTGATGCAAAAATAGATGAGTGAAAAACTGTTCCATTTTCCAAGGGTTGACTAGATTAAGCTGTAATATGGACTGAAATGTTATTCACCCATCTAAAGCTAACAAATGTTCAAATTAACATTAGTAGCTGAAAACTTCTTTTTCCCAAGCTTTTCTATTTTTAAATTCTCTTCACTTTGTCAGTCCAAATTAACAAGATTACAGCAGTGAGGGATACAATAGCAGAGAACTATCCTTGCCATATTTCCAGCTGACATGAGGGTATTAGATATGATATGAACCAGCCAAGGAATCAGTGTGATCTAGGATATTGACCACAATTTTTATTTTTTTTTTGAGAGAACTCTCCATTCACTAGTTATTTACTCATTCTAATAAATCTCCCCTGCTTTCTTCATTTGTTCAAGTGTTTGAGAACAGATAAGCAATCTGGGAAAATTTCCAGTTTAAACTATAAAGTAATAAATAATTGAGCTCCTTGGCATTTAGTGCATGAAATAGGATCCTTATGGTCTAAAACAAAGACTGAACTCAACAATTTCACTCTGGCAAACTCTATTTTCACAGTGGAGTTACCAGTATGAAGTTACAGTTCTGTCTGCAGGAGACAGAGGTTTCTCAGAGGCTGTTCCAGTACTGAAATGAATTGATTTGGGAACTATGAGCTGTTAATGGATGTCTGCAACTTCCACTTAAAGTGAAAAGCATTTTATTTTTACCAGATAGCAGACATTTGATTACTTATAAATCTGTCCCAGGAAAGAAAAGCAGAATAAAACAGCTCTGTAAGATGAGTCCTAGTCATATCACTTAATAACCACCCAGAAAGTGATCAGACACAACAGTTGAGAAAACTGGCAGGAAAGAAGACAAAAAAAGGAGCCTAGCTTTTTTTCATCTGAGACCATCCCTTTAAGTGCAGGGAGCCCTGTTTCTCACACTGAGCAATGCTTGTTACAAAACCAGAAAAACCAAAGAATTGAGAGCTCTGTCTTCTCAGACAAATGCCATAACCCTGTGAGCCCTATGGGCTTTTTTTTTTTTTCTGATGACAAGTTGCCAGACCTCTTATTGAGTCAGACCTGCTCCCAACAGCTCAGGAAAACTAAGAAGTGAAGTTCACCCTAAAGTAGGCACTCAGCGACTCAACAGCTCAAGTGTTCTTCAACTCCACTAATGGCAGTGGAAATGTAATCATCTGATGTATATGGAATTTTATATGTCGATATCTAAGTCTAAGAATCTTAGCCCCCAATGGCACTATCTACGCGCTTGTTGCCCAAAACCTCTGCTACTTCTGTGCTGTGAAAAAAAAAAGAGACATATGGCATGGGCTTGGTGTCTCCTAACCAGCCTTGTTTTTAGGGGCATGCACATGTATTATGCAAGCCCCTGAATCCTTCAAGGATAAGGAAGACACAGAACACCATCAGCTGTGGCAATAACTTGCTTTATATCTATTAACTCTTATTTCTAGGGAATAGGAGTTCTTCCTAAAAAGAGAGAATGTAGTGTTGCTTTGTCTCTTTGACTGACCTATTGCAATGATTCATTCCTAGCCATGAGGTGTGGGTAGCATAAGAAGCAGCTATAGGAATCTGAGACATTAAAAAGAGAATTTGTAGGTCAGTGGGAGAACAGAGCTTTCTAAAAAAAAAAAAAAAAGAAAAAAAAAAGAGCTTTCTAAACAAGCTCTTTAGGCTTGGATTCCACTGCCTTCGATACACAGACGTGATCTGCCCTTATTTGGATGTAGCCTGCATCCTTCATCCCTGAGAGACTTGCCTCTAAAATGAAAATATGTTTCTGCTAGTGATACTATTATAAAATTGTTCTTAGGGCACATAGAGGGGTACCTTGACTAGTTTGCTACCTCTAGTAACCTTCTGACCAACGGAACAGACAGAATAACTTTCTGTGACAAAGGAAGGTTAAATGCACTTTGCTCTCTAGTGGTGGTGCAAAAGATTTAACAGATCTTTTAGGATGTTGTTTATCCTGGTATTTTACAATGTATTAATAAACATTTTTTCCCCTTGTTGATCCTGTTTTATGAATCTTGTCAATAGCATCCATAGGTAAGTTTTGGCTGTCTCCCAGAGCAATGAAATAGAAAATGTTGGGATCATGCTGAGTTTGCTTTGATTTTTCAGTGAAAGGGGGAAAAAAATCCATCTCACTGTGAATTACTATCACTCTTGAAATCATTATCCACAAAAACAAGAATGGATGAAATATTTGGATACAATGAAGGATCAGAAAAATGATACACTAAGAGCATAAAAAATTACTGATTTTTCCCTTGTGACTCTGTCAGTAACAACCTCACTGAAAACAGAGTATGTAAGTACACCGGCTATATTATACACTAAAAGACACGTGAAGATGTTTCAATATTTGCTTGTTATATAAACACTCTCCCTTTTCTGTAGCCCACAGAGTGACTTTTCCTCCTCTGCATCATGTTGAAAGTTAAGGCTAAGATATCCCCTTCCTCCTTCAGGAAGGGGATTTGACAAAAGGATGGACAAAAGCAGAACACCGTTAAAATTGTCCCCTTGCCTACTATGTAACTTGGGTATAAATTTCCTGGGAGAAGTCATTTTTCAAGGACAGCACTCAGTCTTTTGACCTCTAGCTTACAAAGTGTTGCTGAACTTCTATGCTTTCACATACAAGTGAAATAACAGGCCTTCTTTGGGAAGGGACTCCTGTGTTGTTGTGTCTCTAATCTGATAAAAGCAACAGAGTCTGTTTATCTGTGCTGTGAGTGATAATTTTTGTATTATGTATCACCCTATTTAAGTTCACACTTCTTTGGTCAGACTATGAATTTTTGAGAATGGATGAGTTTATGGCATGAGGTCATTGCTGGCCACTATTTTGTCAAATGTGACCGCAAAGCTGCATTCAGGAAGGAAAAGGCCAAATTCCAGACCCCAGTGCTCACTGTGATGTTTTTGTTTTCACTGTATTTGGCAGCTGCTAATGGCCGTATGTGACATGCTCTATTTGCTGAGCACACACAGGTGTAAAAGTATTCTGTATAGCGAGACCACTAAATGAACTCAGAGCTCCCTCTCTGTGGAGGAAGAAGTCGCAGTTCCTTAGGTCTCCCACAGTATTTATTTTCTAGGCAATTTATACTGGTTGTGTCTAAAAGTTCTGACTTTCAGCAGTGAGGAGTAAATTGAAAGCAATAGGCAATTCCTTAAGTATTTTTAGTGGCAATTTTGAACTAAGGGCAGTCGCAATACGAAAGGTCAATTCATTCTAAAATGAAAGTATTTTCCTTATATATTGAGTTGTATTTAAATATCTCTGAACATTCTTACTTTTTTTAAGCACTGATTTTCTGTCATACTTGCATTTTTCCCCCAACACACTGTTGAGAACAGTTATAAAACTACATAGTTCACATCCACCATTTCCAGTGTATAAAACCTTTCCATTTTTAAGAAATCCTGGCAGGAATCCTATATTGGAAGAAAGAAATATTTTCAAACATCGTTGCTAAAAATTATTACAACAAAGAAATTCAAAAGAAATGGGATTTTCTACAATTAAAATTTATCCTAAAATTGTTCATTACTCTTGTGTGGGTGGAAGTTAATAGCCCTTTTTTTACTTTATAAAGCAGAGTATGCAAATCCAACTTCTGAGCTTGAGGCAGTCTGAAGTTTTAGCATGTCTTAGTTCTTCATTGGAAGTTCTTCAGCCTGATTTGTGTCTTTCAGTTGAGATTTTTTTCAGAGTGATATAATCAAGGGAAATGGAGGAACTGGAGATGAATATGGACCAGGAAGGAACACCAACACAGCAAAAAACTAAGGCATTACTAGTCTAAAAGTATTTTCTGAAAATGGACAATTTGACTTTAAATATCCTCTTTTGTTTTTCATCCTGCAATTGTAAAATTGGGAAATATTTTATACTTTCGCATCATCCGCAGCAATCAGTTGATGTTCTTTAGCTATCTGGCAAAATACCTTTTGCTATTATTCTCCATTCAAGTTTAGAAATTAATATATAGCTTCCTTTCCAGTCCCTGAAGAAGTGACTAATTTTATTTTAAAGGACAAAAGGGAATAATATGCTATTGATAAAATTTTGTATCAGTATTTAGTGATAAGCCTTTGCTTCTCAGTGATCAGTTAAATATTCATGGACAGTAATTTGTAGTAGCATAAGAAATTGAAACTTCGTGCTTCAAAACCAAGTCTTTATCATCATGCTCAACTCTTCTGTAGATCAGTAGTATTGGTTTACTTCATTTGAAACTGCCAATGCATTTTGATGCTGTTAGAATTCAGGTCCATCTCCTTTTCTCTGCATGGGGGTTAAGTGATACAGAACTAAATCTGCAGGAGACATGGCCATATACTTTAGATTAATGTTCAAGTTATTGGCACCTTTTTATGGACTGAATCAATGAAGATACTAGCAAGCACATCTCATGTTCATGAGGAGACAGTCCTAATCAGGCTGTAGGATCCTGAGCTGCCTCTGAGGAACAGAAAGGCACACATTGTGAATTGCAGAAGTAAACCCCCCTACCTTTTTAATGGTAATTTGTGTAACCATTGCTCAGTTTAAGAGAAGTGAGAGATAAAGAGAGACATATTCTTTCTTCTAATATTTAAGTTTCCACTTAAGACCTTAAAAGTATGTTCTCTAGTGGTTTTTTTTTACTATATCTTTACATATAATGCAGGAGTTATAATACAGGATGCTAGAGATTTGCTGTATAACTTAGAGGCTGTCAACATGGATTTTTTTCCTTGGAATCAAGGTATCAGACAGTTAAGATTTTACATTATTTCTCACAAAGGCAATGGCTCAAAGTATGGTTAAATAAGAACTGGGCTTAGAAAAGAGCACCTATGATTTATAGGACTGCCAGTGTGTCACACCTACAGGGTCTAGTCAAGCTGGATAAAAGGCTATAGGTTTAATTTCCAGCAAAAAGGTTTTGATAGGGCTGTGGTCAGAGTAAAAATGGATATTTGATGTCCTTAAAAGCTGAAAATCCTTTGCTAAACTCAAAATATTTTTTCAGACTAGAGGGTCTTTGAAGGACTCAGACCAACCTGAAACCCAGACCTTGGTTGAACAGCAGCAATTCTTAGATAATGGTTTATGATCCTTCCTATGACCTACACACCAAAAGTCTCTCAAAAGTCAGATTTCGTAAGCTAATAAAATTGAATTTGGCTACTGAAATCTTCTCCTAGCCAAATCACATATCAAAGACACTTCTGCATGGGGATTAGCATATCCATTAGAGACAGGCTTGGAGTGATGCAAATCAGTTTATCAAAGGGAAATAGGAAATATGCACACCTCTCAGATCCTTCTGCAAAAGGATGCTGGTGCAAAAGAAGTCAGAAACAAATGTTGGGGAAAAGGGCAATTTGACATTTTCTGAAAGTCCACATTCCTGCCAGGCCTGGGCTGCTCCTATCCTGGGTGCAGTGCATGTTACGGCTTCTGCAGCACACCAGAGCAGAGCAAAAGGCATTTTGCTTGTAACTCACTGCTTCCTGAGATGCTGTCTGCATAAAGCACCTCTTGCAATGGCTGTTGCTGCAGGGAAAAAAAACATCTCAGTTCATGTGGTTTAATTCAAATCCTGGTCAAAGCTGTTTATTGACTTATCAATTACACATAATTAACTGACAGTGTACTACACATCCAGATACCCAGGACAACCAGGGTCAATATTGGCAATACAACAAACAAATGATGATACCAGACACTTACACGGCCTTAATAAACAACTACACATTTATTTCCCAAACCCAGTAACTAATGCCCAGGAATAACCCTCCCCCCTGAGAACCCCTGAGTCCCTAGGTAGCCCCACTCTGCCCCCAGCCCACAGATCACAAGAACCACCACCCTACCCCTGTGCATCCCTGCACGTGTCACTGTCAGAGCATGGGTTGCTACCAGCACAGTTCTCTCCTTATAGGAAACCAAGGGGGAAGCATACAGGCAGCCCCAAAGCCACAGTCTAAACTCCAGGGAAAACATCAGTATAAACATTTACACATGCATACCCACCCCAGCATACATACAGGCTTATTGGTTGTATTATTCTCCTTCTGGATTTTGGAACAGAATGAATTTTTATCACTTGTAATAGGACTGACAGGGTTGCAAACACAGTTAACAACTCTTAAAATATTTCAGTCTTTTTATTTGAAGTACATTTTCTTTTTAAATGAAGATTTCCTGGTTCTGCCAAACCTAAAAAATAGGAAGAGTTCTTACCTACCCACTAACTTACAGGCTATGCTAACTGGGAAACAATCAGCTTTTATAGCTGCCTTCCTCTACAGAAATGAAAGAAAAATGAGGTTATTAAAGAGATAAAATCAATTTTAGTGAATGGTATTCTCATAAAAAAAGGGGGATGCAGGTTGAGAGTGTGAGGAGGGAGTAAAGTGATGTGTCACCAGCGAATAGTCACACCAATTAACTCTATGAAAGCCAGTAACAACAGTAACACAGAACTCTCCTGATTTTCTGTGAGGAGGTTGGGAGGTACTAAATCCATTCCAACAGGGTAATCTCTGGCACCTGCTCTCAGTGTTTCATGGCTCAGTTATGGGTCACCTGAACTCAGAGTTAAATGAAAGAGAAACAAACAGGCTGTATAATATCTGTAGAATACTGGGCCTTCAAGACATAAATGTTTTTTCACATTAACCAAGGGAAAAAAAAAATCCACAAACTCTAGCCTACTTCCCCATGTATACAGAGTTCATTTCAAATTTAAGACCTAAGAGCTTCCAGATGCATGAAGTACAAGCTGAATTGAGCAAATGGATGTTGCTCAAGTAAAACTCTTTTTCTGGATCAACTGAGGAAACTTGTAACTCTGGAAATCCCTGGTGTAATATTTGGTAACACTTTCATAGAAAGAAATAAGACAGAGATGGCTCTGATTCTGCATACGGTTGTCTTAAGCACCCTGTGCTTCTGGAAAGAGAATGTGTCATTTCCTTTTCCTGTTCTTCCAGTTCTGAGTGACAGAGGTGAGGTGATGCTTTCTGTTCCTCTCAGGTGATATAAAAGATAGACTTTATTCATCATTCTGTCAAGTTGTTTCCTGTTGTCCTTCAAGATCCCTCACCTTTTGTTTTTTGTTTTTTTTTTTTCCTGAAAAGAAGATATAAGTTCTCTGGTTCAAAACACCTTCAGCGTGGTGTGTACAACTCATTACTCTTCTCTTGCTAAATGGAATCAATAAATTTTCAAACAATCACACTTTCACTGTAGCTGTAGATACACACAACACAGTGCATTATCCTTTTCACTCAAAAATCTTGGTGAATTAAGGTACATTATCAGAGATGGAGTGCTAAGAATGCCTCAATAACCCATGGTAACAATCTGTAAGCAGCAAAACAGTCATAGAAACTTTGGTTTGAAGAGACCTCTGAAGGTCATGTATGTTTCAGGGCCTCTCCCTTGAAATGGGTCTTCAAGAATATCCACTTCTGTGCACAGGCCTAGCAAGTGAGGGAAATGTACATACTGTATTTCAAAAGAGGGATGCTTACCAGGTCTGCAGCTATGGAACAAGTGTCTGACCCAGTACATGCAAGTTCTTTTTGTCAGTATGAAGAGAAAATTAGAATTTGGGGGGGGGGGGGGGGGGNNNNGGTTAGAAAAAAACTACAAGTTGGGGGGGGGGGGGGAAGACTCTGTAAAAAACAATGACAGTTGAAATCAGTAGCAACAACACAGCTTTTCCTCCTCTTTTCAGCTACCCTGCATTTAGTTTCTCAAATTATTTGAGATGCTTTTTACGCCTAATTTTCAGTTTATATGTTTTCTTTTATCTGCTGTAATGTTCTCATTCCTCTCATTCATCATAAATACTTTTTTTCCTGCTTGAATCTCAGTTTTTACTGGGATAATTGGCTTGATTTCTTATTTTCAAATGCACTCAGATCATGTTTCAAATGGACTTAGAGCCCAAGTTACTGAGCCTAAGTGTTCTTGAATGCATAAATATTTTTTGAAAATGGAACTTAGATTTCTAAGTAGCTGCTTTTGAAAAGTTATCCTTTATGTAACATGTGCAAGCCAGAAAGGAAACTAACAGAAATCTGTCTTGTTTTTGTCCCACCATGTGTTATGCCCAAGTGTTGGTTAGTCTATGTATATGTATGAATAATAAGCATTTTGCATCTTTAAACAGAATTAGAATTTGTGAAAAATACATTTAGGAACATAGAACAACAATATAAGGTATGATATGATAAAAGAAAAAACAACAGACCAGAATTTAATGTCACCTACCGTCACACTGGAATAAAAAGTGTGCATAAAGTACCATTGGTTTCCAATGGTATCCTATCTCACTGAAGCTGATGACAACACTCCCACTTTCTTTTCAATTATTGTAGCTTTAGAGTTTCACATGTATTTCAGAAATAAAGTATCTCTTTCCCTAGAAAACTCAACAAAACACAAGTGATTCCTTCAGCAGATACCTATCTTCAAATTAAGTGAAACTTTATCATCGCCAGCTTGTATATTAAGACTTTGTTAGGTAATTAAAGTAGAAACAGATAGGATTTTAACATTTCAACCCTTGTGAAGTATTTATTTCAGCTATACCTAAGGGAAATACATACAGTCCAAACTGGACTGGGCTTCAAAAACATCTAACATCTAACAAAGTTAGTACCTTATGTTCATGTAGCTCCATCAAAATCCATAAAAGTACATTTATATTACTGAGAAAGATTAATGGGCAAGATTTGGTATCTGATTCAAGAATTTATTTAAGAAAGCTCTGAAAATGAGGTACCTTTGAGGCAAAGGCTTGATGGAAGTAGAGTTGTCACACCTAATACTGGTGGTGAGGAGCAGAAAGAGTTCTCCTGTGTTAGGAATAAACACTGTTTGGTGGTTCACAGTGGAAATGACAAATTATTTCTCAGAGTAATAAATGTAATCTTAAATGGATCTTCAATAACATGCTAATTTAGTCTGGTATCTTGACTGTGGAATTAATTTTCTAATTGCCAATTTCATCTGGCCATGCACTGCTTCTCTGTATTTCAAGGTGACCTTTGTGGGGCCATAGGATACATTCCAGCTCAGTAAATAACGTCACTGAATCATTTAAAGACCACTATTTTAATTTTGCAATAAGTGATTCTCAGTCCATCAAACATAGGAAATACTGATGGCCTTGTCAAACATCTCTATTCACTACCAAAACATAAATGTTCGGAGGCTAATGAAAATTGTTGTTGTTACACTGAGATGGGTGGTTCTCATATACAAAATCTTTAATTGATGTAGGAATCACAGCCAGTCACTGGAGGAAGAAGAAGGAATAGGAGAGTGGGAAAAGGGAAGGCAAGGGAGAAGGTAAAGGGAATTTTTGGTGTAAATGCTGGAGAGGAAGACACTTGAAAGATCGAGCAAAGGCAGTTGCTGGTTGAGCTTGAGTGTGATCAGAAGTAGGCTGTCTAATTACCCTAATAAGAGCAAGCTGCAGGACCCAATACTGGGTAATTAATTGAGCTGAAAATTATATGATCTTGTCTGAGGAAGACTTTTCCAGGAATCATTACAGAGCCTTTATGAGTTTTCTTAAACCTGAAAACTGAATGAGCAGCTACTCTGAGTTGTTCAAGCAAAGCCCAAAGTAAATTAACTCACTGCTTAAGATCTGAAAAACCAATGACAGTTTATTTTTCAGTCTCCCATGAGAACTCAGTGATATTTCTGCAAGTAAGGACATGGCAACTTCACAGAAATTGGGGCCAAATAGAGAGAAACCCCTTTTCTTGGAAAAGCACATTAGAATGCCATCCTGTGGAAAACCTGCCAATTAAGGGTCAGAAACAAACCACTATCTATACGTCTCAATTGCAAGCAAATTGGCATAGCAGTGAAATTCAAATACACTGCAGCCAACTAAAAATGAGTGCCATATATTTTCCTGTAGTGTAACCAAGCTACTCAGTAAGGAAGGATGCATCTTTTCCAGTCCCATGAGGCAGTGCATCTTTACACAGCTTCTTGCAACAGGCAGTGCCTGAAGGCTCAGTTCTGTACTCTGCAGAAATGATCAAATGAACAGAGTGTAAAACTAAAAATTCTCCTAAAATGAAAAAGAATTTTTAAATAATTTGGTAGGATGGATTACAAAATAATTTATTAAATGTGAAAGATAAATCAATTAATATGTTTACTGAGTAAAAAAAAAAAACAGTGCCAAAGTAATACAGTTGTTTCTCTGCTTTGGGGACCCTGGCCTGAAACCTCTTCTGATTACCTTCCAAAATGCTCCTAAAAGCTCCACATATCAGCACACATATCATCTGACAGAACACTCAGATCTGAGAACAGAAAAGCAAAAATGACGCATCAATTTGCGGTATCCTTGAGAAAATTTTCTCAAAACAGATCCAAAGACAAGGAAGAACTGTGCAGTTGTATGACATACATAGTAACAATTTCTTAAAATAATAACCTGGGGTTTCATAAAAAAAGTAAATTGGATCGTTTTCAATATAATACTAAAATTGCATAGAGCAAACGCACATTTTAAGTGGTTAGAGGGATATTTCACCTGGAAACTTGCACACTTGTCACTTCATATGCTCCAAGGGGGCACAGAACTCTAAACAATACTTCTTACAGTACTAATATATGTGTATATATATAGATATAGATATAGACATATATATACAGTACTTATGGTATTAATCTCCATCTTGAGGATCAGCCCTTTCAGGCAGAGAAAAGTAATAATGTTTAGTTTGGGCTGAGTTCCTTCAGAAACAAGAAATCACTCCAGATTTGTCTTCAATTAGGTGACAGAATTTATCACAAAGGACTCCTGGACCTCCTGTAAGCTTCATGTCATTTAGTCTGCCTGACATCATGGTGACTCTGCAACTATAGCCTATTTTATTCTTTGCAGAGATTTACCTTCAAATGTTTCTAAAGCCTTCCGTAACCTCCCCTTTTTATTTTATTTTTTTTAAATGAAGTATGGTTTTTCAAGCTTGAGAGCTGATATTTTTTTCCCAACAATTGCTCAGCAGTCCTGAATGGGGAACTAGGCTAAACCTACTGCTTCAACTTGTTTATTTGATGGAGGCTGGGGTGTGTGGATTTTCTCAGCTGAGTCTAATAAAAGGCATTCGGTTTATAGAGAATGTTTTACACGGCAGAATGTAAGTCTGCGAGTGAGGAGACCATATTTTTTTTCTCAGCTCCACAAATGATTTGTAGTGGGATGCTGGCCAAATCATCTCACTTCAGTGTTTCAGGGCTTGGGCAAACAACTTCTACTGAATTTTGACGGAGTGATTTAAGAAGTCACCATCTTCAGCTGGCCGTGTCCAACTCCGTAACAAAGCCTATCAACAAAGTATGCCAATACTTCAGCTATGCCAGTGCCTGACTTAGTAGGATAAACTGCTGAGAAGATTGATTTGTATTGATATTTAGCTGGACCCAGGAGGGACAGAAGTGCAGACTGCTCCACTGCCCTGCAGACATTGCATGTGTCTGGCTGTAAGACCAGCTATGGATGGAGAGCTGGGCTTGGTGCAGTCCTGAGTCTTCCCTAAAATGTTCAAGAGAAGTTTGTCTGTAAAATCTTGTTTTGTGTTAATTACTTCACCTGTAAAATAATGGTGGATTTATGAAAGGAAAATGGAATATAAAGGATTAGGATTATCTGTCTATTTTTGTTAAATCGATATTTAATTTCCATTGATTTTTTTTGTCTTCTCCTTTATTTAAGAATCAAAGATATTTTTAGCTCAAAAGGAAACTTTAGTTGTTACACATTAATATTTTAAACTAATCATATGTAATTGATTTTTATTGTAAGCTGAACTTTTCAGTGACTTCAGTAGTGATTTCTCCTTCACATTGAAGATACAAGACAACCCTAGGTAACTAATAAATAAATACTTTGTACATGAGAAACATTTGGGAAAAAAAAAAAAAGAGAGAGACTTTAAAAATTATCAGTGTGGAAAGTCTTAAATTAACCAGAGCTAATTGGGGGAAATGCCTCCATAGTGTTGTCTTGTTAGTGAAACTGTCAAAAGAACCCAAAGGTTTTCAGTCTCATATGCTGGATTTTATTAGGGCACAAAATAACAGTCTGGTATATAATAGCTCTTTCAAGCAGGAAAAGGGTTTGCAACCACTGTATGAGATAATTAAAGAAAACCTTGGGGAAAGAAGGCAACAAACAGTCCCTTTGCAACATATCTTTGCGAGCTGGATCATTTCAGATCAAGAGGCTGTAGAGTACAACCAGGGGCTAGGACCTAGGTATAAATACACAGTCTTCCTCTCAGTTTCCCGTTCTCGCAATATTTTAAACAAGATATATAGTGTACAATACCTGTACTGATATGTGAAAAGCAACAGTATATATGGACTGTCACACAGAGCCATTGCTCAGAGCTAGGCTGCTCTTCCAGGATCTGCCCAAAGAGGTGTGGAGTCTCCCTCACTGGAGATATTCAAGAACCATCTGGATGCAATTCTGTGGACTGTGCTCTGGGATGACCCTGCTTGAGCAGAGAGGTTGGACCAGATGACCCACTGTGGTCCCTTCCAACTTTACCCATTCTGTGATCATTTACACTTTCAAGTTATTGACTGAGAGAAACTTTGACTTCATGATACCTCCTAGGGCATGATTCCTTTTTCTGCCTTACGTTAACAGTTGAACATCAGTTTATCAACTTATGCAACTATTTCTTTTCTTAAGACATGGGTCAATCACAATGTTCTCCTTTTTCTTTTGACTCTTAAGATTAGAAGAAAATATTGGATAAGCTGTAATAGTTTCTCTATTTCTGATCATGTGAGCCAAGACTAAAAAGATGCTATGTCATTTTCTCAAAGAGCTTGATGTTCCTGCCTGATTAAGCAGGGCCAAGGCTAATTAGGTTTCCTCTGGTAGGCTAGCTTTCCACCTGAAGAATATGCTTTTGGTCTATCAGTATTTCCCAGGACATTTCATTTGACTACCTACAACACACTAAGACTGGAAAAAGTGTCCAATGTGGTAGATACTTTTGAGCATTTTGGAACCATTGCAAACAGTACTGTAAAAGTAATGGAAACACTATGAAGTGTAGATTTAAAAGTTTTCAGTTGGGCAGTGATGTGCTAAATAATAGAAATTAGTTTAGCTTTAGCTGCAGAAATTTCTACCCTCTGACATTTGTGGTATGAATATAGACTTAGAGTCATCAAATAAATCAAGGTGAGGCTTTCATTTTTCATATTAACTTGTATTTTCATTGCTCTATTTGAGATACTAGGGAACTGACTCATTTTTCCTTCGATATGAATCCTGATCTTAGCAATTAAATGATAGCTCAGATTCAGATTTCCTGTGGAATTTGAAAGCCCTACCACCTTGCTCTCTTTCTTACTAAGTAATGATATTAACATGGATTAGTTAAATGTGTAATAGATGCATACAGACAGATATGTAGAAAGATATAAATAAATAGATCTATAGCTAGATTCTTATCCAGACTCTATGAGAGCTTTTTAAACCAGACGTAGTCATGGATCATTACTTTTATCATGCCTAGGCATTGTAAAACAAAAAAGGTACAGTCCCTGCTTTCAACAGTTTTCTGAGTATGTATAAGGTCAGGGCAACAGATGAATGAGGCAATATAAAAGAGGTGGAGGTACCTGCAAAGGGCCTTGATGGTGAAGGCCTTCAGCTTATCTTTGGTAGAAAACAGAAAAAGAATCATGTCTCAAGATGAATGAGAGGGTTGCTGTGGTGTACTGGGAAAAATATCTTGACTATCCATTCTTTTTAACAGACAGTGCTCTTCACCAATGTTTTCAGTCCCTGTGAGGAATTTTGGCATATTTAGATTCATGTTTTTTACCTTTACTTCCCACCAAAGTTCAGGAGACCTGGAACAAATCCTAGCAAAGGGATGAGAATACTCACTTTCTTTCTATAGACCCTGTCAAGTATAGAAAATTCCCTTGTAGTGTACTATGTGAGCTTTCTTCAGCTTATGCTGTCTTTAGTGAAGTATCTTTTTTTTTTTCCTTGCAGCCTTACCCATTCTAACTCTGACGGTTCAATTTTTTTAACTGGAGGGAAAGATGTGGACCAGGGGATCACTTGAGTTCTCAGCAGATTCTGTGACTCAAAGTTTCTGGAAAATATGTGGAGAGGAGGAGTATGAAAATATAGAGAAGAAAGGTAGAAAGCGACCATCAAGCTCTGTATGAGACCTAAAAGTTAAACTCTGAGTGAGGGAGAAGGACTGAAAGTGTGTGTTAATAAATGGTGATAAGTGGTCTGCAGACAATGGTTTTACAAGGCTAAACAGAATAAGGATATCCAGAACTGAAGCAGCGGGAGCAAGGGATATCATTCATACAAATAAGCTGGATGGTAGCTTCAGGAGAAAGGTAAAACCTTTATAAAATCTAATGATGTGTAAATACCACCTGCATTAATTATGCTGCGTTACTGAATGTTAAAAATCTGAAGCCCAGAGCTAGAATAATTAATCTGCCTTTGTGATTGCCTTGGAAGGGAGAGAAAGTTGCTGTTCCAGCAGTGCAAGCTAAAGGTACAAAAAAAAAAAAAAAAAAAAAAAAAG
>VWZF01000730.1:252614-317934 GCA_013396755.1 Sclerurus mexicanus
TTCTGACAACTTATTGTTTCTCCTCTGGGATGTTTGCTAAACGTCTATGGAATAGAAACACTGTAGTTTAATTTTTTTTTTATTGCCTTTTTTTTTAATTTGTTTTTCCAAAGGACCTGAGTAATTTCAGTCTGAAATCTCCAAATAAAAGCAAGCCATTTCATTGGTGTTATAGATATGATGAGCTGAGCTCCACAATCTCCAAGAAACCTGCCCACAAACAAAACCAAATCCTATGTTTACAGTATCCCATCACATCATGAAGGATATGCTATATTAAGTATATAGAGAAACAATAATTTTCTGGGTTTTTTCTGGCCTTGAGAGCTTGCTTTCCTGTAATGTAATTTTTCAGAGTCTTTTAAGCTGTGTGTACCAAAATGACATTTCAGCTTAGAGGTTTTATCTTCCTATACTAAATTTTCAGGATCACAAAACAAGTTGCTTTAGACATGGAGGCACTATTAGAGGGAATTAATACAGTATCACCAAGATGCAAGGGAAAAATTACTTGATTATTCAGAGGCATGTATCATGATGAGAGATGTTCTGGTTACACTACTTTTATTTTGAGAGAGAGTCCTGACTGCTACACTTGCCATTTCCTTAAACTGACATTGTTTAAGTAGGAAACCTGTGGTTTAAATTGATTGGCTTTTCACTGAATCTAATATTTTTGTTTTCAGGTATGGGTGCTCAAGGAATGCAAAAGCAAAAATACAGAAATGTGTTAATACAGATATATATATCTTCAAGTGGAAATGATCTTTGTCCCGCTTATTTCACATAAAAGATTTTATGCCAGAGAGAAAAATCCATCTTCTATTTGTATTATATTAATACTTCTGTCTGGACTCATTTAGAAAATCTGTCTTAGTATGTTTTAAATAACAAGACAGTTGTGAGTCATTTGGGGAAAGAAATTTAAATTAAGAATCCAGTGTGAAATAATCTCACAACAACCTCTGAGAACCTGGAAACACTGTAATTTTCTGTTTCCTGTTACATGAAGTATACTTTTTTCTTTTTTTTTTTTTTTAAAGGGAATGACATTTTCTCATAAAGCATTTTCCAGTTCTTGTTTTTAGTTTGTGGGAAGAGTGTTTAGGGTTTTCTGCAGTCTTCCTGATAATAAATATATAGGTTTTTAAAGTCTGAATTTAGTAAATTAAAAATTAAATATGACTGTGACAACAGATAGAAATAAACAATGGGCCCTAGAATAGGTTTCAGGCTGCTATTGCGGCTTTCCAAGAAGATAATGCAATTGCTTTTATTCTGGAGCAAGTCTGTAGAGAATAAAGTCTAGCTGTGCAGGTTCAGAAAAATAGACACTAATATCAGTTTTCATGGAACAGTTGTGTAAAAAGATAGTGTTGTTCACTCAAAAATCTCCTGAAATTTATGGAAGGTTCCCCTTGGTTCCATATAACTTTGATGGGAGTGGCTGCCTCATAAGATGTCTTTGATGAGACATTTTATTTTCAAAATACCCATTTGAGCGTAAAATGATAATATCTCAGACGTTTAGACAAATAAAATATTGATCTTGGGAAGAAAAATTTAGAACTAGAGGGCATGTTAAATATTGAGGAAAATATGGACTGAAAGAAGATATGTTATTTCAAGTCTCTATCACAAACAAACTATTCCTTGAAAAGTGTGAGTCATTTGGTCTGGCCTTCTCAATCTGTTTACATGGTCACTATTTAGATAGTTTCCTTTTTTCAAGACTGCATTTCTATGACCATCATGGAGTGTGTAGGACTTCCACATTCTCTCTGTTGAATCATTTGAATACCTATGAGAATTTCTGCTTCATATTTTTCTTCTACTGAAAGATACATGAAGCTGCCTCTTTCACATTATAGGACATCCAGCCATAGAGACTAAGGGAGTCTCTCCTCAATATCTCCTGAGCCAGCCACTAGTAGGCTCTCATAAAAACTGACTACTCTCAAGCCTAAGTTTTTCCGTGTTTAGAGCTGAGACATTTGAACTAAATTCTAACATCCTAGTGACTGAGCCAGGGAGCCATGGTCAATTAATTTCTTATTTTTGAACTGTTCTACCTTGCATGGAGTAATTGAAGATTAATTCAGTTAGAAAGAAAGGGAATCAGAAGAGTAGTCTGGAATGCTACTTGAGGGATTTAAGCAGAGACAGCAAGTGAGAACACAGCTTTCTGTCACTGATCAAAATAACTTGTAAATATTTTAGACCAAACTGACCAGGTTGAAAGTAAACAATGGAGAGTAGCCTACTAAGCTCAGCAAATTCTTCAGCAGCTGAGGCACACTGATTGGAAAGTTATATACCCTGAAGCAGAGGAGGGAAATAAATTTGAACTATACATTCTGTAGGTGAGTGCTATTAAGTAAAAAGTGAGGGGCTGTTTCTTCTTATCGGAAGAAGAAGATGGGATGGTTTTGGGATGGTTTGTCAAATTTATCTCTTCATTTCCATTTCTTTGCTTTGCCGAACTTACATGAAATTAAAATGTCTGGTCTTAGGATCACTTGAAGACATATACCAGTTCTTAATTTTTACATTTTTTTTCCTTTAGTTTTTATTTTAAGGAGGAAAAAGAAAAAAAGCTTATCTGATTGGATTTTTCTTCAGCCAGATGAAAAATAATTATTCACACAGACCATATTCCTTATTGTATTTGCTCCTTCTACTGTAGTATTTCTTTCTCCATGTCCTTATGTATTCAGGCTTCTATGAAAGTTCCCTAACTCAACTCATGCTACTAAAAAAAATGATATATTAAACAACGCTCTTGTTGATTTTTCAGCAACTTAGTAAATGGAACAAGTAATTCAAATAATGTTTGTCTCCGAGCTCTTTCAAATGAATCAGTACTGTGGCTAAGACAGTATGAATTAGGAAAAAATGAACAATTGTGGGAATGAACAAAACTTTTACATGGTGCTCAGGCAGATGAATACTTCAGACAATTAGGATGTCAGTTGATAACCTACTTCATTAGTGTAATAAATCTTTGTAATGATTAAGCTTTCTCAGTTAACTCTTTAATAGTCAGGGGATTTTTGAAAGAGTCAGCCAGAATTAAAAGACATTACACAACTGGGGACTGTGTAACCTGATTTAAGTGAACAAATGCTGATTTAAGTGAGGATGATCAAAAAACCACCAAGGTCAAGGTTAGACTCTGTCCTAGATATTTTATTTAGGCTTTCCACCACGTGTCACTTTTGTTATACGTCAGTGACTCCTTCAGCAGCTGTCTTTGTCTTCTGTTATAGTCCAGTCCTAAGCAGATGTATCACAGTAGTTAGAGATATAGTATTAAATTTCCATTACAAATACATATGATCATTTGAATAAATATATGAAAACTTATTGCCAAGTTGAAACTGAAACTCAATTCAGGGTATTTTTTGTTCTTTTTACTTAAGACACAGTTATATTTTTTTATTTGTACAGGAGTTAGTACTGTAGATTACAGATTTAGGTGAGATTGAGGAACACAACATGTATTTGTAATTGATGATTCCATGGTATGAGGAAAGACATTTAGCATTGTTATAAATTAAAGCTGTCACCACTGATGAGTGAATACTTAGTAAATACTAAACTGATTGCTTTGATACAATGCATCTATTCTATCAAGTAAACAGAGCCTTCTACAAGAAGCATTTTGCAAATTTATAATCAGCTGATTAGTCTGATGCTCAGTGCTTAATACTATCTTCAATAAGTCTGTCTTCCACCTGGCATGGAATGTTAATGTCTTCAGTACTGTCTTCAGCTGATAAATACATATCTTCAATACAGGTACTAAACCTTGATTTACTGTAATTCTTACCTAATAAAGCTATGAATGGGCTTCAGCTACTTACTATCATATACTACTATTGTGTGCAAGATTTTAGGTTTAATGGGATAGATCTGATACTCCCCCTTGCCTCTGTGGATGGAAGGAAAACCTTAAAAGCAAATTCATTACCTTGACTTTCAGCACTAAGATACCTGGGAATAAAATACACACTCCAGAAAATTATAGAAAAGGAATGTACTCCAATGATTTAAAAAGAAATGCTGAAAAACTGTCACTGTTGAATGTTTCTCTGTAAAGGATGATCACTGTCATAACTAAAAGTAGTTAAGGCATGTCCTTCCCAAATTCTGTGCATCACAAGATAGTTTCTCTACAGTTCTCTGAAACTATATCAAATTCCTTGCTCTAATATTTAGTTTTTCATTCTTATTGCAACAACTTTTCAAACAACTCATCATATATTGTGCTACAGACACGGACCTAAATCAAGTAATTATAACTCCAGTATTTTGTTCCAAATCCTTAAGGCATATATTGCAGTGTGATTAAACATGCTTATAAACAAAACCCTAAATCCTCAACTTAGTGAGCAAAAAAAAGCTTGTGGAATCACATTTTTCAAAAACTTATAAAATGCCTATTTTAAATTTAACTTGACCAAAAAGATATTTTCAGATTCTAATTTTCAGGGAAGTTCCTGCAATAAACTTTCCTTGTTGGCCAAAATTTGCAACCTTCCTGACTTCAACACATAATGACCAAAGGTCTTTTGCCATTTCTATCTGTGCCTGCATACAGCATATATGACTTTTAAAGTATATTTCATTCAATGGAAACACATCCAAAGATCAGATTTCTTATTTCAGGCATTACATGAGCATGTATTTATTGGACAACTAAATTTGGAGAGAGAAAGGAGTCAAAGCAAATGCAGAGAAGGACTGACCTCACAATATAAATATAATTAACTCTATGTACATTTATCAGCATTCTGCTATTTTCCATTTCTTGGGTCATGAGTAAAATTTGAACTTTGTTCCTACAGTTGCTCATCTACATTAGTTTCAATATGCAAATGGCCTCAACAATTTCACTGGAATACTGAAAGACGTATCAGGTGGTAGTTACCACCTGATCCAGGCTCTTGCCTTGCATCATAGAAATCTTCTGATTTAAAGGAAAACGCCAATGATTTAAAGTCTGTTAGCACGAGCTAGCAAAACCAACATTACAAATTTAAACAGACAGTGAAAATAAGCAAAATAAAGTCTACTGTGTTGGTGTTAAAGTAAAAATGCATGAAAAAACCATGGATAAGAAAGAAAATCCCCTACCTCTGTAGGGGACATATCCCATAAGTGACAGATTTATGAACTCAAGGTGTAGATGGAACATTTGTGCCCAAGTTCCAGACTGGAGAAGATAGTGATCTGTTTAACTCACTGGTGAGTCACTAAGATTTTATATAAAATGTAAGCAGCAGCAGCAGCTGAAGATACTTCTTATGAGGATGGCCTGTTCCTGGCTGCCTAAAATGCCATGCCTGTCAATAGAGATTCATGCCTGTCAATAAAGATCTTTATTAAACAATTTATTATTTGTCTGTCTTTAATCTGGGAAGTTTGCTTGCTCTCTTCAGCTGTCTCTGTCCACATCTTAGTGTAGCAACTTAAAGAACTTAAACATAAAAAGTTAGTGTTTGGAAGTAGAGGATCCACACTGATAGCAATTACAGTACAGTGATTAGACTAAGTGAACTAAAGTTTTCTTTTTTTCACAGGGTTCTTCTTCCATAGCCAACTTCATAATTTCATCTGGCTAGTTTCTACCTCCCCTCTTAGCATTTTGTCTGTTTTCCTAGATAGCCATATGTACCATGCAGAAGGACACTTCTCTCTGCTATACTGTCAGACAAATATTGCACCCATATTGTCATGATATCACCAAAACTCGATTTGCAAATCTAGGCTGCCTTTTTATGACCACGTTAATTTTTGTCGTTTTAATGCAGGAGCTGTAATAGCATGAACTTTGGCAAAGTTTTCATGTGGAAGCATATTAAATCAGTGACAAAGGGCATTAGGTCAATTAAATGTTGTGATGAATTTTAGCACTAAGGAGCAATGCCTAAAATGGAAGAAAAGAACTTTCCAGACAATATTAGTATAGATAAAATAGAGAGCAGGCCTTTAATTAAAAGCGCTTTTAGGTGCAATGAATACATAAGTGCACAATACAGTGTAAGGTTCTTACAAATTTATAACACTCATTAATTACCATATCTAATGGATACATCCAACTTGAGAATTGTCCTCCCCCAGAACCTCCCTCAGGTTGCCACTTGGCACAACTCCCCAGAACTGAGTCAGAGGCCTCAAGACAACTTATTTCTTCACCATCCTCACCCTCATATCACATTCTTTCTTTGGAACTTCTCCAAGGTTTCTGGGCCTTTTGCTTTGACTACAATGATCTCTTATAATGGCCTTCTATATATGTGCCCCAAACAAGATATCCTTGCTAAAATCGTTTTCCTTGAAAAGAACATTTCAAGAATTTTGAGAATTTGATATAAAATGTGAGAAAGGGGTTTAGTAACTGCTGTTATTTTAAAGTGTTAGAAACTATACAGCTATATTATTAAAATCTATGTGCTACAAATCTTCAGTCTTAAGACATCAGGAGTAGATGCCAGGAAGAATATCTTCTTAACTCTCTTTTAATTGTGTCAGTGAGAAATTCAGTACACTTAATCTGTGTTTCTGGACTAAACAAAATGTTCAAAGACAAGCACCTCAGACTTACCAGTATGCTGAATGCATCTCTGCCTGCAACTAACTAGTAAGAATAGACTCATGAAGACCTTTGTTTCTCATTACTCTACTTTGATTTGATTGGTAATAAATTAAATTAATTTTTTCCCAAGTGCGTTCTGTTTTGCCGATGATTGCAATTGCTCGCTGATCAATCCCTGTCCTTATCTTGGTCTATGAGCCTTTTGTTAAGTTTTCTCTCCCCTCTCCATTTTAGAAGAGGAGTGATGGAGTGGTTTTGGTGGGCAGCTTTTGTCCAGACCATGTCAATCTACCACAATGACTTATCCAAAAAATGTGAATGTATGTCTAAATGTAATAGAAAATACTACAGTATGTTCTGCTGTCACTGATTTCACTATGTTAATGTGTGTGTTAGTATGCATATATATAGATTGCAGGCAAAGTGAGCTTGAATTCTGAACCATCTAGGGTAATTATATATAAGTTGTCTCTGAAGTCAAAAATAACAGGAACAGACGTATATCATTGGCTCTGTAACAGTTCAAACTCACAGATATTCAATTACTTAGTGACATCTGATGACTAGATTACGTATGTTCAATAGAAAACTAAGGGTGAGAGAGGTTTTCATGGAAACAAAGATGCTCGGAAGCAATTTAATTTCTAATTATTTTTCCTGAATGATATTTTTTGCCTATCTTAAAAGAGATGCTATGTACTATGGAAGGAACGAGATAATTATTATGATTTATTATGCACTGAGAACCCCTTCTGTCCTAGAAAAAAAAAATAGAAAAGTTTACTTTCATTCACTCTGTTGGAAGGAGGAGATCTGAAAAGGTCATCTAGATGAATGCACGACAACCATATAAGCTAAATAACACCCAGAAGCAGGCCAAGAGCTTTAGCGCTTTGTGCTTTATTGAAAAACCAACAGCAACATGTTAAAACTCCCTATGCTGTATCTCAAAGAGAGCAGTGAATATGGGCCATCTGAACCTTGACTGAAACAGCAGAAAAGGAGACATTCAAAAGGGTCTGATCTTAATAAATATACCAATAGTCAAAGACCTTTCCAAGTTGCCAGCTATATAACTGGTTATAAAGGTGAACTGTCTTTTAAGTAATTTCTAGTTTAAGAGTAAACACAAACAATACTTTGACAGTTTTCATGCCCTTTCAGTTTCAGTAGTTTTAGCAAGTGTCAGACAAAGCAGTTAGATTGTCACGTGTGATGTTTCTATTTCTTCTTAAACAAGAAATGACCAGGCACAGAATGGAAACACGACAGTAGTCTTCATTACATACTAATTCACTGGCATTCTGATCACAGGTAAATCTCACATCTAGTGCCTGAGATAAAAAGACATAAATATTAGTGATTTCTAAAAGGAGTCTTTTATTCATGGATTATATGACAAATAGTTTCTCCTGGATGGGCTAACAGAATAAGTGCCAGACCCAGCCAATATGAAATTATTAACAAGTTCTCTTGTTAATCTTGAGATTTCATTTCCATGTTTGAAATCCCCATGAATATGATAGGATTCAAAAAGAAAGCTGGAAGGAAGCCAGAATAGAAATGCCACTGATAGGCTTCATGTTTAAATATATTGATTGAGTAAATACCTTATAAGGCAGTCAGTTATAGCAACCTTTGAAGGCCCAGGCCCATGAGCTTCTCTACAGAGTACCCTGGGAGAACTAGTTCATCAGAGGGGTGATCCCAATGACACACAAGAGGAACAAGGATACTCTTCCAGGATGATCTTTAAGGTCCCTTGCAACCCAAGCTATCCTTTGATTCTATGATCCTATGAAAATCAGTGATTCAGGCAGACTCACTCCTACCTCATGTGTCTGAACTTGTTTGCATCTGAGCGTCAGCTGCAGATTAGATGAGCTATGTAGCGTAAGATTCAGTTTCAAAAGCAGAAGATGCTTATGTTTCTGTGCAGCAACATTACCATATCTTACGGATCAAAGGATAGACTACAGAAGTCAGGTACTCAGCAATGCAGGTATTATATTACTGGCAAAACTGATATGTTAGTTCTGCAAAATATCACAACCATATTGCAACAGACCCATACAGGTGATGAATATATGGTTATTGAATTGTGTTCAGGTAAATGTAGGTATATCGTAACACATTTATGCATCTTTAACCTAACTTTCTTTTTACCTTGCAGTGAGGATCAAACCCTGCCATTGGCATTTACCCACAAGCATGAGTTTCTAAGGGATATAAGATCTTTATTAGCTAATGAAGCTGATTTCCTTATATGTTCTTTGTTCTTTACATACTTTTCTTTGATCTCTAGAAGGTGGTGTGTCTTTGGGAAAACACATGTATTTATTGTGACCAAAAATTAAGTTCTGTAAAAATTATTCTTGTTCTAAATTAAAAAAATCTCAGAACACTTTAATAACCACTCAATGCTCTAGTCTAGCCTCGCCCACAAAACTTGTCACTTGACAATCTCTGTCTCAATAATTCTACTTTCTTGTAGAACCACTGGGGTTCTGAGGGGCCAGTCCCGAAGGCTTTGGAAGTGAAAATTAAAGTCATTCCCTTAATTTGCTCTGATAAAACAAGATTATTTGTTTTTCTTTGAAGTTCATCATCCACAAAGTATTTGCAATAGTACCTGTAGCTGTGACTTTCAGAAGTGTTGCTTTACTGCAATTGCTTGTCAGACAGCAAGAGTTTTACTGAGGCAATAAGGCAGCAGACTGAGAGCATCAACAAATGTTTCTTCCAACTCGTATTTCTTTCAAAAATCCCCAGTACACCTGTAAAAACAGCTTTCTAAAGAATTCTCACATAACTTATTCTGGCAATATTTATATCTTTGTGTGATATCACTCACCTGCATTTCTACCTCTAGCCAAATAAAAGAGCACCATTGTGCTTTAATCATGATGCCAGTTTTCTGTTTGAAATGAACATCTGTGAATTTAGCATATCGAGGAAAACAAAAAAACAAAACTTCATTTATTTATCAAGCTATGTACTTTCTCCTGATACATGAACAATATCAAAAATCTCTCTGGCTAGTTGGATGGTATTGTTTAAGCCATGAAAGCCAAAGGCTGGGAAGCCTGTTCTGTATTTTATTGTCATCCATGCTCATTGCAGGAAATGCTTTGAAGGAATGCCTTGTCTTGCAAAATCCTGCTACTGATTTTGTTAAGTATACTCAGATCAAAAGTTCACATTTTCTATGAAATATACACTCTGGCAAGACATAAAATTGTATTAAAATAAAACTCTTTTATTGAAAGGGAACACAGAGCTATTGATGGAAACATTTTATTATAAATAAAAAGACTTCTGAAATCCAACAAACATATATTGCAATTGATGCAAGTCTCTTAAAGGTTTAAATTTTGAAATTAAAATAAGAAAATAGTAGGAAAGAAGTTTAGGTAACATCAAAAACAATAAACAGGATTTGGGAAGATGTAGAAAAATAAGCCAAGAATTACTACTGTATTGAAGGCCCTGTACAATCACTCTCCTGGTAATAACAATAATAATAACAGCAAGCTCCTGTTCCTACATTGCTAACATATGAACATTTCTAGTCAGCTTTGCCCTTACACAGGGAAAGGAAACAATGATTTCATTAAACTTATGTTTTTTTTCACTACTGCTATGTCTTCCAGGTGAAAGTTGGTGGTGTTATAAGGTTGCATGTCAATGATTTGAAAAACAACTATATTACTTTAGGTTCAAATATAGTAAGAGTACCATAATCTAATATAAGGTGACAGTCTGCTATGACTGTACACTACTGAAATGGCAGAAGGAAAAAAATCAAGATAGAATGCATATATATATATAGTTGTATTGGATTTCTGTGGCCAGGTTTTGGTGGCAGGGGGCTTCTATGAGAAACTGCCAGAAGTTTCCCCCATGTCTGTCAGAGCCAATACCAGCTGGCTCCAGGACAGACCCACCTCTGGCCAAGACTGAGTCAATCAGGAATGAGAGTAACACCTCTGTGACAATTTTTTTTAAGAGGAAAGACAAAAAGGTTATTGGGTAGATGAAAATTCCAACCAGAGAAGAGCGGAGTAAGAACATGTGAACAACTCTGCACATCAAGGTCAGTGGAGAACAGGGGGCAGGAAGTACTCCAGGCACCGGAGCTGAGGTTTCCCTGCAGCCTGTGGTGAAGACCATGGTGAGGCAGGCTGTGCCCCTGCAGCCTGTGCAGAACCACAGAGGTGCAGAGATCCACCTGCAGCCCCATGGAGGGGAACCATGCTGGAGCAGTCTGTGCCTGAAAGACTGCACCCCATGGAAGAGTGACCCACATTGCAGCATTTCATGAAGAACTGTTGCCTGTGAGAAGGACTCATGTTGGAGAAATTCATGAAGGACTGTCTCCTGAGGGAGAAACCTCACTGGAGCAGGGGAAGGACTCATCTCCCTGAGCAGCAGCAGAAACAACAAATGACCATAACACCCATTCCCTGTCTCCCTGAAATGCTGGTAGAACTTGGAAGGAATGAGGGAGGGGTGGAAGAAAGGTGTTCTTAAGATTTATTTTGCTTATCTGCTCTAATTATCCTGCTCTAATTCTGTTAGTAATAAACTCAATATCCCCAATTCAAGTCTGTTTTGCCTGTGATGGTGGTTAGTAAGTGACCTCTCCCAGTCCTTATCTCAACTCATGAACCCTGCATCATATTTTGTCTCCTCTGTCCAGCTGCAGAGGGGAGTGATAGAGTGGCTTTGGTGGCTGCCTGGTGTCAGCCAGGGTCAACCCACTACAATAGTTATATCCATTTTGTGTTGTCAGCTGAAATTTTTGTTCCTATAAAGTTTACTGTAAAATTATATTACTTAATAAAAGAATATTTCCCCTCTACTCAGCACTGGTGAGGTAACGCCTGGAGAACCATGCATCCATTTCTGGCTCCCCAGTACAAGAGAGACATGGTCTTACTGGACTTAATTCAGTGAAAAGCCAGTAAGACTGTTAAGGGACTGGAGCATCTCCCCTGTGAGGAAAGGCTGAGAGAGCTGGGACTGTTCAGTCTGGAGCAGGAAAAACTTCTGAGGATCTCATCAATGTATATAAACATGTGGAGGGAAGAAGCATAAAGGACAGGCTCTTTTCAGTGATAACCACTGACAGGGCCAAAAGCAACAGACACAAACAAAAACTCAGTAAGTTCCCTCACAACATCAGCAATACTCTTTTCACTGTGAAGATAGCTGAGCATTGGTACGAGTTGGTTGGAGAGGTTATGGAGTCTTCATTTTTGAAGATATTCAAAAGCTGTCTCGGCATGGTTATGGACATCTGACTCCATGTGTATGTGTCCCTGCTTGAGCAAGGGAGTTGGACATGGGTATCTCTAGAGGTCCCTTTCAATCTCAACCAGTCTATGATTTTGTGATTCTGTGATTTGGCAAAGAAAACCAAGGTAAATATGTAAGGGCATTTGTTTTTGTTAACCTGTATACTTTTTGTCTAGTTCTTTATGGCAGCAGTTTGCTCAGGTAATACTATTGCCTTGCTTAGTTCCAGTTCTCTGGGCTCTCAGAGAACATGTAGCTCTGAACACATATAGCTCTGGCAATACTGTTGGTTTGATGGTCCCTCAGACATGATCACTGATCATGGGCAATGACATGAGCTACATCTGAGCCTTTAGAAACTATGGGCATGTTTCTCTGCTGGCTGCCTTTGTGTCACAAGATCAATGTCCAATATTAGAATGAAATACTAATATTTTCACTTCACATAACACATTTTAAGAAAAGATATTTTTGTATTGATTGCTCACAGCCTTTTCCTCCAAGAGTTCAAATAACTCTTCTAAAGTTGATATTCCATAGAATTACAGTGAAAAGGGATTGATTCTCTTATTAATTAAAAGACAGAGTGTTTCCAAGTAGCTTTCCCTTGATCAGCTTTTCTTTTATTACTTCTGTTGCAGCTGCTCTCTGTGGCAATTTTCTTCCCTAACTGAATCGGTCCACAGCCTGTACACTTTTGTTTAATACAAGCAATTTAATCCCTAATGTCCATATCCCACACAAAAACATAGCAGTGACACATTGTTTTTCTGCCTTGCTTTAGGCTTCATGGTAGTAGCAAAATTTATAAGCCACCATTTATTATTGACAATTGCTTTTTTTCGCATTTTATAATTATATTAGAAGCTAAAAAGTCTGTTACAAGCAAAAAACCCTAAATGGATATATTTTATTTTTTCAGTCTTACTACTGTGGTATCACATATCAAAAGGGTTGGCAAAATTTGCTTATTGGAGACATCTTATTGAAGGCCAGAAGTCAATGGACATGTAATTAGGAATGTGTACTGGACATGAATGTCAGACACAAACCAAAGTCCGAAAAGTTAAAAAAGCCTTCAGGTTAGCCTTTATAAAATTTTGCCCTCTTTATATAGAAGATACAAGACCCAAGATTTGGGTCTGTAGTTTGCAGAAAGTGCATGCAGAAACACACAGTCTTTATAGCTCTGTTTTGAATGGACACTCCATAATATCATCCAGTTACCCTAAAGCACTTCAACCGAAGCTTCAACATCTGTCTTGTGTTATAAACACTAAGCATCTGCAGATCTGAATGAAAAGAAAAATATGTTACCATTTTTCTCTCTTTATGTAGCAGAATCATACCTCAGATACCACGTTGTAACATAGTACCCTCTAGCCATAAACAGCTGTAAAATGAATATCCTTATGCTTCCTAGAATCTAAGTATTGCCTGTTTTGTGGAAACACTGACATTCTTACAATGAGCTTGGATGTCCCAGCTAAACTGAGACACACATATTTAGGAAATAGAACAGCCAGTATAAGGAGTTATTAGATTATCACTGGATGATACCTATTATGCTTAGTTTCACATATACAAAATCGAATGGAATTGATGGATACAATGGGGTAATCAGTCTTGTTCTCTGAAGGCTACTCTAATTTCAATCTGATACCAGTGTAACAAAATCAGAATGTTTTCTCTTGTCAGTAGTTCATGAGTAAAAAAAATCATAGCAATTCATATGAAAATAAACAATTTAAAATTACAACATGGCCATTTATTTGACATACATCATCACTGCTGATGAATTTAAATGTCTTTTCCAAGTGAAACACAACAATAAGGTAATCATTTTGTTACCAAGAAAAAAACCTTTCTATACCCCTCTAGAGATGTGTCTCATGTTTGACTTTATGAAGCCTAATTTCAGCATTGATACTCCTACCCACTATCCTTGACTAGATACTTAAATTACATTCTGTGCATAGTTTGTGAAAAGTAACATCTCAGATGATGTTGCAGATGTTGCACAACATATTTATTCCAAGAATAACAAGTGGAGACATATTGTAGAGCTCTCATGCTATTTCTTCTTTGTTGTCTATGTCAAAAATACAGTTGCATTGTGTAGCTGTGGTTCACAGTGGAGATAAATGAAAGGCATCTTTGCTGCTGGGATACCAAGGGCAGGTGGGGTCGGGGAGGTGGGAGATAGGTAGCCTGTTCTATTTTGTCTGGCTGAGACAATGCAATAGATCAGAATGTAAAATGTAGTCCAGTCTGGATTGTTTTTTATGGAAAGAAGGGATGATTTGTAACAGATTCTTCTTCTTTGATCTGTGAACCGTAGTTAGGGTGTCACCTTTCTTCACTGCCTTCCCACTCTACACTGCTCTGGTGCAGCGCTGCCTTGTAGTGTGTGCGGTTTTTGGTTCTTCAATATAAGGAAAACATCAAACTATTTGAGTGTGTCCAGAAGAAGGCAACAAAGATGGTGAAAGGTCTTGAGGGAAAGACTTATGAGGAGTGACTAACATAATTTTGCTCGTTCAGCTTGGAGAAGAGAAGGCTGAGGGGCAAATTAATTGCAGTGTATAACTTTCTCAGGGTGGGCAAGTGGAGGGGAGGAGTGCTGATCTCCTCTCTCTGGTGACCAGAGACAGGATAAGAGGAAATGGAATGACATTGTATCAGGGGAAGTTCAGGATGGCCATTAGGAAGAGGCTCTTCACTGAAAGTGTGGTCAGTCATTGTAACAGGCTCCCTGGGGAAGTTGTCACAGCATCAAGCTTGTCAGAGTCCAAGGAGTGTCTGCGTGACACTCGTAGTCCTAGGGTTTAGCTTTAGGTGAGAAACAGGGAGTTGGACTTGATGATACTTATAGGTCAATTCTAACTAGAGATATTCTGTGATTCTAGATCTTTCTAGATCTATATTGTAAGCATTGCAACCTTTCTATGACATGGGAGACTGGTTTGAGAAAGGCACCGCTATGATGAATCTTGTTTCTGCTAATTGTTCATAAAATTAACTAATTTTGTTTCAGGCTGCTGTCCAGTGAATGCAATCTGACCACTGGGTTTCATTTACCTTGGTAGAACACTCCCCTGGGCTTAATGTCTCCTTGGGTCTGTAGACACTGTCCTAAGACAGGATCATAAGAGTGAGTTAAGCACAAGTCATCCTTCTTAAAGTGCAGAGCTCTGTCAGTTTCTCCAGTTAGGGAATAAACTGCAGTTTCTCTTTCATCTCTTTTAGTATTTAATGAACTTCGCACTGATAGTTATTAACTTCTGAATAAATGTCAGCTGTTTTTGTGGATTTTTTCCACAAGTGACTGTAGAAACTGTTTTGACAAAATAATATCAATTTTCCAGCCATAGATAATGAATTTAATTAATCCTTCAGCATGAAAATTTATTGAGCACTGATTCAGAACAGAAGGTAGAGAATACCAGAACTTATCTGTACTTTTGCTTTACCATCAGCTTCTGTCTGTAAATCAGCTCCTCTTAAAACTGTGTGGATATTTATTGCTTTTGGTTTGGCTGCTTTCAACTCTTTCTTCTGCAGCAGTAGATAATCTATGTCAAGTTTATCCTGGATAGAAAATAAATTTTCCTGGGTTTGTGTGGATAATATGAAGGATTCCTTCAAACTGACCTTCATTTTGTGATGGATGTGATTCATGGTTGAACCTTCTATTTAGCGTCTTTTGTGATACTTCACAAATAGAGTTAGATTTGCTATGACTTGTCAGTAAATGGGATTAGAAAAGAGATTGATTTTGGTGAATGCAAGTAATTCAGAGATTTTAGTATTTTAGAACATTTGGAATCTGGATCATCCCTCTCACAGTGTTCTTTGCCTACTTTTTTCTTCTTAATGTTTTGTTATACAAATGCTAACAACTTTTAATGATAATGGATCTCAGCAAGAATAATCTATTTTTCTGATGTGGTGGAGGACCCGTTGTTCATCTTCTTCATTGAGGCATTTCACATTTGTGCATCATCACACAGCACTTTATATTTAATCAGCACTTTGCAAACCCTTAGTCCTTACAAGTACTTGTTTTCTTATGACAGATGATGCTTTCTGCCTCATTTATTATTGGACTCTCTCACTGAGTTTCTAAAAGTTTTTCTTTTGTCAGTGTCATTGCTGTTTTGTGTCTGACATAAAATCATCCAACAGCTTCTATTATAAGCATTCTATAACATTTCCAGTGTTACTGGATCTATAGCATCTCATCTATAGTCACCAACAGTCTTCACTGTTGAATCCGATAAATGTGATATTTATACTTTAAGCCTGAAATAAAAAAATTAAGATATTGTAAAGAAGAAAAAACCCTAAAACATAAACAAACAAACAAAATAAAAAGGAAAAAAAAATCCACCAGCACATGTGCAAACAAAAATGATACTGTGGGATCCTGTTTTCATTTTGGAGAATGTCTTTTGAAAACTACTTATGTGGAAAGGTCATTGCATAAAACATATAGTAGACATACAGATAAACCAGTATCATACAAATTTTGTTACATCTAACAGTACCATTTATTTCCTCAACTCATATACTAAGTCACTTTGTTGACCTTTTAAATGGAAAAAAGTTGAAAGAGAGAACAGGTTGTGAAGTAGGGAAGAATGTGCATATCAGCTGAAATTTCAAATACTATGTACAATATATCATAATTTACTGTTACTGGGCCATCAATTCTACACCAAAAATAGGAAGAAATAAACAGTTTTTTCCCTTTAGTTCTCATCTAAGAAATAATTTTAATTTTAAAATCCAACAGATAAAATTTCAGGTGTATTAGGAACACAGACAGAATTAGAAAAGGTAAGGGATGTAAGAAAAAACAGGAATACCCCCTCAGACAAATGACTAAGACAACATGGCTTCTTTAGCCTCAAAGCGAAGTCTGAGAATAGGACAAATCCCTACACAATTTGTTGCTTTGTCTAGACATAACAGAAGGGTATCATGACTGGAGGAGAAATGGTTATCTAAGCCAAGAGGTAATACTGGTCCAAGAACATGGTATATATAAACCATATACTTAGACTGAAAAAAATAATATATATATATATATATTCCTAGATACTAGAATGGTGAGACTCTGGAATTGCCTTCCAGTGGAAAGAATATGATTATCCTGCATGTATTGTGATAAATAGGTAGACAGGTAGATTCTGCTTGATCTCATTTGCAGTATTGTTCAGCCCTCTATCAAACTGCAACAAAATTATATTGGGCAACATGATTCTCAGCAATAAAAAAAAGCATTTTGGCTTGCCTATCAAGGACTAGTTGAAAAGTTCTCCCTAGTTATTCCAGGCATGTTACGTACTGGATTTATTTTATATGCTGAAGGTCTTAGTCACATGAATTTATTTATGATTTCTGATAGACATGTTCAAGCAAATGCCAAAGAACCCTCTTTATCTAAACTCCAAAGTACACTGGAATGAGAAAAACAATTAATATTATAAATGTTCTGCCGTTTGTATCTGGAGTGTAAGCTGAAACTGTGACTCTTGAATTTCCAATTCAGCACAAGAGAGAGGGGCAGAAGGAAAACAGATTGCAACATAGGAAATACCACAATTTAGTAGTTCTGTGACAGTTACTGTATTTATCCACCTACAAACAAGAAATACTTACAGTCAACAATTTTCCAAAATACATCATTTTGCCTTTTTTTGTTAGGGACAAGGTAGTGAAGAGTTCATCACTCTAAGGAAAGAGTTTCCAATGCTGGTTACCACCCTTTATATAGAGATATTTCAATCACACCTTCTTATGTAAGAGAACAATTATGTAAGCTTATGTAAGAGAACAATTGCATTACTCTCTCCGAATTATTTTTATGCCTGTGGGGAGACAAACTGTGCTGCTGGAACAATAAAATGTCACTGTCTAGAAAGTTCACATTCCTACTGGCCTCTTAACTATAAATTTCAGCAACATCCAAATTGGACTTCACTGCATTGTGCTGTTGAAAATTTTCCTCAACATAAGCCTCAGAAATAGGTAATAGTTGCATGGATTGACAAGGCAAGGAAAATCGTTCCCTTTTCCAAGCGTTTACTCCTGTTCCTTTTCCTTTCACTGCATTAACTACTAAATTTCAAGGTGCACTTACTCCTTCTGAATGTATGAAAGAGGACCCCTCTGTCTGAGCAGGTCAGCAGACAGTAATCTCCTAGTATGCAACAGCAATTATTTGCAAAAGTGAACATTCAGGAAGTAGGTTATTACATTTAGTGTAATAAAAAGATTTTTTTATTCTCTGTCCTGTGTGATGGGAGGATGTTAAACACTGACATAATGATATCAAGTAGAACATAGAATCATAGGTTCACTTAGGCTGGAAAAGATCATCAAGTCCAACCATTAATCTGGCACCGCCAAGTCCACCACTAAACCATGTCACTGAGTGTTCTTTAAATACTTCCAGGGATCACTTCCCTGGGCAGCCTGTTCCAATGCTTGACAACCCTTTTGGTGAAGGAGTTTTTCCTAACATCCAGTCTCCAATCTAAACCTCCCCTGGTGCAATGTGAGGCCGTTCCTTCTTATCCTATCACTTGATACTTGGGAAAAGAGACCAACACTCACCTCAGTACAGCTTCCTTTCTGGTAGATGTAGAGAGCTCAAGATGCCCCTTGAGCTTCCTTTTCTCTGGGCTAAACACCCCTAGCTCCCTCAGCTGCTCCTCATAAGTCTTGTTCTCTAGATCCTTCATCAGTTTTGTTGCTCTTCTGCAGACATTATATTATACAAGATAGATGGCAATACAAAAGAAAGATGACTTGCATGGGACATGGCCTGTTGGAACATTCTAGTCTGTGCTGTTTAATAAAGTTGCCTCTAAGTAACCTACCTGTTAAATGTCTCCTGTGCATTGCATTAAGCTCTAGGGCAATGTCCCTCCTTGCTCCTGTGTTTTTAACAGTCATCTTCCCTGATTTTGATCTACTAAATTGTATCTGAGTTCATTTTATTTTCAATTCCAGTAAAAACCTTGTTATATTTTTCTCTTCATTCTAATGCTGTAAGAAGTAGGCTTTTTATAATCCTTCTAATGCTTCTTATTGAATTGAAACTCAAAAATTTTCTTCACCTTATTTCATTATGAGGCAAAACGTGCTCTGTAGCATTCCAGTTGAAATAATTATACTGACAAAGGTTCACACTGAAGGAGATATGTGATAGCAAGTGTTGTGTGACATTAAAAGTAAACCGCACATGGTAAAAGATCACTGAAACATTGGATCAGAAAGATGTTTGATGGCCAAGGACAACTTTTTCCAGTGACTGTTTATGCATTATAGAATAAAACCCAATTCATGTCACCTTATCCTGACTGATCTGCTAAGTCTGTAGCCAGAGCTACATGACAGACTGTTGCTTCTGTGTTCTTTCATCGGATGCTGTGAACAACACACTGATATGAGAAGCATAGAGAACACAAGGCTGATGCTAGTTCAGTGGGCATGTTGGCAAAGGTAGGAATACTGAGAATGATCATATGTATACTGAATAAGAGTCAATAAGAATGGGGCCTTTGAGGAAAGAATAAGCATGGATGGACTGTGTGGAGGGAGAATAATATCGAAAAGAAAGGCGACTTGGAGTCAGGGTTATCTGAACAGAGAGACCTAGCCTGTCTGGCATTGTGGTGCCTGTGGAGTGATGCTGACAGTTTTTTCACTTGTATGATGCAGCCTAGTTTATAGAAACTCGGTTTTTATGAGAAGTTTGATGAGCTGTGGAAGAGTACTTGAAAGCTGAAGAAGAGTAGAGGGGGTAACAGAGGCAGAGAAAATTCTGGGTGAATTGTCTTCCAGAATAGGTTATATGTATTTAATTATTGCATTACACAGAGTGCTATATAGAAAAAGCTCAAGTCTAGTGCATACTTCAATTTTAAACCCATATTTAAATACATTGAAACTTGGTTAGAAAAATGTTTGGTCTATGCAGAACGTATGGTCAGTGGGGTCTTACTGTATTTTTTTACCTTATACTGTAGCAAATCATGACAATATTCAGGTATGAACTGTTTTCTTAGAAGAAAATCCATTTTTGGCAAAAATCATATTTAGAATGATTATGGGGGTTTTGTGAGTGCTCTTTCCAGATCAAATGCACTGGAGTATCTGTAAGTCATTACTTCTGGGTAACTGTCTTTCTTGAGGCAAGTATGTTGACCTTTGGTTATCCTATTTAATAATGCATAACAACAGAGATCATAATGCATAACAACAGAGATCACAGTGTTCTTTCTCACAATAAACACCTAAACATGCATCCTCCAGACTTTTATCTAGTGCACAAAATGACATCCTTGAAATCACTTGGGAAACACACCCACTGTATACTAAAATGAATTTGCACAGGCAATCAATACAGGACATAAAAATACAACTACCATTGGGAAAAACTTTTCTGCAGGCCAGCTACTTCATCTTTGACAATTCAGTCCTGATATTTAGAGGAAACCTATAAAATACTTTCAAAAGACAAACCTGGGAACTCAAATTTATAACTCTACCAGATACTTAAAGTCATAGACCCAATATAGACCCATAGAAGTATTATTTTGTCAATGCAATAAATAAAATTTCTTCCTTTTCTTCTGATCCTGAAGTAATTCTTCAATGTTTCTCAAGATTTGGGTGGTATTTCTTGTTCTTTTCCAAGACTGGGACCTAATGATCCTACCACATATAGTTGCAAACTGCATGCTCTGCTCCACTTGTGCGTATCAGAACTGATCATATAAATTAGCGTAGAAGAAGTTTATCAGAAGTTTAGTAAGTTTAGTAGAAACCATTTGCTCTTGTTCCACGTACAATATAAAAATTTTTGGCTCCTGCTTCCAATCTGGAGAAAAGACTCAGATTTTTTTACAAGCTCTGTCAGCTGGTCTTAAAAAAAAAAAGGACATTATTTCTTTAATGCAAATCAGTCTCATTCATATGTTTGGACAATTGTGGCTGTAGCAGCTTGCTTCTTTAGTGCCTATTATTAAATCATAACAATGTTCCCATAGACTAAATAGCCTCATGACCCAATACAGCAATGCATTATTCTGATAATTAGATTGATAATGAATACATAGCAATCTTCTTATTCTCAGCATATTCTAATCTTTTCATGTTTTTATTTTCTCCTTGCTTGCTCCTTGCTCTGGAAACACCTCAACTTCTTATCATGAAATACCTGTAGCAAGAATTCAAGCTAACAAAGCCCACAAGCTTGGTCACAGCAGTGTCTTCCAGGAACTCTGAGCTTTGCTGATGTCTGATTTAGTGCTGCGCCTTTTAAACTTGTTTAGAACCCAAGTCTTTGAATGGATTACTGAAAAATACAGTACTCTGTGGGTATGCCGCCAGCTTATTATTGACATGAATATACCTAAGAGCAGTTAGTCCCCTTTCTTCACTTTAAACATACAAAAATATGCTACTGTATTTTTCTTCCTTGACTGTTGTTCTGAATCCTAGATTGCTTAATTTATCATTTGTTCCCATTTTCCTGAAAACTCCTTTTGGGGAGAAGCTAAAATAATAAATTATTCACTGGTTCAGGAATCTTTGGGCAGAGAGATCTTTACAGAATTAGAGCTTTGGGCCATGCGTTTGTACAAAGATCTTTTGGTACCACCACCTCTACAATCATCTGCACTGAAGGACAGCTTCCATAGGACAGAACTGCTCAGAGATAAAATGTTTTTTACAGTGACTGTCACTTTAGTGAAAAGATGCTGATTGATAAACATCTGCCAAGAAAAACTTGTAAGATAGAAATACAGCTTTATGAACCTCCAAAAATACTGAGCCAGTGAATGCAAAGCATATCTGTGTTTCACAGCCAGAGGGGATTTTTCAAAGGGAATATTGGATAGAATATTAGTGCTTTGCATCACTGGTGCTGTCAACCAAGATGATTAGCACTTTGATCTGCATGCAATTATGACTACATGTTTAATCAAGGGGATTTTTATGCAGTAAGTGTGTTACGAGTTGGTTCTTTCTGTATGCATATAGAATGGAAGGTCCTTCTATTAAATTTCTCATATATTAAGGCTTTACCTAATAATGGTAACTTTTACATAACTCAGTCTGGACTGTCAAAGAATGCTATGTCAAGACATAGGGTAACGTTAATGCAAACTTTCTTGTCATAATTCAGGAGACATGCTGGAGCTGAGAAGGCATCCTGATCTGCTCCCTGTGTAACAACGAGTGCAACTAAGAAAAGGTGATGGGTGATAGTAGTAGGCAACTCTATTACAAGAGGTACGAAGGTGCCCATTTGCTTTTCTGCTGGGCTCTCTAGAGGTGTGTGCTGCTTACTGGGGGCTGATATCAGGGTTGTCACTGAAAGACTAGGGTCTTATACAGTCCACTCTTATGTGCTGTTGTTGTTTCCTGTGGGCACCAATGATACTGCCAGGAGCAGTCTCATAAGTATCAATGATTACTTGATACTTGGCCCCTGAGAGCAGCAGTAAGGGACTCTGCAGCACAGGTAGTTTTTCCATCAATCCTCCAGGTCAAAGGTAAGGTGTTTGAAGTTGAACCTGTAAAATTAACAAATGGTTACAGACATGGTGTCACAGCCAGGGATTCGGCTGTTTTGAGCAACCTGGGCTAGGCAGGGCTGAGGGGGTCCATCCATCAGAGAAGAAAAAATTTATATTGTCATAGACTTGCTGAGCTGGAGGGACAACACAGCAAGGCATAAGCAGGGCTTTTGAGTTCCCCTGTAGCTTTTTGTCTGGACATAGATTAGTCCTGAGCAGCCTTATTCTCCAAGTCAGAAGCCATTTAAAGATCCTTCCTGCTGCTTGCCAAAGGGATTATTGCCTTCCAGAAGAGATTATTTTCTAGTGAGATGGCATTCAGTGTCACCGCTCCCCAAAACAGTCCTTTCACTGGGTAGGAAAGCACCTTCTTCAGTTCCTGAGAACTCTGTAATTCTACTTCAGTAACAGACTTGATGACAGTTGTCAGCTCATCCTGTATACAGGCTGATTATTGCCCTCTATTTGTGAGCTCACTTAGAGATAACGACTGTTAGGAAAAGAGTAAGTTAATTCTATCTACCAAGGTAATTAAAATTCAATAGTAATAATAATAATAAAATAATAAAATTTATTTTACTAAATATTTAACTACAATAAACACTCCATGCCCCTCTGTTCCTTTTTTACATAAAAGAGTAAAAGATGTTAAATACAAACACCTATTAATAGAAGAGGTACTGTTGCTGTGTTTCTGACAAGGGAGCGTCATTGCTACTGCCCAGGTTGTGAAACAGATGGAGGCCAAAACTACCACAGCCTCTGACAAATCCTTCAGGTGACTCCCTTCCTCTTTAAGCATCTAGATGAAATAGCTTGAAAGTGTTCAGTATCCAGTATGTCTGAAAGCATTGCTACAACAGCTGCTACTTTAAGTCTATTCATAAATTTAGAAGTATTCATGGAAAGAAGAAAAACCTGAATTTTAGCTTTGAAAACAGGGAAAAATTAATGCACAAACAATCTCTGCCTGCTAATAAGATCACATCAACCACACAGAAATACTCAGATATCTCTGAGGATAAAATTAAAAATGGAAGAAAGGTATAGCAATAATTCTCATAGAGTCAGCAGAAGGTGAATATTTTTAAAAAATAACCTAAAATCCTGAATGCCTTGCTATTGTGGCTGAATTAGCTCCAGCTGAGGGTAGCAAATACATGACAGAAGCAAACCTCCACCATTAATTTCAGGTCCCAGTTACGTAAATCTCTATGGGTAAGACTGTAATGAATCTGAATTGTAATTAATTAATTTATACTTTTTCATATGGTATATTGTCTATAAATTACATTCAGATAGTACTTGTATTTTACAAAAAGCTACCATTAATGATCAGCTCACATTGACAATTTTATAAATCCCCTTGGTATTATGGTTCTCTGTTTGGTTTATAGGTTTGAGATTTATCCTTAGGCCTTGTGGAAATAAAGTATAGGCCCTCCATTCTGAAGAGGCCTTTAGGAATTTTCTGTGTCTAGCAGTATGGACAGATACATAGATATGATCATCATGATGATCAAATCTGAGCTCACATAAAACAGATTCCTTTAGGTTGTCCTTGAATTAATGATGTACAAACTGGGAAACAACATCTAGTAAAAAGTAACCAGTCCAATCTAAAAGTAAAGTTTTGTTATTCTTGAAAATGGTATATGTACACTGTCCTGCAGTAACACTGTTCTCTGATAGAAGAAATAAACAATGACTTTATTTAATCTATCAGGAGAAAAAAAATCACTGTTTTCCATAATCTTAGTCACACTAAAATTGTCATGAATCAATGACAGATGCAGCATGAGCTGATATTTCCTCTCTCATTCAGACACCTCCATCAGTTTCTCAGTGCTGCTGTAGACACTGAGAAACAGTGCTGTCAATACACCTGAAAAATTAGATACCTACAGAACTAGAAAGATACAGTTCCCAACTCTGATACCGGTTCATAGCATATACCTATCATCCTTGAGAAAGCAAATTAACTGCTCTTGGTTCAATCTCACTAGTTAAACTCTTGAGAGTGAAAAGTAATATTTACTTTGTGGGATTTTGTTCTTTTTTTTTTTTTAAGAAGCTCCATAGAAGCTGTGTAACCCACAACTGACGGTAACCCTCCATCAGCTGGAGCTTCAATTTGCCCATGAAATAAACCAGCAAAATAATACAGCAAAATTCATGGTAACTCTCCATTAAGCTCCTGATACACATGAAATTATCATTATTTACTTAGCTCTCACAGAATTGGAACCTAAAACAATTCGCTTGAAGAAATTATCCAAGTGAGAAATTCGTGTCAAAAACATAGCTAGTGTCTAAGGGTCCTGAGGGATTTAACTTTTGTGCAAAGCTGTCAGCAAGAAGGTATTGAGGCAATTAGGAAAAAAAAAAAAAGGAAAAAAAAATCCCCAAACAAACCCTGTGCAAATCTTCAGATTTCAGATCAGGGTAAATCTGTAGCCTTTAACTCAAATACATTAACAGAAATTTTCTTAACATTTTGGAGGGACATTCTCCTCTGTCTCCTTTTTAAGCACACCACTTTAAAAACAAGGCAGTATTTTAGGGAGGTGAAACAGGACATATAACAAACAACTGTTACACTTTGTCCCTGGTTCGAGGCTGTGCTTAGCATACCTGTTAAAAAGGTGACCTAAAAGTGAAGCACACCATTCTGAGGGACAGCTGGTCTGTGTTGACATCTTATGAAGAAAACACAAAGCAGGTAAACAACACCAATTGACAAGTCTGAAGTATGGGTCACCGATGTATTTTCCAATCAGTTTTGAGGGTATAACTGCCTAAAAGTTAGGATCTATCCTCTAACATTCAGAAAATGCTATGATCGCACTCCTGTGTGACAGTCCGAGTCAACTAAGTACACCTATGAGTGGCTGAGGCAGGCACTTTAAACAGATGTTCTCATAATAATGTTAACAGAGTAGGTACTATATGGGCTTTGATTCTGGGCACTCCTGAATGCTGACAAAAAGTAGATTGCAATTTGCCTGCAGCAAAAAAATCACAGCATATCCACACCATTCTGCAAAGCCAGAGAACAGGTTATTGATGATTAATTGCAAATCTGATTCTGTTTTGAGGAGCTGATGCAGGTAGCAAGCATATGCAGCTCCTACAACGCAGCAGCTTCATTAGTTTCCTTCACAGCCAGTGCAGCCATGAAGAAAAGCAGAGCTCTTTGTGCCACTTCTGTCCCACCTATTGACAGGTGATAGGTGTGAAATAGTTCCCAAAATTATGCCTTCAAAGTACATGTTTGAACAAGACAAAACAGTGAACATGTAAAGGAAACAGGGACCCTTCTCTTGGCCTGGGCAGTGACAATCCTCCCCTTCCCTGTTAAATATATGAAAAATTTCTTCTGACCCTGTCTATGCTGAGTTTGTCTCATAGCTTTTATCTGTGGTCTTTCTAATGCTTTGGGTTAGAGAGCAGAAGTAATTTTTTCCCCTCATTTTTCTTCAGAGGTTGCAAACCCTTTATAAAGAAAAGACAAAAATATGTAAGCTATTTACTTGAAAGAATTTGTAAAGTTTTAGAAACATCTTTTATTGCTCCTCTGATTACTTAATGGTATATGATTTAAATATTTTAAAGCACATTTTAATACTGTTTGTCATGCTGGCTTGACATAGGTATGTCAGGCGCTAGTTTCAAATAAGAGACTCTAGATATTATTGACCAGGATATCTTCTCAATAACTTAGCCAAACACTATCAGAAAAATTGACCCTAAATATCCCAGGAGCACTTAAAATTATTTAAATTTCCTAAAGTTCTCCATCTTGTTTATCAAGAAGCACAAAGAAGGAAGAAAATCTACGGCTAAAGTTACAAATGCAGGTCTGTTTATCTCTACTTTTATGTTCCTACTGCTATATGATGGGACATTATACATATTTCTCAGTAATAGAGGGTGATGGCCAACCTTTTTGAAGAGGCCAAATTCTCTCTTAAGCTGCAAACAATTCTGAATAGGGCATTGCAATGGAATGGTTTTCATGTATGCAAACTCTGCCCTTTATGCTCTTTCTCTGACCATTTGGAGTAGCAGAAGTTTTCATACACCATGGATTCATTACTTCATGTTAATTTTCCTGCTGTTTTTCAGGCTTTTTTGTGTGTGCTTTTGTTTTTTTCCTGTGGATTTGAACATTTCCTGTTATTTCTAAATATTTCCCTATAAAAGTAATTGTTCTCAAATGTCCTAGTTCAGCAGGTGGGACCAGTTATCACTGTGTGGGAGTGATCAAAGCTATGTATTCTACCCCCCTCTATTCATTTCCCAAGAACAATGGACCATTTGCAGCAGCTGCCCAGGGAGTTGTTAGCACCTTCACACCCAGCCTGAGGGGGCGTGGCTGCTAATGGGCCATCAATGGTTCAACAATACCCCATGACTCAGAGTTAATCACCCATTGTGTGAGTCCCCGCCCTGGGGGGGGGACTGGGTGATCCCTGAAGGTACATAAGCGGGTGTAAGAAGACCTTGGGTCCAACTCATCTGATCCAGAGGAGCAGCAGGACCTTGATAGGAGGAAACCACCACTCTCAACCAGACTATGACCATAACTCCTGACCAGACCCCAGCCGTCATCTGCACCAACAGGTTCTTCACTTCCTTTTGCTTTGGACTCAGGGGAACCACGTGGGTCTCAGCACAAGGGCTAACAAACCCCTTTCAGCTTGTGCCCCAGGACACTGGGTTACACTGCTGGGTTTTGGTGAGTTGAAAGCAGTTTTCTCTTTGTGTCAGTGTGTTTATTATAATACCTTTCATTAAATTGTAACTCTGACTTATAACCTCTCTTGTGGTGGGTCCATTTCTCCTGCTGGTTTACCTTTAAACCAGCACATCAAAGCATTCAATAAACTAATGATTGTGCAATTCTCTACTCATTTCCCCCCCGCTTTTAATTAGCAAATCACTGTTGTATGATAAATTACATATATCTACAAATCTGCCTGTGTATAAAATATGTATAGACCTCAGTGTCAATATAGGATGAAGAATACTCTAAAATCATGTCATAAGTAAATTGTATTTGCACACTGCATTAGTTCTATATGGGTTTTGCTTGCAAAATCAGCAAAGTACAGGATGTGCTCCAATTCTGATTTTCCAAAAGCAAAGAAACTCAAATAGTCAATTAACCTTTAAAATAACAACTCAATTGCATCTAGCTCCGGGCCCCCCCTCCCCCCCACCACAGAAAAGATGTGAACCTGTTGGACTGAGTTCAGGGGAGGTCCACAAGGATGACCAGAGAGCTGGAGTGCCCCTCCTATGAAGACAGGCTTAGAGAGTTGGAGCTGTTCAACTTAGAGAAGAAGAGGTGAGGTGCCAGGGAGACCTTATGCCAGCCTTTCAATACTCAAAGGGGTTTTAAAAGACGGCTGGAGAGGGACTATTTAAAAGGGCATGTAGTGATAGGTCAAGGCTGTCACTACATGCCCTTCAAACTGAAAGACAGTAGGTGTGGCTTAGATATTAGCAACTCTTTACTGTGAGGGTGGTGAACTGGAATAGGTTGTCCAGAGAAGCAGCAGATGCCCTGTTCCTGGAAGTGTTCAAGGCCAGGTTGAATGGGACATTGTGTAACTGGGTATGTCTCTTCCATTTTAAAATATGGTAAATAAAAACATCTTTGATATGGGAATGTGGAGATCAAGCTTATAAAGTGAAGCAATTTTCTTATTATAACAAGAGAATGCAAATAAGCAATATGTACACTTCTCAAGGACAACATTTAATTATGTTGCATACTAAACAGGACACGCGATGCTACTGCATGATAGATGGCAAAGCTGACCGAGCTCCTACTAACTCTTATCTCTTCAGCAAATTTAGTGTGATGATTGGCAAAGTCCATTGTGTTGCTGGATAAGACAGGAGATTAAATCATCTTGGATTTGTAAATTAAGCAGCACAAATTTTCAAAACAATAGCTCTGTGTTATGGCAACTGAAATGATGTATTTGCTTAGCAATTATGATTTAACCAGACACTGAATAGTAGGTACTAAAATAAATGCATTCATACAGTAACCTGGCAAACAAATTGTAAGAACTATGCTACATTTAGTAGGAGTCTCACAATTTAAATATCAGATAAGAACTTGCCACAACTACTTTCAAGCAATCTACTGGGCATCAGGTTTGTAGGTTCACAAGTAGGGCAAGGTAGGCACAGGAGGAAGAATTCAGTCCACAGAGCATTTGGAGTTCAGGTTTTACCACAGCACTCCAGAGCCATGCCTAGATATTGCAAAGGACATAATACGAGCTACTGTTCACTCAGTTACTGAATTTCATCTGGATCACTGCTCTAGGATTTCCCTTCTTCTGAGCATATTTTTATAGGGAAAATAAAATCATTCATATTCAGATCACCCAAAAGTAGAAGGACAAAAAGAGAGATTGATACTTCTGTCATTATACTCAACTGAAAACTCACTTTTGCATATTTTAATTTTTATTCCGAATAGCTGGTAAGTACAATGGTGCTTCAGAGGTATTCAAAGACATGCTCTGTCTTGAAGACTTTGTTCTGACAACATATCTTCATCAAGATTTACTTAATGAATTTTTCACTGTATTTGATTGTTGAAACTACTTGACCAAATACTTTATTGCATATAATTTCTGTCAGCTCTTTACAAAATAAGACCCTAATTTCCTGGGAAAATATTGCAGAATGTGAATGCTTAGTTTGTGTGATTACATTTTCTTTCACAGGTTTTGTAAACTTTCACAGGTTTTGTAAACTAACACAGAAAACAGTTATAAGGAGATGCAGGCACAAGCTTAACACAAGCCCTTCAGCTATTTGGATGATTACTGCTGGAGAAGGACTGATAGACGGTAGAAGAGAGCACTTGTTTAAAGAGCACTGTGTTTCCCTTCTAGGCTACTTGCTTTTATTATGGCATTCTTTTTCTTTTTAGACTTCAAAGATACACCTTTAATATTTTTAATTAAATATCTATGGAATTTTTATTGCTACTCCCTGCAAGAAGGGACATCTTTCCCGTTTGCTAATGAGAAGACATTAGATTCTTCTGCATCACTTGATTTATATAAGAATCTCTGGGAGATTGTAGCACTTTAGGGGGCTATGACAGAGGCACAAAGACCTATTCATTGTATGCCATGCAGTAAAACAATGATTGCATACATATTCATTACTTTGTGTTTTTTACATAAGAGGAAAAATTCCATCTGTCCCCCTCACTGCAGTTTACTTTTCCTGTTTTATACTCTCTATTTTAAGTGAATAGTGAAAGTAACATGCCAACAGCATAACACTGCATAGATTGAAATGAAACTGTGCTGCATAAACTAAAGTAATGTAAAGGAGAACGTTTTGAAATAGAATAGCAGTGCTGTTCCCTCCTCCCTCAAGTAATTCATGCTGACATGGTAGCATCAGCTGAATCCAAGGGTAAGACTTTATGCATACTCCTCAGAGCACACTGTTTTTCAATTTTTTAAATGTTCAAAGGTCTGACAGGGTTGTCCCCTGAGTTTCCTGGTAGCTATGTTCCTACAGAGACAATAAGGATTTTACACAAAGTTTAATACAGAGTTCAGAGAACTGCTGTGTGGTTGTGCTATAATTAGAGGAAGGGCTCAGTTAAAATTAATACCTGCAACACAAGCCCTGAAGCACCAGACAGCTTGAATGTCTCCTAAGAATGAACTGTGGCTCAGCATGAAGGTAGCACCAGTAATCCCCACAGCACCGGAATAGTCACCCACAAAATGCACTATGTTATTAAAAACATACTTCTATAAAAATCCAGCTGCTCCATGTATCTTCCTTGGCTGCATCAGGAGAAGAAAAGGACTTCAAACAAACCAATCAGCAAAAAAAGAAAACAAAACCCACAAATCTGTCCATTTAGTTGTGTTTGGGTGAAGATTGGTACCAAAGGACAAAATTATCTTCCTTACAACTCTGCTTTGCACCTTGTATGAGTCAACTGGCCTCTGACTTTTTATTGACTTCATATTAACTTAACTTTAAAGTTCTATCCCTGGATCAAAGGCATCACCTACTTCTATTGCTTGATAAGATGGTCTGTAACATTTGCCTTCCATGATGCCTTTGACAAAATAACCAGCTATTGAAGCAAGGGCCAAAAAATGGTTATCATGCTCCCTTCTGAATGTTCTTCCTCTACCTCTCTTTAGTTGATGAACCTGATGCCTTTTATGCACTATGATATAGCATTAAGATGGAAGGTTGAAAGTGCCCTTCCTTAATTTAAGGAACTTGTAGCACAGTATCAAGAAAGTCATTCTAGAAAGATGTAGGTTACAGGGCATCCTGCAGAGCTGGTTCTCCCACTTCCTTAACAAATGTTTAGTAGGTTCTTTTCTGAAATGGAGAACAACTTTCATTCTAGTCTTGTCCTCAAAAGAAGGCAGTCATCATAACAATATTTTTACAGCAAGACAATCCCTCTGCTATGTCTCAGGGATGCTCTGAGATTTCTCCTTCTGATAGATCTTTGTTGGACAACAACTCAATCAGGCTCCATCCCTGGCAGTGACCCAAAGCCAGCAAAAGCTCTTGTGTTCTTTTATGCCATAAATTTTTGACAGAAACTAAGAAAACAAATAATCAGAAGTTCACAGGAGCTGTGGGAACAGCATGATGTCAGTTTGGTGGGGTGAGCTTTTCATACTCTCAATCAAAATAGTGGGTTAGGCTGGCAACAGCTCTGTGACATGGCCTCCTTCTATGCTCTCAATAAGCAAGATGATCTGAGCACTGGCTGAGGACACAAAGCAGCAAGGACTGAACAGGCACAAGAAACAGTAGTGAAGTTTTTATAAAGATATTAAAGGAAAATAAGATGAAGAGAAGAGCTGGCTGTAGTGGGGAGTACTTCTGGTCATGCTTAAGTGCCAACAAATAGTGTTGTCCTGAGCACTACATTTAAGAGACAAGTGGAAAATGAAGGAATTCACATTGCCATTCTGCCTCCAGGCAAGCAGGATTTAGGAAATCAGTGAAATTCAAATGCAAGAAAAATCCATTTCATGGTGTCAGCTACATGCATCAGAGATTAGGAAGGGCAGAGAGAAAGATAGAAATCGAGATGGACACTTTGAAAATGTATTTGAGCCATGCAGGCAGTATGAGGAGAATGACATGTTATCTTTAGCTAGGATGGCTGTGCAAGCTTAACCTGAGCAGTCATTCCCAAACAGTGATCCATTAGCTATCCTACCATCATGAACAGACACATGCACGCACACACACGCTTGTCAGTGAACATGAAAATAAATCACAACAGGGAGCTGGAAACTGCCAAATCATCCTAAGTCCTCTAAGTATTCAAGAAGACATGCAAACCATGAATTTCCATTACTGGAAAAATTATCATGGCCAGCAGTCCTGACATCTGCATTCTCTCATACTACAGTGGGAAAACAAGAAGAGTGTTTTGAGGAATGTGACTGGGACAAATAAGAAGTGACATGCTCTAGAGAATGTAGGAGTGTATAGAAAAGGTTATCAGAGAACTCCTGCTTATCCTTTCTCATAGCTTTGCCCCCAACAAAATTGGCTGACCCCATATTCAAAAATGGTGAAAAGAAAGGGCTTATATACAGCAGCACTAGCCTGACTTTGAAGCAGAATACAATGGTATTACAAACGCTATTGTAAGAATAAAATAAAAAAAATGAAATAACTCAGGAACCAGCTTAAAATGTCCAGTGAATTCAAACCTTTATGTTCCTTTATGCTCTATAAATCACCTGCTAATTCCTGGGTATAAAAAGAAGCTCCCCTGTATATATGTTGCAGTATTGTCATATTATGTTATTATACTCTTACAATTATATATTATATTGTAATTACAAATACTTCTTATATTATGAGGAAGCTGCACATGTACCTTTAGCATCTAGGACAGGCTGGATATGGTAATCAGAGGAATTCATTTGCGTTTCCCTACATTTGTTCTGCACTTCTGCTGTATACAAGATTTTCTACAAAGTAAAAGCCAACAGTACCCAAACAAAAAGACTAGGTTCTATACTTTAGGGGCAAAAGTAGACCATTTTCATCAAATGTTCAAAATTACATTCCTTCATACTAGAGTTGTCTTCCTCTTTTCTCTTCTTTTTCTCTTTCATTCCTTTCTCCTTACCTTTTCTCTTCTCTACTCTGACATTTGGCAGATATTGGTAAACTTCAGGGAAAGGCCCCAGTGTCATATTATTATATTTAAATATATTTCAGGATTCACCTCCTATAACACACAAATATTACTTTCATACCATGATATTTGCATCTGCAATGCCCTTAAATGCCAAAACTTCATTAAAAATGATTCTGCAAATGTTGCTCAGCTTTTCCCAAAGCCAAGAACAAGGCTAGGCATACACTTAATACTAACAAAATTAATGAGGTTATACATAGAAGAATTAACCTCCTTTGATGTAAAAGAGCATAGCAGGATTCAAAATGCTATCTGAATAATAACAAATTTATTAGTAGTCTCTGGAGATAAATTAGATTTCTTTCAAAGATGAGGATTAGTCTCAGAAACAAAGGTTTAAGTAAAAAATTCTGCACTATTGCAGATGAGCTTGGGAAATGCTGAACACAGGGTGTTTGACTTGGTCATGCTGTTCGCTGCCTCCACCTAATCATGATTCAGAAGGTTAGGGTCCCTTGAACAGCACCTGAAACTGAAAAGATTTTTGGCACATTTAGCCATGAAATTCAGTGATCGGTACATTTTCAAAGGCGTTTTGGCTCTCCTTAGTCTGAGTTCAACTTGTTACTTCCTAGGAAAAACTGATTCTTTGGCTTGAGAAATGAAGACCTACTTGCTTAGAGAAGGTCTCTAGACCATCCAAAGGTAGCCTCTACAGTAAGGACTCAAACACAGGACACCACTAGCCACTATCCTCATTCCTTAAGTTCATATGACTTAGTTTTAAATTAAGTGACAAATAGATTTACTCTCAATCCAATTATGCCAATAGTCTGACAATTAGAAGAGCCTCCAAGGAAAGACAAGAACCTGTTTGGAACTCAAATGCTCAGAAGAAACTAGATGCTAAGAATCTTTCTTCTTGTTTGAATGCTGGAACGACAACTCACTGAAGTAACAGCTGGTGTCCCTCATTCCACCTGTGCTTTGTGTTAGAATGGAAAGCTGTCTCCAACAGCAAACAAAATATACTTGCAGTCTTTGTCTGCTGCTGTTGGCTGACAGCAAATGGCTTGCAGTCACACTGCTAAACATTCTCACCCTCCACAAAAGGGGTGCATCCAAATTTCCATTTGGAAATTATCTATTGATTGTGTTGATGCCCAAACTATTCCCAGAAGCTGTTGAAGACATGGAAGGGGTAGGGACCAGGAGGCAGCAACCAGCATTGACCAAAACTGTGCCAGGTGCATCCTAAGACATCAATAGCATAGGTTATCAGCAGCAGCACCTAGAAACACTTTCTATCATTTGTTTTACTTAAACAGCAAAGCCTTCACTGGCAATTTGGAAATGAGAGATTTCCGTATTTCTCTACTATCTGTAGAGAGGGTGCAGGAAAACAAGGCCTAGTGAAGTGTCTATGATGAAGAATTTATGAATCCAGTTTTGGCTGCCTACTTTGGAAAAGGGCTCAGCAGACTGGGACATTACAGTGCATATGGAGCATCTTAAGATGTAATACCTAAGAAATTATTCTGGTCCAATACTGAAGATTTTTTACTTTGCATATTCTTAGAGTTGTCCAAGTCCCAGCATACCCAAGAACACTGCACACTCAGGTTCAGCTCATGACTGTGCTTTGTCAGATTCAGAAACTATCTTCTACCAGTTATTGGTTTTGGCAGATGTTTTCTGAAAACTCTGTCGCATGCCCAAAATGTCATCTCTGCTGGCAGGTGCTGTTCTCTCTCTAAGACAGGTTTTGCAGTCCATGCAGAGCTTTGTGCCAAAGCAGCCAGCCTGCAGACCTGTGACTGCAGCAGAGATGTACCTCAGGGGAGCCACAGGTAAGATGCTTTCCTCACCAGTCTTATCCATTTATTTTACTAGACAAATGGATTAACTAACTCTGAAGTACTAAAGGTCTCCTTGGGTAGCAAATTGCCCTTAACTTCACTGGTTTCTATGAGAACTGACATTGCTCAGTAACTCTCTGGGTCTGCTCAGCACCTTGCAGTACCACATCCTAAAAGATTATTGTGGGTGTGAATTGAATACAAGCAAAGCAAGACCCATGACATTATGAAGTTTCTATCAAAGACATGTATCTTTTAAAGGTGTGAGAGAAGCAAATGCAATCCATTACAATATATGAGAGAAAATGGGACACCTTTTCTTGATATTCACTTCTGTCAGAAAGATCACATATGAGATGAACAGATCTGTAGCTGATATTGACTAAGCTATGAGCATTTTGTTAATTATAGAAAGAATGGCCTTCCCCAGAGCCTCATCCAGTCTGGTCTTGAACACCTCGAGGTATGGGGTGTCCACAAACTCTTTGGGCAAACTATTCCAGAGCCTCACCACTCTTATAATACAGATTTTTTCCTAATACCTAATCTAAACCTACCCTCCTTCCATTCCCCTGTCCTACCACAACAGACTCTTGTGAAAAGTCCCTCTCCAGCCTTCTTGTAAGCTTGCTTAAGGTACTAGAAGGTTGCAGCGTAAGATTCTCCCAGAAATTTCTTTCTACCTCTGACTTGACAAGGTCTCAATGAAAGGTCTCATGAAACTGTTTTTATTTCTTTCACAAGGTAAAACAGGACAGCTATTAGTGGAGTCTGAAGATACATAAATAATATAATGATAGCTTGAGGGGGTTCCCTATTTATATAATAATAATAATAATAATTATAATAATAATAATATTCAGGTTAATCTCTGAGGCCAAGAGTCTCACAGTTTACTGGAGCAGGATGGGATTACTACTACTAAATATTGAAAAGGCAACCTCAAGCTATTACTAGGATGAAATTTTAATTAAATTAACAATTTCAAATAATATTAAAAAGACTTGCAAAAATGAGCCATCAGATTTGGAAGGAAAAGCTGAGGGAGGATAGCCCACCCTGACAAGGCCTAGAATCCAATCAGAGAATGCATACAATGGAAACCATCATGCAAGCTATGATGCAAGCTCAACTGCTGGCACCAAGGTGATGTCTTCATGTTAAATTATGCTAAAACCAGCCCAATGCATCAGATTTTGAATACACATCCTCCTTTTTGTAAGCAGATCTTACAGAGAAGCTAGTCTGCTAGCTTGTAAATCTATGACTACCAGTACATCACTTTACAACTATAAAAGCCCAGGGCAACTTTCATACGGCAGACTTTTCCACATACTCCCTTGAAGTGTGGAGCTTCTCCTGTGAAGCAGGGACACCTCTTCATGGTTACTCCCCAGGGCTTAAAAGAAAGAGACAGACCTGCCCGCTCTCTCATGTGGTCAGTTATATCAGTCTCTACTTAATGATTGTTTCTTGTGCTAGCTTTGATACCATTGCTTTAAATATGATTGCTTTGATACAATGCACTATACTACTTTATGCTATATGATACTATACAAGTAGATTTTTCACTTTTACAATGTGTAGTAAATAATTCTGATTAAGTATTTTGCGTGTTCAGTTGCCTGTTTGTCATAATAAATAATTCATTTTATATAAATATATCTGTTTTGCTATTATTAAAAATCTGCAGGACAGTGATTTAATCATACCTCTATAACTCCTTAAATTTAAACCGCTGACACAATTTGAGGCTAAGATTGGATTCAGCTGCACCTAAACTCTTCTCTGAGAAGGAGTTTAGAAAGCAAGAGAGTAATTTCTGCACCTCATGACTCAAAGGCAAGGCTTTTTAATAATTTTGTCTAAGTATTCCACTCTCCCACGACAAAAGCTTAGTACTTAGCTTAAAATCAAAGCCTATTTTGTGGCTTATTTTCTATTGTTCCTATTTTCTGTGTGTACCTTCCTTTGATTTCATGCTCTTTATTCCACTCATATCTCTACTCCTCAACTTCAGCCAAGTCGTTTTTGGCCCAGGAAAATGTAATATATTCAGAATGGGATATTCATGGAATCTACTTTGTTCTAAACCTTCTCCTAAAGCTTCTCTTCTGTCTGCTTTCACTAGTGATGATTCAAAGCATCTAGGCAACAACATCTTTTAGTTTCTTCATAACACTATTTTTATATATTTAAAAAGAAAATTATGTGAATATTCTTTCATTATTTATCAGCTGAGCTGGGACATAAAAGATAGGATTTCCAAATAAGACAAAGTCCTGACAACAAAGGAACCTTTTTGCAATGCATTGGTCATCTGTAGATCTCACAGTGCTGTATAAAGAAGAATCAATATTATTAGTCTCAAACGCCAGAGGCACAAACATGGCTTTCCAAAAGCCATGGTGAAGACTGGTGACAGGGTCAAGAAGCAGGGTCCTTGACTAAATCATCAGGCTAATTCCTCATGTACTAAACCAAATAGCTCCTAGCAAAGTGATATCATAACTACTTTGCTTGGTAGAAAGGTCAAATAACTGCAAATAGGAGTTCTGTTTTCTCAAAAGCATGTAAAACCCCAGAAGGATGTGTCACCGAACATATATACATACATGTATATGTTGTGGTTTATTTATTATGATATATTTCTTCTCTTTGTCTAATATTTTGACTATCCTAGCTGAAAGGACATGAAGGTTCAGGAAATACCTTAACATTGGGAACACAGGATCCAAGTAATGAGAAATTTCAAAGCACAGGCATGAGATACGATATACTAAGTACATGCATTACAGAAAGGCTGCACTACAGTGAAATATCACCCTTCATCCAACTCCCCACCCCCTAAATCATCTACACTACTTAAGGAAACGCTGGATAGGTGTGCAACAGTATCTGTGCAGCATTTTTGTTTTGACTGTCCTGGACAACTCAAGTAAATATTGTTAATGATGCACTCAAACAGAAGTAAATACAGTTTATTTTTGTAATAGGTTATGCTTGTGTTTTGAATGTTTATTTGCCTTTTTGCTAATTTTCAAGTTTTAATCATGTGCAATGACACACTAATTTGCAAGGTTCAGCTAAACTAAATATATCCCCTTTTCTGCATTCTGTTATATAAAAAAAATACAGATCCTTTTAAACATTTCTTTTTTTTTGCAGGTGGAATTATATTAACTAAGCTGCCCAAACATTTCTAATGGTCGAAGTGTTGTCTGAACTCCTAAATAGCTTTTCTAATTTATACCATGGATACTCCTGTTTATTTGTATGAAAAGTTATAAACCAGCCATGTTTTTTTTTTAAATTATTATTAGAAAAATTAATAGGAAAAAGAGATCATTTATCCAACATGTTCTAAACTATGAGACAATAATATAATAAATTAATGGAATATTAGCAAAACATTACATAAAATGTTCTAGGTACAGTATAATTTTGTAATAAATACTGCTGACTTCCACTTAACCAGAGCAATTTAATACAATGTATCTGTGATAAGTGCTGAATAGATTGCTGAGATTTGTACAGACAGTTTGAGACATTTACCAATTGTCTGCAGAAATTAATTAACAAATAAAAATGTTATTGCAATCAACCTAGAAATGGTGGAGTATTTGTTCTCAAGCACTGCTGCCTTACAGTTTGCGTTGGTTTCTATTCACTTTCTGTACCTTCCTGGCCTTAATCAGTTATGTAGCTGTTGGTGGTGCTGCCCCCAATTCATCCAAGGGCACCTTGCAGGAACTGTTCTGGAAGAGGACAGAAGAGCACCTAGCTCCTATCTTCCCTTTTGGAGGGGTCTCAGACCTTTCTTCTCTTGCACACTTGGGCTACCATAGAACTGGCATGTCCTGGGAGCTCTGGAGTTGCTAAATTTGTGTGGGTTGCTTGGTGCTGCCAAAGTCTGGCTGTTTCTCTGCATGCCAGCCATGTGGGGCATGTGCAATGGCTCAACCCTCCACTGAACAGCTATTAGCACAATGCTTCCAACAGGTAACCAATTTATTGTTTGCATATAAGTTGACTGCCTCATAAATGGGCCACTAATGCTGGTATTTATTGTTATAAAGCCACAGCTTCTCTCTGCATGTGCTTACCATACAGGTAAGCACTTACCATACAGGACAGGATAAGCTGCAGCATGCAGTTCTCTTCACTGTGAGACTAGGAGGTGATAAACCCATTAATGTTCTTGGAACAGAAAACTGCAGACATTTCACTCTTTATCCTCAAGCACTACAGTCCTAAAATATCAGGATTACTAATAATGATAAACAGCAACATGTAGGCAGTAACAACTTACACACTTTAGTTACAAAATTAGCTATAATTCCAGACTAAGCTTCATCTGGGCTCAGTAACAAAACCAGCAGAGCTTGTAAAACCACCAAAATTATTTAAACACATTTAAAACAAGAGAGAGGAAACTGAAGCACTTGGCTATTAGAATGTGAATAAAGGGCTGTAAGGGATGCAAAGAATTAAATGAGTCTATCTACATAAAAAGTCAATGTGAATAAGCATCTATGTGTGCATAAAGCTACTCTACAGTTACATCTTAAAAATTCATTCAAGAGCTCAGTGAGCATATCAACTGCCACATACCAAGACAAATGAATGTCTTCTTAAAGTACATAGAAAGAGAGCAACATGCTAAGGACATCTAAAAACACAGTAGCCAGCAACCAAGGCATTCAGTTCATCATAACCGGTGAAGAAGAAACCTACTTGGAAATGCAATATAGGTTCACCATTTCATACAAACTGCTCCTGTTCTTGTGCAATAGTTCTGACAGCAACAAGCAACCCAGTGAGTCATCCATTTAGCAATTTGAGCAAAGAAGGCATAAAAGGAAGTGGAAGCAATCACATAAAATCGTGTTCTTTCCAAACTCTGTCAACCGCAAACTTCTAAGGAGCTTTTCCCAGTTTTTATCATGTTTTTTCTTTACTCTCCATGGCACAAGCCTTGCCTGAACTCAGCTAACTCTGAATGCCTGAGTGCATGCACTCAATAACTTGTGCAACCATTGCTATTTTCATGCAAGAAACACCAGCTAGACTGCAGCAGTACTTCTTGCTATACTTGCTCTTCTTTCACTTTTCTGACAGTTCATGTCCCAACCTTATCCTGTTCCCTTTGATCCTCCCCACCCGTGCTCTGACAGAGATTCTGAATGTCACTGTGCAATTTCTTGTCTGTAATGTATTTATCTGATTTGCTATTTCTGAGCAAGTCTTGTTTATGCATTAAATGCTGTCTGAGGATGTGGAAAGGACTCATGCTCAGAACTTTGCTCTTACTGGAAGATTAATATCTAACCAGAAATTTCAAAACAGCAAACTATACTTTGAAATACACTTAAGATACTGGCAGTTCAGAGTCATTTTTCATCCTGCACTTGGAACTAGATTGTCAGTAAAGTGTTAGAGTACAACCTCTTACTTTATATACTGAATGCACAGGATTTAGTCTTGTGGCTAAGCACCTGGGTGCCATGTTGAAGTCCAGTGCTGAGGTTACCCTCTGTGCCTGCACACCACTCCTTGGTTTACACATTGAAGTAAGAAGGTGGCGGCAAGTGTGGGAGTTGGCACGGGACAATGAGAGAAGAATGAGAACTGCAAGAAGGGTAGATGTTTTAAGCCCTGTGAATTATAGGAGCAGGGCATGAATCAGTAAAGTAAGAAAAATGGAAGTTCTTCCGTCACCTCAAATACTTGCTGCAGCTCTGGAAGAAGTGATTTCAAGACAACCCTTTCCTCAGAAAATTTCATAATCAACACATGCAATTTGTAGCATTCCCTGAGGTCCTTGGGGGCCCTCATTTCTCTCTGGTCTAAGGGAACTGCACTATTTACTTGTCATCCCTCGCAGCAGCCCAGATGGTATAATTATAGTATCTGATGATAAAAGAATTTTTCTGATAGCATCTTTTTTCTTAGTTTAGGAAAAAAATAAGTATGGGTTAGACGACCTTTATTCTTGTGCAGCTGCATCTAAAGCTGAGCTTTAACTGCTTTACGTACAAAGAAGAAACATCAGGCATCTCCAGACAAAAGCTCTGTCTGAGATTTTTAGTTTATGAAGACAGCTTGTTTTAGCAGCATCTAGATAAGCATGTGACAGTGACAGGGTACCCTTTGTGCTCTGCACATAAATTGTCGTAAGCAACTGCCTTTTCTTGAAAAAAATACTTTTGACAACTGAGTAAATCAGACAGATCATAATAGATATGGAATATTTTTGCTGTTTTACACATGGGGGACTAAGACAATTGCCTGAGGCCAGCAAGTTACTGTAAAACAGCTGGAAACTGAATTTTGTATCTTGAGTCCCATAAAAAAACCCCCCAAAAACAAAAACTCTTTCTCTAAGAATCTCAGCAAAAGATATTATGTAGCTATTTTTCTACATCTGTGGTACAATCAAATACCCAACTGTAAAGATGGAGAGAGAGAGGGAAGGGCTTATGGGAAACATTTATAAATAGCACAACATCTACATAACAGTAAATGCACAAATGCTGAGTGTGCTTTCAATACATGGAAGAAGGGCTTAAAATCCGACATTTTAGGATTTCAGATTTTACTGTGGTTGGAAAACACATGAGCACTGCAGCTAGCCACCACTAGCTTTTTGCTCACTAGAAAGCACTGACATTAAAAATATTGTTTAAAGAAGCAAAATTAAGAAAAAAAAAGGTTCAATTTATCTTTGTTCTCATTTAAAATGCTTTTCAGCTGTTGTTATGCTTTTATGTACACAGCATGTAAAGTATTGTTATCAGCCATATGCTGGCTTCTCTATTACTTTTAAAAGATTTTGGGAAATCTGTTTATGGCCTAAACCAAAGCTCAAAAATCACAAATAGATCCTAGTATTTTAATACCCTGTACCTGCTACAGGTTAACATTTTATGAACTCTTTACTGAAGAAACAATTTAGTCCATAGGGTTGAGCATAAAAATTCAATACTGCATCAAATGACAGTCTTATTTTATAGGTTTCTAGCACCAGCAGAAAAAAAAGGAACAAAACCTCCTATATCTTACACTCTCGGCTTGTTCACTTTCTTGCCATAAGTTTTTTAACTAAAGGCTGAATACTGGCAGAAGACAAAGCTTTTATAATTATGCCAAGTATGAACAATTTGCAAGCTAGCTCTAAGGTGTTTTTGGTTCTTTCCCCCCTGTGTTTCAATTAGTCTTATAATTTAAAATTTTTATATTATTTTTTCATCAATACAGACTTGGCACAGAAACAGACTTAAGATTCCAAATTACAAGAGATCTAAGTACCTGTGAACACATAATCAGATAACTTGGAAAAACGCAGACAACACTATAAATACATTTGGAAAAAGAACATTTATTCAGTATCATGAATTGTTTATGTGTTTACCAAACAGATTTGTTTGTGCCACATTTAGTAGTATATTACTGTGGAGAAAGTTTGTTTAAGTGTTAAATTTTCAGAGAGATAAAAGTATTAATTGATCTGTGAGAAATTATCAACAACCCCTTCTTACCCCCCTATATGCCTACATATTACACATATTCAAGACGCATCTATGGGATGTGCACTCTCTCTCTCCTTCCTGATACAAATAAAAGAAACAATATAGATCCCTATAATGAACAAATAAGTACTTAAACTCAGGAGAATCCATTTGGGCCTGAGAAGAATCAACTGTGTATGTAACACTAAGAATACAGACTTGAATCAGTTTCAAACAAAAAAGGAGAAAGAACAAAAACAAAGAAGGAATTACTTCTCTACAGAAAAACACTATTCAGTAAGCAGTAGCCAACATTAACACTATTTTCTAAATTTTTAACAAACACAGTTCTGCTACAGATAACTATGCAAACAGTTCTTCCCTTTCTTCAGAAATTGTTATGATAGCATTGAGCGGCATTTTCAGGCATTATTGAAGGGGACTATTATAAGCAATGACCAACCTCAGCCTTTTTCCCTTTGTGACGCCTGAACTTTTCCCCATCAAACATCAGTTTTACATAATAAGAGCTAATTTACATATGTTTTGCATGATAGTTACAGTATTGATATTGATATAACTAGTCGATTTTCCATTAGTTTTCAATTTTCAGAGTTTTATAAAAAAAATATTTCCAAATCTGAGACTTAAATTGATAAAGTTAATAGTCCAATCATTGCATTTTGTAGATTAATACAAAAAGCTTTTGGATGATTAAGAAATATGGTTGAAAACATCCCACTGTAAGAAAGAATTTACTACTTCACATTACATGAATAGTCTCACATTGTTCCTGTAATGCTGTGTTCCAATAAAGACCTAACATATTTCCACTCCCACTGAATTAATTTAATTCAGTTTCTCATCTCAGATGGAGTTGGAGATAGTTTAAGCCATGCTTTATTTTACAGTAAAATATCCTAGAAGTGATTCCACCTAGCTTTGTTACAAGTGGTAACTAGTGGTAAGCAGTCCAAAATTTCTGACCACAATAATTAAAGAATTTATTTGCTCTTTTCATGAATTAGGATTAGTCACAGGCCAATTTGCAGAATGGCATAGATTCTGCAAAAAGACTTTATGAAACTTAGCTTTATTATGAAATAAAGTTGCAGATGAAATTCAATATACAAGCATTAATGGGCACATATGGAAAAACAATCATTAATTGAAGCACTCCACTGCTAAACTGAAATTTGGGTGGTTATAAAGCAAATTATATATTTATCAGTCTTCAGTGCTGGATCCCCTGGAAGTCCTATGATTAATGCTCTGGTTGTCTCCTTCTTTACCTCTATAATCTATATTCAAAGGCCCCCAGTGCCACAGAATCCTTTGCTAAGCTCCAAAACTTGCTGCAGTCAAACTGATCATCTCTAGCACCAGGCTGAAGATGTCAGACAGAGGGAGGCTGACTTTTTCTGCAACTTGTGGGGTCTATCTCAAGACTCTCTGGGGTTTACTTTTCATGACAGATAAACTGCAACACACCAGCCCTTTAATATCTTCAAGAATAAATGGCTTTGGTTTGGCATAGCATGCATGATTACTCCTATGATGTTCCATAGTTTAATGCTATCAACATTCAACCTCACAGAAAGAAAAAACACCCAAAATACTAACTAGTTGCCACCAAATCAGTTTCTTGCCTTTCAGTATGAATATCCTTAATTTCAGAATCAGATGAACCCATTCTTAATTTTCATACATAAATCAATGCAGCCAGTCTTGCAAAATACCAAAGCATTATATGAAATAAAATTCATATTTCTTTCCATAAATACTTTCTGTTGCTTTCTGACAATTAGCTGTTTCAGAGCCCTTTTGAGGCAAAAGTTGCACCTGGACCACCCTGCTAATGAAGTCTGATTAATGCTATGGGACTTCGCACCTATTATACTTTCAATTTCAACAATATCGTGGAGCAGTACATTTGACAATTTGACTGCAATGAGTGAAAAAAACCCCAATTTCCTAAACACTCTATCTGAATATTTATTAGGTGCCCTACCTTTGGTATAAGGAATAGAAAATTGTTCTCTATTTATACTCTTTATGCCATTCAATGACTTTAGTCCACCACCATATTCTCAAGAATAATTTTCCTTGAAGCTGAGTAATTTTAATGCACGTTTTCCTTGGTTCAAAACTTTCTTAATTTGACAGATAACCAGTATTCCAGACAGAAGCACTATGCAAATATATACAATGGTATAGTGACACTTTCAAATTTCTTTCCTGATGTTTGCTGTTTACTATGTGAGCTTAATTTTTTTTTAATGAAACTAACCAAAGTACAGCTTGATGTATGTATTTATTGATGTGCATCTATCAACATTGTTTCTCCAGCTGCTATTTTATCACCCATTTTGTTACTATTATAAAATTGGGGGTTTAATTTCCATTACCTTCAAAAATGGTTTAGCACAAGCAAATATATTTTTAAATCACTTTTCGAACAGCACAAATGCCAATACAGATTTCTTTGGGACCTGCCTGTTGCCATGAAAGTTAAATATTTCTATTATCTCTTTCTTAACTTTTAATGGCAAGTAATCTATTGAAGATTCTTCCTTCTACCTACACAGTAATTTAGTATCTTTTGAATGCCCAGTACCTTGCTGAAAGCTTTCTTGTCCTTGACTAAATTTTTAATTACGCTTTCAAAAATGTAATGGATTTGCGGTGCATGACTTTGCTTTGGAAAAGCCATACTGATCTTGCTCCATCCATCTATCTTAAATGTCCTTTATTGCTATTTTTTCTTATCAAGCATGGTTTTCAGACTTATTTACAGTTCCCAGCATCCCTCCTAAAAGTAATTTTAAAATTGATAGCACATTTGTCCCATTTCCTTCATGTGCCTACCATTAACTTAAACAACAGAGTATCCACATTTTTAACATATTAAGAATTTAATAATTGAGTTCCTTGAAAACCTCCAAGCACTATGGAGACTGGGTTATTTATCGGTGTTCAGTTTATTGATCCATTCAAAAAATTCCTTTCAGCGTACGACATTTCTAAATTACCAAATAATGGATCCAGCATGGAATACTCTCTAAGCTCTTCCACAATACAGATGCAAAACACTTTAAACTCCTCTGCTACAGTCTTAACGTCTTTGAAAGACCCTTTCATTTCTGTTATCTGCCAAAAATACTAGAACACTACCAGCTTTCTGCTTGTGACAGGTTTTAGAAATACGCATTAATGATGACTCTAGTGTATAGGTCTAATTTGTTGTTTGGTTGCTTTTTTTTTTTTCTCCTTAATATTGTATTATGTCATGCCTACCATGGTTTGCTTATATGGGTTTCACTCTTGGGGGAGGGGGGGAAGGGTGGGGCGAGTTTAAATTATTTTATTTTTTTTTAGGTTTAGGAAGCTGTTCCTCCAAATTTGGTGGGGGATTTTTTTTTAACCTTAGAGTTAATGCCAGAACTTGGTTCATTTCTGGTCTGATCATTTGAACAGAATATGTCTTTGAAAGATGTCTTTTATTTCTAAAACTTTATTTTATTCTGTTAACTACAAGAAATTCTTCCAGTCCTCTTAAAAATCTTTGCTGATCAGTGTAATAATCTGAATGTGGTGATATTGCCTCCAGACATTTTATATTTTTGACATCTCTTAACTACTTTCCTGACTTCTATGCAGTTTATCTTTTTCAATGTCTTGTTACTGCAAGGGAATTTTAAATTTTTGCTTTGTGCTTGTTCTCTAATGTCTTCACGTAAAAAAAAAAAAATGTACAAATAGATAAAATAAATTTCAAGTGATAGTAGCAGACCAGGAAGTAGGTCAGCCAAAGGCTGGACCTAAGTAGCAAAGCAGATGTACTTTTTGAAAGCAGATCCTTCACTCAGCTGAATAAAATTCGTGTACTCACCAAGAATCATATAGATTAGACAATATAAGGACTACTGAGCTTCTCACAAAGTAAATGGCTGGCTACTTTTTTCTCCCCTAAAAAAATCTTAGTATTGTTTTTCATTCATTAACATTGCTTTCTGAGGTTATTCCTTTCTTTAGAGTGTGTTTCTCTTTCAAAAACAGGTAATCACTGTTACCACATTATTTTGATTAGTGACAATGATATTATGAAATACTGTTTTATTGAAATATATAGATTTAAATTCATACTTTATGAAACCTTAACTGGCTATCTGATCCTAACAAGCAATTTTAGCTTTATGATAGAAGTATTTTCTACTACAGTACATGAGAATTTTCCAAGAAACATCTGTGAAAATCACAACAAAATGACAGCCTAATTTTTCACTAGTATTCTAAAAAAACAACTGGAGTTATGGTTTGTTCTTCATTTGTTGAATCACACTGCAGTTTGAAAAATTAGTCTTGAGAGATCATGCTGTGTTTCCATAGCAATGACTTCAAGTTATAAAACCAACTCTGAAGTTCAGGTCCTGCTCTCAGATACATAGTGCTCATTTCAATATAAAAAAAAACCAAGCCAAAACCAAAAAAAGGCAAAAAACCTCCAACAAACCACCTGTTATTGTGTTGGTTTTATACAGAGCTAGCAAAGAAACCTCTTCAAGGTTTTAAAAAACATCTAACTAACTAAAAATGTCTTATATACTCTAAGTAGAGATCAAATTTAAAAACAACACTTATTTCCTCAAAGTGGTAAATAAGCCCTGAATACAATAGCAGAAATCAATATTATCTAATAAAAGAGATGTATTTTTCTCCAACATGGATTTTAGTCAGCCAGTGTACACTTTTGCTATATTATAATCTATGTTGAAAGCAGTTTCATTTAACCACTTCTAAAGTTCTCTAATTTTGAAAAGTTCAGTTGACTTATACCCATATTTTTAGATAATAGACCGTTGAAAATGAACTTGAATACTCTGATTACTTTTGACTATCCACATTACTTAACTACTAGGATCAAGAAGTGAGCCATTCTGGATCACTGAATGAACACTGACAAGCACAGATCCGGGAACTGCTTAGAACTGCAATAGATTTTCTTTATCCATTCAAGGGCATTTTTTTTTTTTCAGAAAGAAATGGGGAAAAAAACTGGGGGGGGATATATTTGCATACTAAATTCTAAGATCAAAATTCATTTTACAGAACTTCCCCAATTTTGAATGTGCTACGCCAGCTCAGAGTAGCAGCAATAACGGAATATACAGAAAAGAATTCTCACCACTTTCCATAAGGTCATCACGCTGTACGATAGCACAAGTAATTTCTTACTTGACTCCAGCTTAACAGACTACCTTTCTATTCAAAAAATACTGAAACAATTATGATAGGTGCAAGATATTTTTACTCCAAATCTACCAGTAAATTGGGTCAGAGAATTAATTTTTCAAATTTTTACTGCACTAAATTTCTGAATATTCCATTATTTTCAGAGTATTTTTTGAATATATGACTAAACTGAAGTTTAGAAATGAAAGATATAGGTGCTTTTTGTCATCTCACTCTTTCTTCTATCTACACTGCCCAGATGGAGAAGAAATATAAAGGTAGTCTGGTCTATCCTATTTATCTTTCACACAAAGAATGCATAGAATATACATTCCATATGCTACATAGAAAGGGATTGGATTTGATAAACAAGAGGCAATAAATACTGTTTCAAAGTTATGTCTTTCTTCTTTCTACTAAATTCACATCAAGTGACATGAAATACCCTAGGAGATATTTTATCTACTAAAATGCATAAGTTTCTCAAAGTCTCCGATTAAAGTGTCAATTACAGGTATGTGTGTAAGTGCAAATTTCAAACAGATCTTGTGTTGATTACCTTTCGCATTTCCTGAGACAGGAAATTTTGAGGAAATCTTTTGCATCATGGAGCAAAATAACTTAGCTACAGGAGAGAGTCACTTACAGTGTGATACACAAGAGAAATATGAAAATATTAAAATAGTCTACATTTTAAAATACTTTAGACTTGTGTGCACAAATACACAATACTATGTGTGTCAATTAGATTTAATTTCTTTCATACCAGTGTAGTTAGTTTGCTGGAGTAACAAGACACATTTTTCAAACATCAAGGACATAATTTCACATTGATGTGATAAATAAAATGGCAACACTTACCTTCAAGACATTTGATACCTGAACAGCACAATATACTATCACAATGCAACCAAAACTTCTTTAACCCTGTTGTAAACCAAATCAGCTGTAAACCATTCTCCTTTAAGACTAATTACTTGTGCATCCACCCCTCTTAAACTTCTGTATGAACTTTGTCAACATATAGTTGTACCTCAGGACTCAAAAGATACTTGCAACACTATGCAGTAGTGAACTAAATAACCTAATAAATAATAATAAAAATAGGCCTAAAAACGTCAGGAATATTGTCTGTTTAAAAACATTGTGATAAGCCTGTTGTTTTCAGTCTAATTAAATTCTACAGACATATAGCAATAGAAAAATAAAAATTAACTTTCTAAACTCCTATTATTAAAAAACCTCATGATTCCATTATTGAACAATTTTTGGGCACATATTTATTGCTCATGAAAGCATTAATAAGGAAAAAGGTCTCCTGTAAACATCATAGGGAATTAAAACCATTGCTTACTTAAAAGTAGCAGAATCCAGCTTGTCATTTTCTTATGACCATACAGTACTTTAAAAATAATAACTTCAGTTATATGCACATATGAAAATAGATACACACAATTTTACATATTTATGTAAGCCAATGCATCTCTGTCACAGCCATGTAGGGTATTAAAAGAAATGCATTTTTTATTTCTGTTCAATACATATCAAAGATACACTAGCCACTCACAACAAATTCATATCTATACAATATGGAATTCACATCAGGCTTTTTCTGCTGTGTAATCTTGTAGATTCTCTTTACTGAATATTACAACTATGAAATTTTAGAAAGACAGTAACTTTAGAAATGTATGCAGTATTTAACATGCTGGTCAAAAGTAAAAGATAGAAAAGGAACAAAACATTGAGACAATCTTAATCAAGTAGAAAGATGAGAACCAGGACTTATAAAATACTTCCAGACTGGGAGAGAGATTTTGAGCTTCCATTAAGTGACAATTTGTCTGTAAATACTTTATTTACTCTTTTTAAGTTCACAAGATTAAAAAAAAAAGTGCTTTAAATTACAGTAAGTCCTTGTCCATGTGCCCAGAGATATATTTTACTAGCAACATAGTGCTGAAAACACTCCAGTGAAATGTTTTCAAGAGAACCCGAGCCGCATGTGAAATGTGTTAATGCAAACTATGCAAAGCATATACATATCAAGTTTTGTAATAAAAATGTTTTCACTAAAGAACCTTCTGCTTCAACAACCTCTTGAGAGACAAATCATTGGCACCTCAAAAGAAACGCACGAGACAAACACGATGAACATCAGTACAAAAACTATACTCACAATAATCTACAGCTTACCACTAAAATAGTAACAGCGTATGCACACATTTTCCCACAAAATTCAGTACAAGATTATAGACCTGAGAAACATGCACTACTATACAAGATTGAATGCATATTCTTATTTCAGAGTTGATGTATTAAGCTTCAGTTCTGAGACAGCTCACAGAACTAAAATAATTTACTTGATCACAACTGACAGAAGCAGAAATGAACACATAGATTTTCTTTTAAAAATATGTTCTCTTTTACCACAAAGACTTGCTACTTGTCTCAGAAACCATTTTCCCTCTGGGAAGACTCAGGCAGTAGTCTGTGATTGATTATTTCAGGTCTTTCTGTATTTGCAAAGGCATAGAAAGGCATGATGTCTTTTAAAACTTCCCATAGTGTTTATTGCCTAACCTATATAATTTTAGTGTATCACTCTAAGTGCTACAAAATACCATAATGAGTCAAATGCAATTAATCAGTGTAAAAATATTAAAACCAATCATTACAGCATTTTTTTCAAATAATAAATAAAAGGGGTGTGAAACAAAAGTGAAATAGGATCTGGATATTCCCTAAATTCTATTTCAGATCTCAAAATTATTACAGATGTTCTTCCCTCACTCTCAATTTTGATTGCACCTTGTTTTTTCCCCTACTATAATCTTAAAGATTTGAGCAACCACTTTCTTAAACATATTCACATTTCTCCTCTCTCACCCCAGTAACTGTGCCCTTGTAACAATATTATTCCTTTGCATTTGTACAAATTGTTTCCCACAGACCTATTTGTACTCAAATTTCAAAACAGTATCATGACTGCAGTAACAGTCCATACGCAAAACTCTTTTATTCCATATAACAAGAAGCAACACTACAACTTGCTCTAAGTACAGAGGAAGTATTGGGCAGGCAGATGGCCCAGTTCTAGTAACTGCTATTCCATCAGCTTTCCTGACCATAAAATTCAATTCTCAACTCTGAAATAATATATCTGGTTGCATATTTATGTTTTAAAATACATAAAGCACATAAAAATACAGTAACTGTTCAGGGGCAATGAATTTCTAGGCACTTCCTTTTCATTCTTTTCTACAGAAATTCTGTAAATTCTTTTAAAGGTCCCATTAGACATCATTATGCCGTTGCCCAAACCATTTCATTGCAAGGGCTAAATGATACCTTTACAGCAATTACAAAAGTCTTTCAGAGTAATGAAGATCCATTACATTGTTACCATGAATTATATCTTAAACAAGATATATCACCTCAGTTGTACAATACTCCACAACAAACTTCAAATGTTTCTACACACTGCAACAAAGAGGTGACTTTTATAGTCACAGAGAAAATAAACTGCCACTGGATGAAAGTAAGAGCTGAAAGGTGAGTGCAAAGTTGTCAAGACCAGTAAAGTGCTCAGACAACTACAGTGAGAAAAGACCAGTGGATGACAAAAGTTTAAGCAAAGGGAAAACAAAGAGACTTGTGCTTTCAAAAGGTTTGATTTCAGAAGATTTTCTAATAACATATGCAAAAAATTTAATTTCTCCCTCACATTTAAAATAAATATATGAACTCTTTGGGCTGTAAAAGCATAAACATACATAAACAAATTATAAAAACAAATTATGTATATATTTAAGGGATTTATAGTAAAATAAGCAATATAATTCTCCTTAATAAAGGGAGTAGGTAACTTGGAAGTGGTAAAAGTCTAGCAAGTGCTTCTTATGTCTCAGACACTATTTTGTGACTGTGGTCATACCTATGTCTATGTCAGATTATCCACCTGAGTATAAGTAAAACAAATAAGCATTAGTAAACGCTTCTTTCAGGAGCATTTCAGACCTTGCAGAAATACAGTAGAAAAATGCAAAACAAATATGAAGAGATATTAATAAGATTCCAATAACTCTAGAGGCACATTTCAACATGCCAGGTTATATATTTGTCACCCAATTTCTGCACTTTTTTCAAGGAGATGAGGGCATTATATGACACCTCATCTCTTGAACATCTGCAGAGAAACGACAAGAGAACTAAACTGTAAATAAGAGAGATACATAAGCAAACCTTTTTTGTACCAGAAAGACTCTTAAAAATATTAGTAGTAACTGGCTTATGTTTATTTGGAATGACAAAGTTTTCTGGAAAAAAAAGCAGACTAGTTTTGTTTGATTTCTTTTTTAATCAAAGTCCTCAAATTCACCTTGCAACTTCATGGACAGATCACACTGAGAACTGATTAAAGAATACCATTTTCATGGGCCCTGCTGAAGTCAATGGCATTCTAATGGTTACTAGTCATCACAACAGTTTCAGTATAAATTAAAACACAGGATCAGCACGTTATATAGTAGATAAAAAAAATAAAATAAACAACTTTTAAAAAAGTTCATTTTGCTATGGATTAAACACTTGCTGTAAATAAACAAAACACTGGAATTTCTACTGTTCCAAAGTTCAAGATTTTGTTACGAAATTCTATGAAAATCCAAAAAAAAAGGACTGAGAAGATATGACCATGTGACTCGAACCTTTCAAACCTCATAAACCCCCTCAATTAATAATCAAAACATTTGAAAGGTGAGATTCTTAGGCCTGAAAGTACTCATTTCCAGCCACACCACAGTGTTACAGGTAGGGCTGGTAGGGTGCTTACCTGAATGATAGCAAGATTTTAGTATCTACTATTCTGAATCCTGGAACAACTAAATAAACTACAGGAAAAATAGAAATCTCAGATTTCAAATTAAACTAATGAATAGTTGCTGTCATTGCTACCAAACTGGATTGCTCCTAAATCAGAAACAAAAAAAGTATTTCCTACAATTATATTTATTGTAGGACTAGTAAGATATTAGGGTTAGAAATTTTAAACATTAAAAAAACCCACACTAGATCTGTATCTGCAGTCAATTAGCAGACAATAAATAACAATGGAGGATTTAGTATATTTTTTGCATGTTTAAGAGTTTTTTCCACTCAAAACCAATATTTTCTACTGTTTCAAACATTATTTTTTTAAAAATTCAAAGCAACATAATAAAAAAACATATTCCTGGTCAGCATCCAGTAATCTGCAAAAGCCTACGCTATGTACCAAACAGAAAAAATGTAAGTAAACTAGGAGTTTTTCAGCCATTCTTTGGAACTTTCAAATACTTTTTTTTCAAACAAAACTCAGCATCACACATACCTCTTCAGTGCTTTTATCACAAACTAGTCATATGTCAAGAACTCCCAGTAAGCAAAGCATTAAAAACATTGGATGGAGATTATTTCATGCAGTATAGACATGCATCCTGCAAGAAGCTATGAGGATAAAAATTTAGATTACAGCATCACTTTGGTTAGAAACACAACTACAAGAATAAAGGGAGTAGAACTATGCCAATTTTTTTTTGTACTTTGGTCATGTAGAGTTATCCCATGCAGATGTTCTGAAATTCCAGCATGCAAGGTAAAGAATTTTAAAAAAACCCACAACAAATAGCTCCTCAGACTTCCCTGAATATTCTTGAACTAAAATATCCAATACGTCGGAATTGCCAATATTCTTATAATCTTTTTACTTTTCAAAATTAAAATTCAGTAGTAGTGCGTATACATTCAAAACATATAATAAAGACATCTAATAACAGCTTCTTCAGCTCTCAATTTCTTTCTCAATGTAGTCAATGCATTAGGAAACAACTGCAGCAGGGACAGCTCACATAAGCCACTGTTCTTGTTCTTTTCTGTACTTCTCAGACCACTTCTGAGTAAGCTCTAGGTAAACATTTGGTTTATGGGGTTTATAATCAAGGTAAACCACCTGTCCAGTCCGTTTAGGGACAGCTTTTTCAATCTGAGTTCCCTCGTGCCATTCATTAAAAGATGTAATAGAGATAATTTCTGGTCGCACCAAAAGGGCTGCACTGAAGGCAGTCTCATAGTACTTCCCATTGACACGATTACGGGTGTTGTGGTTGTTCCATGGTCGGATACTGGTATCAATATAGCCTGGGCCCACACTTGGAATAAACATTAAGTTGTTACTATCACAAAAGGCTTTTAAACTTGCCCAATTATGATGAGATGAGCCATAGGAGAAGCCATTGGTGGCAAAGTACGTGTACATTCCATCAAAACCACTTCTGTGAATGTCATGCTTATGTCTTTCTTCTACAAGAAGTGCAATGAATAATGCATCGTATGGAGTATTTCGAATACTCTGGGATCCAGAAACAGTTAACAGATTGGCCCATATTTCAGGAATTGTTACGTAAGAATCATAAACATAAAACATAGGAAGAGACCTTCCTGTGCTCGTCTTGTGCCTGTAAAAGGCTGGATGGCTTCCGTATCTACAAAGCAAACAAGTATTGTTAAAACAAAATTTGCCATTTGAAAAATATTGTTGTACAATCTGAGCTGAAGACTTCCTAAAAACTAATTTAAATAGATAGAGAATGAACTTCAAAATACAGCAATTTATATCTACTTTCAGTCCAGTGTTTGCTGAAGTATCAAATAATGAATCTTCAAAGAACCTTTCAATTACTACAAATTAGTAACTGTCTTGGTTTTGGCTGGGGCAGGGTTAATTTTCTTAGTAGCTGCTAGAGTGCTGTGTTTTTTTGATTTAGCATGAGAATAACTTCGATAACACACCGACTTCTGGCTGTTGCTAAGTAGTGCTTAGCCTAAGTCAAGGACTTTTCAGAGTCTCATGCTCTGCCAGTGAGGAGCTGCACAGAAAGCTGGGAGGGAGAACAGCCAGAACAGTTGACCCGAACTGGTCCAAGGTATATTCTATACTGCAGAATGTCATGCCCAGTATATAAACCGGAGCTAGTTGGAAGAGGGCTGAGTGTTGCTCAGGGCTGGGCTGGTGGTCTGCAGGTGGTGAGCACTTCCTCTTGGGTTCTGCTACTGTCTTTCCTTCTTCTTATTGTTAACATCATTAATAACACTATTAGCATAATTATAATACTATCATGTTTCAATTGTAAAATTCTTCTTAACCAAGGAAGTTTATCTTTCCTTTCTGATTCACTTCCTCAGTGCTGGGGGATCAGGGGAAGTAAGAAAGCAGCTGCGTGGCGCCCGGCTGCTGTCTGGGGTTAAACCACCACAGCAACTTAGTGTCAAACTGTGCTACAGTAATTAGTTTCCTCGGAAGGGCAATTCTGTAATTCAGTATGAAATAAGACAGTCTAAGCAGTGCTGACAAACAAAACAACTAGTAACTACACAGAATTTGTCAAGATGAAGTAAAATTATTTAAGGTCAACACATTAAAGCTCTAGGTGCTAGTTTGTCATTATAAAAATGTATATTTAATTTATATATCATGCAGCTAATATTTTAACTGCATTAGTCTGAAGTATCATGACTTGTGATATTAACAAGCATTGAAAGCAACTTATATTTGAGTATCTATGCAAAATTCACATTTTAATATTTAAAAAATAGACTGAGTTTTGTACCACTGAAATATAAACAAAGTTCTCTGCAGTCTCAGTAGACAATTTCATATATTTTTACAAGCTTTAGATCATATACATAAATCCTCTAACAGCATGTAACAAACCCAAAGGAAACCATTCTGAAAGGACTCACTTGTCAATGATGTACTTGACATTGTGGTACATACTGCGATCATCTCTATCTTTGTAAGGTTCAATATGAAAAGTAACCTGAAAGATGAAAACGTATGACCAACACATGTTTTTGAATACATGGGCACAGCGTATTAAATGAAGCAAGTAGCAGTCACAAAAAATATACTTCTCCCTTACAGACCAAAAATTTTCATCACTACAACTCCTGCACAGCTGATTAGAAGCTTCAAATTTCCGGAAGTTTGGCATTAGAGTAAATATTTAGGTTTTTTTAGTTAAACAAATCAGTGCTTTTGTTTCCCTAGGCTACAGCAAGTGGTAATCATGTTTCAGAAAACTTGAAAAACTACAGAAACTAAAACCTGAAATAAAACATTTGAATGTCAAAGAATAGATTAACTAATGAAACACTTTAATATTCAATTTCTAACCTATGAATTAAATTGCTATAGATAATGCTCCAAGGGTAGTTTTCAGTGTCAAAATAGATTTTAAGATATGGTATATGAAAACTCTAATTTAAAATTTTATAGATTTATCAAGAGCAATAAGCTTTTGGAACTAAATCTAATATAATGTACTGCAACTGCTCTGAATGTCAAACTTGGAGCTTATAGAATTAATTAACCTATATGTGAAGCAATCCCAATGAAAAATGCATTTGTTTTCAAATTATAGGAGAGTACATTACATTCATCAAAGCACCTAGTTTTTCAGAAGCAATTTTAGAACAGGATGCATTTAATAAAGTCTTTGACAACTCTGCAACAGAACAAAATTTCCACTGCAGAGCCAATATCTATCTCTATTAAGCAGAAACAATAGAAAAATAGTAGTAGACTAAATCACTACCACTGACAGTACAGGTTGAAGAGCACTATAATTTCATCTTTCATTTCCAATTATCAAAACCAGGCAAATCAAAGGGGCATATCTTTTCACAGATTTCTATTTAGCACACATAATAGAAATGTACTTTCAATATTGGTTTTGGTCTACTGACACTCCTAACACTTACTGTAATAACTTAATAGTGCAAGAAAGTTTAAAAACATTACAGTGAAGGTAGCACTTCCTAGTAGTATCCATACTGACTATTTGTATTCCAGTAGCTATTCCAAGCAGTAACAGCATCTTCATTCATATTTCAATCATTACCATACTAGTACATGCATTTTCCTTGGTAGCTTATTTTATTTTGCCTTGGCTACTTTGATACTTGAACGTTAACAAATTCTTTTAGGTGTAAGCAAGGTGATGATCTTAAAATACCTTCTTTCTTTTCAATAGTTGTAACCTCTGTCACATAAGGCAATTCACACAGTATTTTTAACAGTTTCAGAATTACTTCTGTATCTGATTTAATCTTTCTACTTTCCTCCTGCTTGCCAAGGAATCTACAGTTGCTCCCACTGACAGGAAATTTCTCTGAGAATCTGCAACTTACATGACCAACTAAAACCAAAGCAGATGAACAGGCTGTGTTTTCAGTACCGAGTACAGGCAACACTCTTCAGAGATGAAATACATACAGCTCCTTAAACACTCAAATTTATTACTTGGCAAGATTAAAATGCAATGCACATTTTCATTATCACAACAGGAAAATACAAGTTTTATTCTAAACATAAAAATCAAACCACGATTTTAGATTCTACTGGTCACTTCATGTAATCTTTAATTGACTTTTCACCTATTTCAAGAAGGCAGTAACTTAGCCTTTCTATCCTGTCATGCCCTGGAGCAACCATAAAGTCTGAGCAGCACCTCTCTGATCTTACAGTCCAAGGCAAATGTTCCTGGTAACTTCTGGGATAATGACATTCATTCAAACCAGATCCTTTAGATCTGCCTTTATTACTCATAGATGCTTGCTCCTGACCTCTACGATCAGGTGCCAAAAAGTTATGAAATGCAAAACACGAAGACAGTCTTTCTTCTTTCTAAAAGTTCCTTAGTTTATAGATCATTGTATTCCATAGTATTTTGAAAAATGCAATACTTCCTTCAACTCCTAAGATTGACTGGACAACATATTGTCTTATTTTAAAAACTGTTTCCTGAAAAGAAATAGAAAATAAATATCCACAACACTATACCTTAGATTCTGCAAGCTAAAGCATATTACAACATTTATTCTACTTATAAGGCAATATTGCTCAGGTTCTACCAAAATTCAGTGCAATTCAAAGGCTTCTATGACCAAAAAGAAGTGCAGCATACTAGCAGACAGAAACAGAAACCATTATTACATGATAGGCTTCCCTGCTCTACACTATGAGTCAAAAGTAGTAAGCTGTTAGCAAGGTTTACTTTTTTTACTTAGTCTATTTTATGCATCTAAAAATACTTTACCTTTAGATTATATTTGTATGCATTGTCCAAAATAACAGGCACCAAATCATCAGTTGGTTCTCCATTTTCATCAGCCATCCCTGGTGGGTACCATGAAAGCACTATTACACCTGAAAATACAAAACTTGAGTTTTAATTCATGTTGTTTAACATATTACATATACACTGTAACATTGTCATGAGTTACAACTACTGTTTGATGTGAAACCTACATAATATAAATCAGAATCTCAAGTTACTTTTTAACCAGTTACAAAATCTCAGTATTCTCAGAGTGGATTTTAACTCCTCCCTTTTTTTTTACAGGACTTAAAAAAACCCCAGTGGTTAGATCATCTGTCAAGGAAACAGATCTGTGCTCAGGATTCTAAGCCAAACTCTTAAAGCTGCTCCCTCCCACTTTTCAGCACAGCATTCTAACCTTCAGGTTGTACCAAGAGAAAAAGAGTGCCTCCCAATAAGGTATTAGAGCTATGTCACAATATAGCCAGAGAATATAAAGATACACAGGGTTATAGAACACTGAAGAGGTGATGGCTATGCATGTGATGAAAGATTCTTATTTTATGAAACTTTATTCTCCATCACATTTCTTCACTGTACCTCTGGCTCTACTACAAAACAACTACTTAATACTAGAAGCAGTGACTGCAATCCCACACCTTCTTTCTTGCTAAAAGCAGTTACTATGGTGTAATCCACACTTCCAATCATGTGAAATTAGTTTTTAAATTTATTATCTTCAAAAATGCTTGAGTAACTCTCAATAATTTAAGGATGTTACCAGTCCTGTGGAAAAAAAAAAAAAAAAGACAACAAATAGAATGACCTCATAGTGTAATTTTTTTCTGATGCTTTCCATGAGAGCAAAGGAACAAACCTCTTCAGAAAAGCAAAACCCTTTCCTTCAAAAATAAAATCCTGCCAGATAAACAAATCAGATATTTAAGATGTGCAGCTGGAAATAGTATAAAGAAGAAGGTAAGTCTGAAAGAAAGACATGAAGTACTGATGTAGAAATATCTTCCTAACAACGCTACTTAAAACATATGTAAGAGTAAGTCAATATGGTTCTTTTTAAGTAGATAAAGATTTAAGTACACAAGTAAGGTCACTGAGATAGGCAGTAATACTCTAAATTCCATCTACTTTACTAACATTATAAGATTTCTGACTGAAAATTTCCAAACAAACAATACCAAAATCAGGAAAAAGAAAGCATAAATTAGAGTGAATACACAATCATGTTCTAACATCCAAACCAGAAGTCTGAGCTCACTATAAATAGAAGGTAGTTCAACTATCCTTTCTATTCTCTCAACATTTTATCACAAAGTGAATCATAAATAACAGATTATGACAAGAGACAGTCTGCTCAAGGACAAGAAAAATGCAATATTTTACTGCATTTTATCACATTATCTTTTATTTTACAAATAAGGACCACATTCAAATGAATAAGATGTAAAGAACTAGCAGAACAGCAGCAACAAACAGACATCTTGAATACGTCTGACAAGATGCTCTTCTATACCTTTAGGAAACACATAAAAGTTCAGGTGACAGATCAAGCAAGCTAAATTCACATTTGCCTTGATCTTTGCCTGAGAAATACTACTTAATATATTCTTTCCTGTGGTTATAAAAATAAGGTTATGTACTACTTCAGGAGTCTAAAAGAAGATGGACTTGACATTAAAAATAATATTATATAAATGTTTAAAACCTTAATGACTAGATGAATGCAAGTGATTCAGTACAAGCTCATTAGCAGTCTGAACAATGCTATGAACTCTGGTCATATTGCTCCAACTACAGAAGCTGTTCAGAGTTTAATATTAGCCTATATGACAGCTAATTTTAAAGATGATTAACAAAAAAAGGACCAGAAAGGTCAACAACAAAGAATGACACCAAAAATATATTGAATATTCATATGTGCATCGTTCATCTTATTTAGAGAAAGGAAACACCAATTTGTACTGAAAGAAGATACTTTTGGACAATTAATGAATTAATAACTAATTGTTATTGCACACACAGTATTCAGAGAAAAAAACCCATTCATATTTGAACAGACTGCTCCATAACCATGTTAACATGATTTACTGCAACCTGGTCTTAAAACTGAAGTATTCACCTCCAAAAATAAAATACACAGGCAATATATTCTAGAAATGGTTTCTTCATTTTTCATATACGTTATCAGTGCTTAACAGTAAGTCAAGAAAAACAAGTACCTAGAGCATTACAAATACCGTTCTTACATTTCTGTGCTGTTATGCTCATCAGACACGGCTTTGAAGATAAAAGTTTTGGCTGGGGGTTAAAACTCAGAGATACAAAGACATTTAGTAGTTTCAGACATTTCCTGCATTACACAGAAAAAAATGGAAGAAGGGGTCAGTTGTGTTCATTGGCATACGTAAGGCTGAATAAAAGAACAACATGCTGAAACATTAACGTTCATTACCAGTTGAAGCTGAACGCATTTGTTTCATGTGGGCTTCTATGACAGTAGGGTCTTTGGAACTGTAAGATCCAAGTTCAGGATAAAAGTTGGCCCCAATGTCCTCAGGAGGATTATGCCTTCCCTTGGGATAATTGTTTGCAATTTTGGGATCCCAGTGTGGCAACAATGGATGGTTCCAGTGAATATATTTGCCATCAAACTGTGGATTCCCATACCAAGTATAGTAGAATATGTGAAAGTTATAATTAGGAGAAGACAACTCTTCTTCCAGCTTGTTTATGGGAGGCATAGAAGCTTTCATGGTATTGACAGCAATACTATGTAAGTTACTGACACGTGTTACAGTATCTCCTTGAACCCTATTTAGTGAATTCTGTTTACTGTCTAGGAGAACTGTCCGTTGCTGAAGTTCAGGCAACAAACCAAGTCCAAATGGATCTCCAAAGCCAGCTCTGTCAGGTCTCAGTGTCTTCAAAGCCATCATAATGGAGCAAATAAACAAAATAAAAAGCAACAAAATGATGCATGTTCTTCTGCGAAATCTTGCCATGATGTCATAGTTCAGAATCCCAACAGAAGGACTTTGGCTGCAACTGATCAAGAGACAAATATTTTAAAGTCAGATTTTGTATTACCTAATTCAACAGTATGAAGTGTTTCATAAAGTCTTTCCATAATAGAAATAGCATGGAGACAAATGTGATGCATACACTGACTGCATAAATAACAGACGTGGGGAAAAGGGGACACAAACAAAACTCCATTTTTTTGAGAACATGTGTCAGATTCTGCGGTTCTACTACCAAGGACTCAAATATTTTATAAAATATCTTAGTTTTGAACTTCATTGCTATCCTAACCCAGATAAATCCCATAAAATGGAAATTCTGGTTACATTATTTCAGAACTATCATGTTTTGACAAGTACTATTGCAGTAGAAGTAGCACAGAAAACAGAAGAAGAAAGCAGAAGTCATGAAAGGAGAATAACATAGCAGAACAGGAGTAAAGGAAGAAATGGGATATGATGGAACTACAGCTTATGTCCAGAATGCAGATTTCATTTACTAACCTATTTACTGGCTTCAGACCAACAACCTTGTGTTCAGTTAACCAATACATTAACTAAATACTTGAGCAAATAAAACTCAAAATAAGGATGCTTTGCAACTTTACAGATCTAAGATTCTAATTTGTTTTCTGAATTATGTAAGCAAAAAACAACACAGCATTACGGATGTCCCTCAAGCAGAAAGCCTGCAAGTTAGCTGCTGGCAGCCAGTTAAGTGCAATGTCACAGCTGCCTGACACTTCATGTAGAATTCTAGGGCTAAAGTCAAAACAAGATCCACAGTACACAGTAAGATTTGAGCCCTGAAAACAGGAGGCAGAAAATCAGTATAATGGAATGCCTGATTACTTTATTTATAACTTTAAAGTCCTGTTCAACATTATCACAAGAGTACCAGAGAAAAGGATTAACAAAATTTAGGTTACCACAGAATTATGTGGAACAAGATTATGCATAAAACTGACAACACTAAAATGGAAAAGCTAAGAATAAATTTCTGATTCAACAGCCATTACACATAGCATAGTTGTGATTTTGTATTCTGTCAATGACCTCCAAATTTTAGAATCTTATTTTAATTTACTGAGATGTACACAGGTAATTTTAAAATACTTAAAAATTATCTCACCTTACTTTCCTACCAATGCACTTTACTAATGTTATAGCACATTAACATATAGCTCAGTTGTCACAACACTCTGTTTGCTACTGCTGTGATAATTTTAGATAAGGAATTTTAGAATATGCTTTTTAACAATACAGCCTGAATTGGATTAGCAGTAATACATTGCCAAAAAGGTAAGTTCTGCTTCTATTTCCAATATTAATCAGTTCATCCTGTCTATTCCTAATAGATTAATTTTGCTTTCACAGTAAGGTCACTCATTCATTTTAATAGCAAAATCCTGTTAACATTTCAAAAATAAACAAGAAAATCCCTGTGCACTCTGACCTCAATAGAGAGCTGACTCAGCTGAATGAGTATTACAACACTAAAGCCAACAAAGAACAGAGGGAGGAAGGCAACAGTATGAAAATGATGCTGTTCATGTTGCCAAACTGGATTTTGAAACCATACTTTTGGCTACTGTCAGGGAAAATAATTTTACAGCATATATGCTTATAGTACTTAAGATTTCACATAGTTTTACATAAAATTACAGGGTTCTTTTTCTATAACTAACAATCTATCCCAAGATCTTAGAATTTTGTCAAAGAAATTATCTGGAGTGCAGAACATCTTTCTTCTAATAAGAAATTAACTTTAAATACATTCAAACTTCTCCTACTATTTTCCATGACTTTTTTAGTCTTCTTTCGAGTATGTTACACTACCCCTCACTAGTCGTTTAAGTCAATTTTAAGATTAGACAAACTGAAATTTTCTGAAGGGTCAGGCCCTTTTTTTTAAGAAAACAACATGACTCACCTGTGTTATAGTTTCAAAATCTTTCATGGAATTTTTTTCTGTCCCTTACCAACCCAAAGGCTTGAGAGCTGAAGCCCAGCCCCCACTACCTGCTCCCAGAATCAGCTAACAAAGGCATGGCTGATAGCTTTGCATTCCAACTTAATGGCTCCGGGGGGGACTGGGGGTGGTGGGGCAGGGGGGAGAGAAGTTTGTTGTTTTTTTCCGGGTTTTTGCCACACTTCTCTTCACTGACTGCTTTGTGTGCCAGCCATCATTTGCTGGGCTGGTGGAAGCACTTGAAGGGAGCTGCCCTGGCTCGGCCCCCGACTCTGCACACCCTGTGCCCGTTCTTCGGAGAGAACGGGCACCGCTACCTGGATTCACTACAGACTTCTCGAGGACCAACGCCACCTGCAGAGGACTTGCTAACCACCCACGCCTCCCGATGCTTTCGGACAAAGGATGGGGAGAGGGTCTCTACACTGCCCACGGGAAAGGTTTCAGCCTGTCCCCTGTGACTGCCATTCCCACGTGAGCTTTTGGAATCAGCACCTCTCCCTGCCCTCCTTCTTTGCCTCCCTGGGGCCCGTGAGTCACCACGGCGGCTGCTTCTCGAGGCACGGCATCGCCTCCCGCTGTCTGTGAATAGAGCTGCACCGAGGGGGCAGAGACGGTAAAACCAGGGAAACAGTCTGAGCAAACATGCCCTGTGAAACAGCTACCTGAAGTTATGTCTAAGCTTGGAATTTGAAAAATCTTAGAATACATTTCTGATTCAATAGTCATTAGAGCTGTGATTTTCAATTTGTCATGGACATTGAAATTTTGGAGTCTGACTGCAGTTTACTGAGGTACCTGTCATTCCTATATACTTACGAAGTATCTTGCCTTGGCCTTTTGGGTGCATTTGGATTAACAGCAATTGCTTTCTCAGTAGGAAAAAGTCAGCCTGAATAACTTCAGCTTTATGCAGATTAAAATCTTATATGCAGTAACTCTGACTCAGAAGATTTTGGACTCCAAGTTTGTTGACCCATACAGATGTATCAGTCAAAAATGAAAGTAGTTTGAGCTCTTTCTCTTGCCTACGCAATTAATTTTAAAAGGGAAAAAGCCATCTGTAACAGGTTACAAGGAAGAATGAGTTAGTTTACACGTCTTTTCTCCTTTAATCAGTACAGATACTACAGTTTCCTTCATTACACATCAAAAAAACACAAAGCTTTACCACGAAGGAGTAGAACCTATATTTCCATAACATCCAGTCCCCTTCTCAAAAAAAAAAAGTGTGATACAACATCCATGAACAAAGCTGAAGTATTTTCATATCTGTTCCCCAAATGTACTAGGAAGTCTGTCTCAAGGATAACCTCTCTCGTTTAAGCTCTTGACACTGATTTTTTTTTTCTCCCCCACTGTTGCTTTTTATACCCCTAAGTTATTCTGCACGTAAACCTTCTGTTTATCTTTTCCACTATATGAAGAAAAAAGGATACAGATGGACAAATGACGATAGCATATTTTCTTCCCCCAACATTTCCCAAAATAAGGATGTTTCTTTAGTCAGAGCAGAGAAAGCAAATAATAAAAACCAACAAACCCAAAACAAGCAAACAAAAAAAGGTGGGGGGTTTAAAGACTCCAGATAATTTTGGTCAGATAATAACTCAAGTTTCAGTGACCTGTCCAATAGATTTCTTTTTCCAGTTTTACTGATTTCAAACAAGAAATACACAATGAAAAGAAAGTACATTCAGATAAAACAGATTTGTCTATCTTAGTAAGAACAACTCCTGTAATTTATTTGCTCTGATTTTCCTTAAACATAAGAAATGGAAATCCAATTCAGAAGAGAGGCCTGAAAATCTGATGTTATTGATCAAGGTTAAGGACACTCAGAAGTCACTGAGGCTGGTAGCTCATGCATGGGATCAAAACTTCTCAGCTAAGTTATCTAAGCTTTTCTTCTACTAAGTTTTCCCAGCTCAAAGAACTTGAAAACTCTGAAGTGACAGATCAGCTCTAGATAGAGCTGAAGCTCCTAGGCCTTAAAAGCCCCTGATTCTGGAGCATATGTGCACCTAGAAACATTACTTTGATTCCCAAGTGATTGACCAGGTGCAATTTTGCAAACTCCCCTGAGGGCTGACAGCAGTGTCTAAACCACTACATTTACACAGCACAGTCTGGTCTCAGGAACACAAATAATAAAAAGCAACAGAAGCTGACCATATGTTCCTTGTGAGAACCTCGTGTTTTTAGTATTAGAAAAAAAACCCCAGCTAATTTCTCAAAAAATATTAGCATATGAAAAATCTTTTTCTAAACCATTTTTTAAAAAATACCCTGAAAATCCTTAAAGATGGAAGAAGACATTATATATGGTATGCAGACAGTCTGGCATCTTTTTAAGCATCATTTTAAGCACTTCCAATAACAGATTTCTGTTTGGTCCACCCAATTCAGAAAGAGGTATTTAAAATAAGACAATCCTAACATGTATCACTCAGAAAAAAAACCAGAAAAGGTGGTTTCTGTTTAAGAAAGACAACAAAACACAATCTGATGGACAATTTGTTCTAAATGCGGTCAGACAGCATTATACTATATACGAGTATTTGACTTCAACACTCCAATGCTCTCCTGCTTTGAAAGGACACGGAAACACGCTCCTAACTTTGAGCAGCTGCAGGCCACGGAAAGAAAGAGACCTTCGGACATCTGCACCACCGGGAGCTACCTCCGAGCCAGCAGCTCCCGGGGGAAGGGGGGCCGCTCCAGGCACAGCGAGGCTTTTCGACGGGAGCTGAACGCCAGAGCGGGGCACAGACCGGGGTGGCAGCGCCCGCTGCCCTGCCCCGAGCCAGCCAGCCCTGCCCCGAGCCAGCGCCCGCGCTTCTCCCTCGCCCCGCCGAGCCAAGCGCC
>VWZF01000730.1:322910-346208 GCA_013396755.1 Sclerurus mexicanus
CCCCTCCTCCCCCCCCGAAATTGTGGGGAAGAAATAGTTATTCAAGGGAAGAAGAATGTTCAGACCACAGGGTGATATATGCTTTAAAATATCTGAGTTAGATTATATTGGTAAATAAAGGAGCCAAAGCAAGGGAGAGTTTAAAAAATATGACACACAGCCTGTGGGTACTCTTAAAACACATTTCCATTTTTATTCAGAATATTTCAATACCATTTAAGCATCCTTATAATTGGGTTAGTATTAAGAAATAAATAAATTAGCTGAATAATATTTCATCACACTCCTAGGAGTAATCAAGCATTTCAGTTATTAGTCATGCATTAATGCATACAAACTTCCAGAAGAAATAAGTATTCTTTTTATTGACATGCAAGACAATTTGCAGGTAAAATGCAAGCACACGTGCATAGATTTCCCTTGCTGTATGTTCAAACAGGCTATACTCTGCTACATTTAAGAAGCCCCATTTTAGAGTGCAAATTAAGTTTCTCAATATACAGCAGCCTAGTGAGTTTGTGTTGTGGTCAGGAGAGCTCTGCAGGGTCAAAAAAGTTCTGTTCTTATAAGGGACCCAGTGAAGGTTGAGATTTTATGACCCACTGCAGAGTTAAATAAACTACCACCAGTGTTCAAAAGTGTGAGGTTCAAAGGGACCAGGTACTTAATTGCTGCCTACACAAATCAGTACTGCCATTAATGGTATGTCTTTTCTTATTTGTTGGGACATCAGGATGAAAATGTGCAAGTATCAAACAATGTGCTATGTTTGCACTTCCAATTTTTTGCTAGCTCTTATTTTAGGAATACATGAATCACTAATAGATTTCACATTGAAACATGTAATTATTATACTAAGGTTACTACATTTTCATTTTGACCACTAAGTACATGATTAATTTATAGGTGAATGAATGGTAGCAAATATACAATTTTTAATTTTTTTTTAAAGGATTGCTGGTTGCAATAAAATATTTGTCTTATTTCCCACTAAACAAGTTTAAATATTTTCATGTATTAGACATAAATATTGGCTCAACGTAAACCAAAGGTATGCAGTACCTTAAACCACCAAAAAGTGTTTGAATGACCTGATAATAGTAGTGCAGCTGTGATGACAAAAAACTACAAAGAACTGTATATTCTGCCTAATCAGCCTGCACTGTTAAAGGTGCTGGAATTGAAGGAGTCACAGAGGAATGGGAGGAAACATGTGGAATTACTCTATGGAATAAGAACTTCCAATAGTGAAGCACAGATCTTCCTCATAAAGAAAAAAAAAAAGATGTGTTTGTGTTAAAGCATTTTTGCCTTTCATTCCAGTTGCTTTGAGCTCATAAAATAGAATGGGAAGTGTTTCACAATTTTTATTACAGTGTTGTCCTATAAAACATTTTTTTCCATCCAATGTCTGTGTGGATGTAATTGAGATGCATAAAACTTTAGGTGCACACTACAGGCATAGAATCTGTTTTGTTTTTCAGCCGTTCTCTACACAAACTGTACTTGGAGATCTGTTCCACCTACTAAAACGTTTTGCTGTATTGGGAGTCCCATTTTGGAACACTGTTAGAATTTGGAGTAGCAAAGCAAGATCATGGAGAACAGGAATTATTAATAAAGTGCATCAGTTCACCAAAAAGAAATCTGTTTGTACTGTATAGCCAAGCATTACTGCCTGGAAAATTGCCAAGTCAGTGCAGTCATTTCCATAATTATGCAGTTAAAATTGTCTGCATCGTGAAGGCATCTAATTAATTTTAAAATCATATTGTTTTATGGGATGAGAGAAAGATGAACTCCATGCCGTTAGTTAGTAGTTGCCTCAAGACCGTAGTCAAACTTGTCATTTGATTTATCACAAAGAGAAGAGAAACCCTCACTGAGGTAGCAAATTAACAAGCACCACAGCTTTCAGCATTACAATCACTAACAACTTTTGACCTTGGATTATTGACTGAGCATGAATCTCCATTGGTCAGTGCCTCTTTAATAATGAAAATAAGAATTTATTTCCTGTACCGCCTAATTGGATGAAAGTGCTTTTCAAAATAGATGAAAAGTGATACTGCCTATCCTGAGGACTTAGAAACTTCTCAAGCATAATTCAGTGTGGTGATAGAAGTGAGCTACATAGGTATTGAGGGCTTTATTCTGTATCACTGTCATTTCCATACTGGTATTACCAAAAATAGAATAAGACACCAGTTTTAGTTGGCTAACTTCTTGCAGGATCTGCAAAATAAATTGGTCTGAATGTGGATATTAGTGGCACTGCAGGTTAGTGCAGAAGGAAATATATGTAGGATATTGGAAAATATAGACAATTATGTGGATGTGTAGAAGCTGGTAACAAAATGCCAGATGAGAGCACAGATTTTGCATTGTTGTTGTTCTACTAAAACAAATACAGTAGTCAGGTATATAGCTGTTTCTGGCTTGCTGTCAGGAAACAATACTGTCAAGAGATGACATGCCAGTTGGTGCTCACTTGGAAATATTTATATTGCTTGATTTTTCTCTAATGTCATTCCTTGGGAAAGGACAACTTTCTCTACTATCTGTAATGAAATATCCAGGCTGTTCACTTTTAACAGTTATTGTATGACTCACTTTTCTGCCCACTTCTTTAAATTCAGCTTATGTGAGCCAGGGAGTTAATCAAAATACAGTTCACAACATAGATGATGACTTAGAAATCATTTTAGAGTTACTGATTTTCTATTGTAAAGATAGTCCTGCTTGATGATACGATATTATGCTGCAGGCAATATGGGTGCTGATTGGCAACTCTGCTGCAGGACTGAATTCCTTCCAGGAACCACTGCAGAAAAAACGATAATGTCTTAGGGAATAAACATATTTGTTGATTAAAAATAGTTCAGTACATTTCGTAATTTTTGTGATTTTTATGCAAATAAGTAGCAGATCATGAGAAATTATGTGTTCTGTTTTGCTAAGGTAGAAACAACTATAAAAAGCATTTTTCCTGCAGGAGTCAGCAGAGATTCGGATATGCCATGAAAAGCTAACACAACTGTAAAAGTGTTCAATTAAGCTCCTCAGCTTTAGGCACTTTTCAGCCTCTACTCTTGGTTCGAGGGCATTGCTTTACATGAACTTGTAGTACAAGATTTGCACAGGTGATTAATCCTGCTACCTTTAAATGTGTATTAGGAAGTAGAATGCTTGTTAAACAGAGCCATAAATGGACATAATACTATTTGTATGGATTTTTTCTTTTATGTTCTGGGGATGCTTTAGTATATGCTTTAAAAAACCCTACAAACAAAGACTCATTTAACTAGCACAAAAATTACTGAATCAAAGATAATAATTTATTATAGTGTGTCTTGCAATACCATATCATGCAAAGCAGAAACAGTATGGCGCAAAAAGGGAGATAAAAGGAACAATTTACTGCTAGCCCTGGTACATTTCAGTTGGTACTTTCTGAAAGTTAACCTTGAAATTTTGATGGCCTTGATGCATTACCTTCCTAGTGTTTTCTACATGAACCTCCAGAGCTTCAGTCTCTCCTTCAAGGGTGAAGTGGATACTTATGCAATCCTGAAATCCAAGTTCACTTTCTGGATAAGCCAAGGTTAACTATATATTGTGTCATGTTTCTTTCTGAACTCAAAGTTCACCAGGTGCTTCAGCATCTTAGCTCCTGCCTGCTGGCATTACACCTCTGGCATTGAATGAAAGTTTAAATTTCAGTGGGTCAATACAAAATTCTTTTTCTGAGTCTAAATTTATAGTTAGAGTATAATTTTCAGATCTGTTTCTATAAATGTATGTGTCTTCTTGTAGTCCTTGGTAAATTACTTTGATGTTTAATTGTTAAAAATTTGTTCTGTGTTCATTAGCAGTTACAGTGTGTTATATCCTAGTCTGCTGCTTTGAAGTTCCCCTTATTTTTGAAATTTATGTTTTTGTGGAAGTAGAGAGACTAAGTCACTCTTTGTTCTTTCATTTGATAAGTTAAATTTAATTCATACCTCTAGAAGAGACGCCTCACATGGCTTTGATCATTCTGGTGAATCATCCCCAAATCTTCTCTGCTTATGTCTGGTGTGAACTTCTAGGCATAAGAACTAGATATATTATGTTAACTGAACAAATGTTTTTGTAGTGGCATTTTCTTCCAGGGAAAAGACTTACAACATATAAGGGTATATTTACAGGTATATTTGATCATGGGAGTAATAAATAGGACTACAAGAGGTTATCTTGTCCTTAGATACATTTCTTGCACGAAGACAGTATATACTATAACTGTATCATTCTTAAAGGATAGTTGTAAAAAATTTCCCTTAACAGATTGCACAGCCTTCCCAAGCAACCTGTTCTTGTGCTTCACTCTCCTCACTCTTCAAGATATTTTCATGATTTATAATTTAAATCTCCTTTTCTGGAATTTTAGCTCATGGCTTTTTATTTTGTCTTCAGACTACACAAAGATGGATGAATTTTCTTAACACCCCCTCTTACATTCTTAAAAGATTTATCATGTATACTGTAGGTCAAGATATGTATGCATATATACCAATTATAATTTTATTTGCCTCTTTTTGACTGTCTCAAATTATTCTACATCCTTCCTAAGCCATAGTCATTCAAAATATGAAAAAAAAAAGCCAGCAGATGCTTTAAAAGTATTGAGATGACTAAAAGATGTATTCTGAATGTTTTATTGCACCACTCTTGCATATAAATCCCAAAATTACATTTTATCACAAGAAAATTATATTGTTAACCTCTTTCAGAGACTGTGATCCACTGTAGTATTAAATCATTTTCTGCAATACTGGTGGCTATCCAATCCAGTCTTGCATTCTTATTTACCAAACTGTTAAGGTTCCTTTTCTTTTTGTTATCTAACATGAAACCATAATTACTGCCACTTTTATGGTGATCAGACTGGAAAATATTTTGTTCACCAGCATGCTAATAGTACTGACAGTTTATTTTAAGGTGAAAACTATTGGTTCACATACAGATTTTTTCTAGAGCACTCAGCTTCAATCCTTCTGTGTGAAAGGCAAATCAGGCATTTGTCACTCCTGTTCTGCAGTGAGACTATGCTTTACATTTTTTCTGTCTATAATGCTGAGGACCATGATATCCTTAGTAATTTATTTTCTACTTTAATAAGGAAGGAGAAGGCAATTCTCTTCCTTTATCCATTAAGGAACGTTGTATTTTTCTGTTCCACTTATTGCTTTCATTCAGTGAGTAATCCTCATTCAGTGAGTAGTCCCACAGAGGCTTCTTGGTCTTGAAGGTCTAGTATGTGGTACATACAATCGCACAGGAGAATATCCAAAATGATCAGGAAAGAATTGAAATAAAACTACAATAAATTAAATTGTCAGTCCCTAAGAAGTAAGTAGAAAATACATAAAGTTAGACTATCCAAACAGGCTGTTTTCCGTACTGAGAAATATCTTCTCCCAAAGTAGAGAAATTCAGCTCTTCTGGTCTTTTTGGATGTGTTTAGCATGGTTTTTTTTTACCTGGCAGGACCATAAATCATTTTTACTATACAGAAAATCTACTTCAAATAACTTGTAAAAAAAGAGTAAATGTATCATGTTGCTCTTTTCTGTCACGATAATAAATGGATGCACAATAAATTAACATTTTGTTGTTCTTATTTGTAAAATAGTATCACAAACTAGGAGTAGTTTCATACAGTATTCTTAGTGAAATGGAATCTACACCTCTTTTGCACAAATGACTAAGAGGAGTAGTTTGTATATGTTTGTAATGCATTTGGGTGTCTCTTCCTGTCCCTAATGGTAACAGATATTTTTTTTCTTTTAAATTAAAAATTTTTTTTTGACATACAGACCTCAAAGTAATTCAGGCTAAAGCTTTGAGGTGGATCTGCCTGTTTTTCCTGAGATTATATACATAAGAAAGGGGCAGAGGATTCCATGGCTAAATAATATTTTGCTTAACTAGAAAAAAGTGACCTGAGAAACTCCCACCTCACTGTTAGACTTTAAAAGATGAGCTTACAAATAAATCTTTGCATGCCACATACTGCTTGACAGAACAAGTACTTTCCTTCCAGCTTGCTGCTGATAAAGTGACTTTTACCTGTTCTGTGTGTTGCAACACACTTTTGACAGTCTGCTTTCAAACCGTTGGGTAAATTTCTAATGTGACTTGGCAATGACTGCATCCTGCCAGCATTAATAGTATGACTTTTTTCACTTGTGTTGCAGGTTGCTTATGTTTTTAATATGTGCGTTTGTGAATATTTTTTGATACCTCTGTTGTTTTTCTTTGAATTTAGATGGTGCTTGGAAATGAACATAATCATACGCAGCACAACAAAGTTTTATCCTCTTCAGTTAAAGTGACTTTTAAAATTTTACTAAAGTATATACAGTATATACAGTAAACTGTATGCATATATATATATATGTGCAAAATGCAAATAAATAAATAAGGCATTATTATTTGGGAAGTTCTCACTTCCTTTATTGCCACCAAGGCAGAAATTTTAGAAAGTACTCATTGGGCCTAGGTTCAGAATAAGAGATGAGGTTGGGATCTGCCAGGTGAGAGATAGACTTGGACAGCTGCAAAGATGGGTGGATATGGATGGCAGTTTGCAAAGCCTGACTAAAGCAGACTAGAGCAGAGAACTTGCAGGAGGGTTAAGAAGTGGGTTGTGTGAATTCTCAGCTGAAATACTGCTCTTCTGAGGCAAAAGGATGGTGTTTCTTGGGTAAATAAATTTTCAACTGGGAAATGCTGCAGCTGCATGATAATACTGCTTAGACATCACCACACAAAAGGGCTTTTGGAAAGCAGGTGACAAAAAAGTCCAACTAAAATCAGACAAAACATGGAAATAATTACTTCAGGAGAATCAGTGGATGAGAAGCAGCATAAAAAAATAAATATGAAGATTAAAATGAATGGGAAACTAAACAATATATTCAGGAATGAGAGTCTTAGTTGCAATTTTTGATGCAAGATAATACAGAAACAGAAGAATATTATAGCAAGACAAGAGGAAAATGGGAACTGAACTTTTCTCTCTTCATTATATTCAAAGAAGCATATCTTTAATTAATAAACAGTTTTAACTGTCTTCTAATATTATCTGTATTGCCTTTGTTACTACTGGATTTCCTAATGAGTAGCAACCTAACCTGTTACAAACTTCTCCAAATACTTGTAAACCCATGATGTCACATAAATTCGTGGATAATAAAGGGAATAATAAATAGATCATATAAGCAAGGAATGTACAAGTTTTCTCAGTGGAGTGTAGAAATTTCTCTAACATAGCATTTTCTCTGACAGCTTGAAAGGTCGAAAGTACTGTGTAACATTGTCTCTAATTTCCTGCAAGATAAGTCTGAACACCTCTGTTGAAACTGTAACTGTAATTTGGTAAGAATGGTATAATTCAAATATACAATTACTGTTATTTCATAAAATATTTCATAAGACTGTAAGTAGAATCCAATAGTTTCAGAAAACCAGGGTGCCCTGAGAAGTTTTGATATCCAACAGCACAAAATCTGTTTTATAGCAGTTTCATAATGACTTACTAGGCCACTGACTTAAGAAAGACATTGCACTTTTCTTTAGTTCCACACAATGGATTTTGATATAAAGTAGAAACAAATAAGGTATTCTATAACTTGATTCTATATTTTTAGTTTTGTTTTTACTTTTTGAATCACACAATGATTATGGTGTGAAATAATTGATTCTGGCTATTTTACATAGAATAATATACTGTTTATCACCGTAATAACTATCATCCAGTATTTCATTAAACTTGTGGACAGCATTTGTCATGTCCTGCTTGATTCCATTTTTTTTCTTTACAATGAAAAATCGTATGGCAGGTGGCATATTTTGCCGTTATTAGTATTGCAGCTGTGCTACTGTTTAGTGCACATGTCATTTTGTACAAATTTAGGAGAAGATAAGGTCAGAAGAAAGAGCTTGTATTCCTGCCAAGTTTTGCAATTATTTTAGTTGCTGTGAAAAATTGTATTTTGCACATCTGAGTTGTGAGCTTTGTGAATAACACATATGACCTCCATCTGGAGACACAGCAAACTGTTGATATCTGTCTTCTCTCCAGAACTTCAGAAGAGTTTGAGGAGACATTATCACCTCAAGGCCTGTGAAATAATTTGATATTCTTTACTTTTTCTCTGGTACTAGGACAGACAACAAGTCTTTCTCAGCCCATATGCTCTTTTTGCCAATGACCAGTTAAGTGGATGAATTGATCAAACCTATGCTGAGTTCCCTAGAACATGCTGCTTGCTTCCAGCAGTCTTCTGTGTACCAGAGACTGCATTCACAGCTTTTTCACCATGAATTTGTTGATTTACTTTTCAAACTCTTTTATACCTTTTCTTTTATATCATTTATAACTTCTGCAACTTTGTATGGCATTGTTGTTCTACACTTCAACTGCATGTTGGACATGTTGGATGCAAATTAAATCCTTTAATTTTTATTTAAAAAAACACCAAAAAAACCCAACAAAACAACTTGTTGCCTGATAATTCACAGATTTTTTAATTTTTTTTTTTTAAATCTCGCATTGTGAGAAAATGGAAAGTAGGTATTTCTTTTTCATATGATTCATGATTTTCTAATAATTTGTTATATCTCCCACCAAGAGTCATCCAGTAGGAGAGTTGTTACTAATTACTAAGAAGCTTTTTTGTTTCTGCTTCTTTTTTGTTTCTGTCACCTATGTACTTTATAGATTTTTATTAAAACTTTTCTGAGATATGGAGATCAGGACCACACACAGTATTTGTCCTAGGTACTCATTGTGAATTTATATCATGGCATGATACTGGTTTTGTGTTTTGTTCTCTATTTTTCTTTCTCACATGCTAATTGAGTAGCTGATCTCTCTTGAGCAATAGGATAACTTTTTTGTAAGACTGCCTTTGCTACCTCTTTCCTTAGCAATAAATAGCTAGTTGATTTTGGTGTGGGTTTTTTTTCCTTAATTTCTTTTTCAGTTTTCTTTTGTTATGAAATTATTGAAATAGGCTTTCATCTGTTACATTAATTCTCCAGTCAGCTATTATCGTAGACAATTCTTTTTAGTCAACTTTTCTGCCAATAATCTATAGGCTTATTCTTTAAAGACTGTATTGATATGTTGATATTCATTTATTACCAGCTTCTAAATGAGTGCATTAGAAGAGTTTCTATACTACTCATGGTTTTCCCTTTTAATCAATTCTTTAAATTATTTTTTAATAAATTGAATTGGTATAATTACTTTTTAAACGTTAAAATATTTCTATATTGCATTTCTTTAACTTTTAAATTTGTTTGACCATATTGAATTTGACTATATTATGACCTTCAAGTGTTGCATCCTCTACCAAATCTTATGCAAAAATGAAGACTAATCTCTCTTCTGGTGTGTTCCCTCATTAATCTATTCAAGGAGTTGTCGATAGGAGACATAAATGTCACTTCCAGTTGGCATAACTGTTATCGGGTCTACATATGCCAGCTAAATTCATTAATACTGTTTCTGGCTTCAGAGCAAATTATTCTTGTTGTTACCATCCTGGGTCTTTAGGCAACACTATAACCCCGAATATTTTCCTTTATCTATATTGCTATGAGTTTCATTACCTCAAGTTTCTGTGTTCCTTGTTGCTATGGATGATTTATAGTTAACATGACTTAATGGATGGCTCTTTTCTTCTACTGGTTTAACCTGTGCTCTCTCCCTCTATAAAGACCCTGTCCTCCCATTTGTTATCACCTTCTAGTAATAATAAATATTAATTAAGAACACTTATATAATATCACAAAATCTCTAAATTATAAAACAAATTCATAATGTACAGTATTCAAAGCTGCTGAAAGTTCCTAGGATAAGCACTGACTTCAAACTTTCAGGTAGGCTTGGAAAAATTTGTTTTCAAATCTCTTGTAGATCTGTCTTGAGTAAGAGAGTCATGCTTTGTCCCTTTAAAAGATAACTTACTCTAATTTGTATTCTAATAATATGTAGGCATTAAAGTTTCATGGAGCTTTTGCTGTGCTTGCCTTCAGAAAAGTTGCTGGTGACTCAGCCTGTACATTTGATCTATACATAAACCAAAATCCTTTAGGGTGGAAGCTACAGCTTCTCTGTGCAATGATGTTTAATAATCTTCCCTTGCAGTAAGAGCACATTGAAACATTATACATTTTACTGTGTAGGACATAATTTCTGTACCTGGCTCAGGTAATGGAGTTTCTTGATTGCCTTAATATTCTTAGATGCTGTACGCTGTCACTAAGCAGAGAAGTCTCTAAAGTAATTTAGCCTGGAATAAAATCAGCAGTTTCATCATCCAGATGAAGTTATTTAAATAATGATACTTTGACTCCGACAAGGAAGATTGAGTTGACAAAACAGTAAGATGGATACTTTTGTTTCTTGTCCATTAAGTCAAAGCTTTCATGCCCAAGGCCATCAGTCTATTTCTACATTTCATACTGTTCTTATAGATTTAGCATAAGTTATATTCTTTCACCATTTAATGGCCAGACTTACGTTATCAGTACAGGTATCAACATCAGCAAATTAATTTTTGTTATATGCTTGCTTATGCAGTTTTTAATAAATATTATAAAGTATTGGAAATATTCTTTTGAAATCTATATGTACAATCAATTTAGGACTGCTCATGGTATTTTTTCTTAAATGTGTTAGTATTTTTTGATCTATGCATAAAATATTTTATTATTACTTTGATTAGTATTTTGAAATTGGTGCCTGCAAGATGGCAAACATCATCAGAAGAACTAAGGCCTCTGCTATACCTTTTGTAGCAAAATGCAGATCTTTTGTGTCCCTTATATATATTTTTCAAACACTAGAAATCAGTCACATGGGTTTTTAGCACGAATTATAAACTAAATGATCTACATTTCCTTAGAAAATGATTGCTGTCATGCTTTGCATAGACATGCACTTACTTCAAATTATGCTTCATTAATAAATGTGGAAGAGTACATGTTAAAAGCACTGGCATTCCTTAAAGCTTTTAAAGGGTAATATGTCAGTTGCTAATGCACTTGCTATAATTTAAATGTTTAGGGAGGACAAAACCTCAGTCTTAATACAAATTACCATTGCAAATGAGAACAATGAAGTGTACACAGATGCATTACAAGGGATTTGATTAAAAAAAAAAAATAAAGTCCAAACATTTTATTTTGGCAGTTAAACTCCCTTGTTACTCCCTTGTTCATATGAGTTTTGTATTTAACTGAACTCATGGTTCCAATACGTATAAAACTAAATCATTCCATTCAAGAATATATAAAAACAGGTGCTTTGCTACACTTGTTACAGTTTAGGAGAGATATTGTAAGTTTAGTGAAAAATTTCAAGAGATTATAATATGGTATTAAACATCATTGATAAAAGTTAAAGGATTAACTAGCTTCACTTGATCCAAATTTGAAATACTATGGTTTGACAATTTAAAGAAAAATGAGGGGAAAAAGGACTATGGCTTATCAGTTTAAAGTGATAGAGATTGAAATGAAATCTTCATGTTTGGGTAGGTAAACCTTCCTCCCTATATTTGCATTTTGGTGGTTGAGGGAGGCATGATTTTTGGTGGAGACTGACATTCTATTCCTGCAAACTACAGGAAAAGTTGAAAGTGGTTTCTTTCCTACTAAATTTTGTTCACTTTTAATCTAAAGTAAATTGTAGCTTTAAACAAACTGGTGTAAAAATTTTGAGTTTCAGGTCTGATGCAACAGAAGTTATCTGTAAAAGGGTATTGCATGTATTGTCCATATGGGAATTCTTAGTCATGAGTCATTAAGGTCACTTGAGTATGACTGCAGACTGAAGCTGCAAAGAAGCCAGAAAGGGAATCAGAAGTCTTTTATTCCCTGATCAGTGTTGTGTTCATTGGACCACAGCCTTTTATCCTTGCTCTTTCCACTTGGGAAAGTATTTAGGTGCATTACGAGTTCCTTGTATTGTGCTCTTCATGCTACTTCTTGTGACAGGTGGAATCTGCTGTCAGTTTCCGCTGTCCATATATTTTGCATAGTGTGATAGCAGTGAAAGCAGAGAAGCTTTATTTCCACCCTTGACCAACAAAAGGAAAAAAAACTATTCTATATAATTCCATCAGAGCACTGACAGAAGTCACAGTCAATATCACAATCCCTTCACCCTTTTTACCTCCCAGCAAAGTCAGAATTTAGGAAACCTCACTTGCATTAATGGACTGAATGTAACTAGAATGCTTGATGTATACTCAGACTTTTTTGAAGGCATTGTCCTGGAAAGGTTCTCCTCCCAGGAGCAGGGGAAAGTGATGGGTACCACTCCATCTGTGCTTTGACCTCAGTGGAGAGGTGGGAAATAAAAGCTTACAATATAAGAGCACAGGGACTTCTGCAGGATGGGTACAATCTAGCCTGTATCACTTTCCCTAAAAGTGAAGACAACATAGATGCAGAAAGGGGAGAGGGCAGGACAGTCTGGGGATTGAAACTTGATGGGGAGAGAAGGAGGGTGGGAGAGGAAATAATTCAGATTTCCTTAGATGCATAGACCCTGCATTCCTAATTCAGAGTGGAAAATGCCTCCTTACCCAAACAGTCAGTGCTTTACAGTATAGAAATCCTGTATCCTGGAAATGAAATAGACTTGGAAATTCTTGGTGATAAGATAGACAGAAAAACAAGTTCAAGGCTGTGTGTGTGCTAACTACATAACGTATTTTCTTCCTGAAGTAATTTCTGATGTGAAGGTTTTCTTTTTGAATTCTATATTCTCTATGAATAAAGATTCATTCTACTGTCACCAGAAAAATGCTGCTTTTAGGCATCAGGGCCTTTTTTTGCACATTCTCTGAATTTTCAAGAAATAATTGTCACTACAGTAGAAAGCTTGTCTGCAATACTTTAAATGAACACAGCATGACATCTGACAGCATATATTTTCCTAAGAACTGAGGAAGAGATAGACACATCCAAACTCTCACTGGAATGTTTTTTGACTCTCTCTACTTATTCTGCCTGTCTCTGTATCTTCTACCTTAGCAGTCTCTCTTCTGTGCACACACTCTAAAAAAACCCCAAAGCAACACATCCCCCCCCCCAAAAAAAAAAACCCGAACCAACTAAACAAACAAATTCAGAGCAAGAGCTCTGAACAGTACAGTGTTTACAATGCTAAGAACAAAAAAGCCAAAAAAGTCTTAAAGAACAAGAGTGATTTCTGAAATAATTTTTTTTAGAAAAAGTCCATGTATAAATCTCAGGAGATTTTAAGACAAGAAAAAAATCTCTCATCTTCTGTTTAGGATGGAGTGGAATTTAGCATCACTTATTTTCATCTCAATGAAATATTACTTCAATGCTTTAAATCCTCTCATTAAAATTTACAAAGTTTATTAAAAATGCATCATACCTCTCTCCATGGGAGCTTCTCATAGCTTCCAAGGGTCATAAGAATTTTCTTTCTCTCCCTTGATTCCATAATCATAGTGAATTCCCCAAGGAAATAAGAATGAAAACTTGTTTATAAAGCTGGGCAGCTGATAGGGTTTATTTTAGATGCCTTTTTCTTTCTGTTTAACCTAATGGAGACATTGAAATTTTAAATATATTTTATGATTTCTCCTTAATAAATGCTCTGATTCTGTCCATATAATTTCAGATTTCATGAACTTCTATTTTATTTTATATTTTTGAACATATGCACACCCTCATTCTGTGTACACTCTCATTTGCCTTCAAAGATGTTTGAAATTAGTGGCATTACTTATATTACAGAGTAAAAATAATTGGATAGAATTAGCAAAAGCGCATTTTAATTTCCAAGATAGAAAATAAAAGTACTTCAGTTACAAGAAGCAGGTAGTGATAGTGGAAGGACAGCTGCTTACTGTTTACTTTAATTAATGAAGTTGGAACAGCCAGTAGATAATTTAAGAAACAGTAGTTTTGTAAGTTGTTGAATCACTATTTTGATTACCAGTAATTGAATAGAGAGATCACAAAAGGGAAACTGGAAATTATGTTTTCATTTTAGCTCCTAAACTAGGAAAACTATGGAATTATGCACAAAATACTACTGTTGATTATGTTGTCTGGTAATGTTACTGTCTAAATACCGATGTTTAAACACTGCACTTAAGATCTTGTTTCTAATTATTTTAATTTTATTTTTTTTCATTAAAAATATAATGAATCCAAAAGAATTTTTAAAAAAGTAACTACAAAATAATGAATCTTTTTACACATTTAAAAAGTAACCTGATTTTTGCAGTAAAATATAGTTTGTTTATGTCCTATCCTATCATGCAAAGGCATAGGTACAGTGTACACCAAAGGGTGAAAGTCAAGGCCAAATTCAGGACTGGAGTTTCAGATTTCTTACCTATTATCCATTTCCCTGTCAGTAACATAAGTTTCCATAAATAAGATAACTGAGCTGTAACAACTTTTGAGCTTTTCTGTGCTGTGGGCTGCTTTCTCTCGCTATTTGCAGAATTACATGGGAGGGGAGAGGCATAGGGGATTTGAGGGGAGAACAAGGTCTTTTGGGTCCCTCAAGACATCTCAAAGATGTCTTCAACATCTGGGAGCCTTCTGATGTCCATATGTTCTGGAGGCAAAGTACTTTTCAGATGAGATAGGGCAAATCTAGAGTCTCAGACAGAATGCTTCCTGGGGGGCTGAACATCTAAATTACTCAGCCAGGTGTATGATTTGCCTCAGAGGCTTGGCTGGGTCCCAGATTACTCAGAAAGGAGCTTGAGCTCACAATGCTGTCTTGTTTATGCAGTTAGCATCAAGAGTCAAAAAGATGCAAAACAATATCCTCATTACAGTATTTGAGATCCTTTTTATCCTAAAGGTAATTGATGAAGGAAGCAGTGAAACATAGGAATGACAGTATTATAGAACATTGTTTTACAGTTTCCTTCCTTTTTAGCAGGTAAAGTCAAACCTGACTGACCAGCATCAAGTTTTCTGACTTCAACCAAATTCCATCAGTCACTAAAGCTATTGGGTAATAGCCAACTTATCAGGGAGGATGATTAGCCTGACCTGCCTTTTTTCAGTTTCTAATGGTGAGAAACATCTTTAGCCTGAAGCTGTGTTTCTTGTTAAAAGAAAGACTTTCTGACCATTACATCTTTTTTTTTCTTTCTAATTTTATATGTGTATAATCATATTGCTTTTATAGATTGTTCAATTTTTGTTAACAGAAAGCAATTTAGAGATATAATAACTTTGGAGGTGCTATTACTGATATTCTATAAATGTGGTATCAGAATATGCATATGGACTATATTTCTGCCCTTTTGCATCCCTCAGATAGATTATTTTTTCAAAAGGTCTAAAGTTAATGGTAATGGACATTTAAAAAAACATTGCCTTTCAAACAATAAAAAAATTACAGATATTGTCATAATTGCTGAGCTCTCATTTCCAACAAAGAAGCATACGCATGGATAGATTAGAATGAATGCATTAAACAGGAGTAAATTATAAAAAATATAAAAATAAGTAAGAGAAAAAAATCCTACCATCCTGGGATGCAGTTTAAATATTTGGTTAGCTAGAAAATGCTAGGTTTCTTTTCCAACTGTTAAAAAAGAGTATTATGTGCAATATATAGCTTGGGTAGGCTAGACCCCAGGTTGCCTAAACATATCAGTGCTTCCTGTCATGTTCTGCTGCCTTATTTAGATTTATATTATGTAAGGTCTATCATGCCTGGTCTTGCTACTAGTCATGATCAAGCTTCGGTAATACCACTATTATTCGTCTAAGTATCAAAATTTATTTCTGGGTCCCAAGTGTTCTGTTTGAACACCATGTAATATTGTTTCTGTGTAGTTAATCTCAGTATTTATATCTCAGAACAGGAGAGTTGCTAACTAAATCTGTTTTTGGTTGGCAAGTGCAGAAAACGAAATATTTTCCAGAAGAAAAGATTCAGGACTGGAGAATTTAAATAATTCATACTAAAGAAATCTCAATTGTTCAATGAAATAAGACATAATGAATTCTGATAAATGTTTGGCATTTGTTATTAGATAATGTCCCTGGCTGGAAATGTGTTTGTCTTGCTCCTGTGGCTGTTACAGATGCTGGGGTTAGCAAATTTATTAGCTTCAACCCACTATTAAGGCAAAGTGGAAAAGTAATTTAAGCCTGTGATATGAAAGTAGAAGCTGCTATGTAAGGACACTAGGAAAACCTGGGAAGGGACATTTCCAGAGAGGTCTTGATTGCTGGCAGTTGTGTTAACCTTTGCCAGCAACACAAACGAAGAACACGGGAAACGGTTACAAAAAATGGCAGAATTCAGGAAGGTGAGAAAGCCCATTTGTTTAGTATTCATAGAGGTGGTGTCTTCTTTGTTTATTGATGACTCTAGAGTAATTTGAGTATACCTATAATAAATTTTAAATTAATTTCTAAAATTATGCACAAAAATCACAGTCTGTAGAGTAAAAATTCTATGTAGATAAATCACTATGTAATAGATAATCACTATGTAATCACTATAGTAGATAAATCACTATCTCTGTAGAGTTGTTATCTGAAAAAATATATGTGCCTTAATTCCAACTTGAAGCTCTAGCTAAATTTGCGTGTTTTGTTCATTTGCATGTTTATCAAGTTCAAAATAGGTGCAAAACAATATTCCTACTGATATCTTTTTAATGTCTTTCATGAATACCATTAATAAAATAAAATGTGAATCACAGAAATGACAGGTTTATAATGCAATTTTTTGCAGATTCAATTTCTTTTTAGCAGAGGTGGAGGTAGTAGCAAACCTGACTGATTTGCTCAAATTCCAGGCTGTCACAATCAGCCCATTTTCAGATGTTGTTGGTGTTGCCTAAGCACTAACATGATCTAGTAATTTTGTAGTACTGTAAATGCTTGGCCAAATCCATAAAATATTTTCTAGGACAGGGCACGTTTTTCGTCACAATCTTACATGTCACTGCCCTATAGTTGCCGTTTATGTAACTTTTTTTTTTTTTAAGAAAGTCTGTACAGTTTTGTTTCTAATACCATTAGTGATTCTGCCAGCAAGACAAGTTGTTGTTCCACTAGGAAGGTATGATTCAGTATTGATGTTTATTTATGAAGCATATTCTTTTTTTTTTCACTGGATGATGAAGGGAATGCAAAAGCATTGGATAAGTTCAAAGATAAACACCACCAAACTGCTGAATAGTACTTTGGATTTGAAAATTAGAGTTCTGCACTATCATAAGAAAAATGTATTTACTATATTACAACAGCCACCTTTAACACTTTCATTGTGAAAAAAATATGTCAGTTATCTCCATGTTAGTGAAGTTATTAATAAATTATATGGATATTGTGATCACTTCTTGCTGAAATATGTGAAGCTTTGAGCATTAAGAATGTTGAGCTAGTGGTTCCCATTCTTGTACTAGGAACTCACTGTGCTAACTGGACAACGAAATGAAAAGGAGTTTTCAGAAAGCACTTCCAGTTCTCTCCAGTAAAACAAAGTGGGCCCTTGTTGTCTCAGCCTGAATGCTCCTGAGCATGCAGTCTGCTATGGATGACCACTGAAGTGTCTCTCTAAAGAACACTGGAGAAAAATAAATCTGAAATGCAAATCTGAATGGAGTCAATTCAATCTGTTCTTCATGCTTAGTGTTTTCTTTGTGCAAGTACTGTGACTTCAGCCTAGCTTGTAAGAAACAGTAAGTGTAAAAGCTTTTGTGGAATTTAGGCTGTGTGAATTTGATCAAAGATGTCGACCTTGGTGTTGTATGTTCCTGCCACAGCAGCAGCCTCAGCCAAAAAAAAAATAAAAAAAATAAAAAGTACTACAAGATTGTCCATCACAACCCTCATCCTCCCTTGTTGACCCAGGACTTGTTTAAACTTCTCTATGTATTTCAACGTAACAAAGACACCTTAAAGAGCTTAACATTCAAAGACTATGGCAAGTATGTGACAATGTTGATTTCCATAAGGTTCAAATGTACCTGCCATAACTTCCTGTCACATTGTATAGACTTTTCAATTATGAAGTGATAAGTCAAGTGTCCAGACTCTTAGCCCCATACTCAGTTGACTAGCTATGTTAACGTCTTGATGTGTGCAATAGAAATCAAAATACCAACCTGCAAGATTCAAAATTTATTTGTCATTTGAAACTGAGATTACTCAGAATGATCAAATTTCCTTATTAGAAATGACATGAAAAGTTAGGGTAATAATCTGTGTCTAAAAACACTTACAGAAGAGAATTTACTTTGAGTTTTAATTAACAAATGCTAGCTGATAATTTTAACTGCCTGCATTCAGAAACAGATATTTTAGAAGCAATTTTTTGTTAGTGTGCTATTACATAAAGAGTTTGGGTGTTCTGAATGACTTCATGCAGGTGATGTGTCTGTTTATTAATAAAAGACAATTAATCAGTTGAATAACGTGTCTCAACATAGAACAGAGGTGCAACCTGGGAACATAATAAAATAGTATGTGGTAGGAACCAACATATTTTTTCTATTAAGTGGCTGAGGTGCAAGAGAGGGAACATTTTATTCTGAATTTACATTCCCTAACCGTGGTGGTTTGACCCTGGATAAATGCCTGGTGTCCAGCAGAACTGTTTCAAGGGCTTTCTTTCCCCTTGTTTTTGCCTTCCAGAGGGAAGGAAAAAAAACCAGCTAGAAATTTACAGCTAGAGATAACAACCAAAGAGGAGCTTTGATTAATACCATGGGCAAAGCAGAACTTAGAATAATGCTTAAATTTATTACTAACAAACTGAAAACTAAAAATAAGAAATAAAAACAGGTTAGGAACTCCTTTCCACCACCACCCCTTGGTCTGTCCATGCCCCCCACCTTCCCCTGACAGTGTAGGGGACAGGGAGTGGAAGATTTACAGTCAGTTGCTGTTGTGTCAGCCATTCGCAGATGTTAAGTCCAAGACTTAAGCAGCAGTTCTTTTCAAATGTGCTGTCTCAGGGGCTTTCCTGTGGGCTGCAAAGGGGACAGCTTGTTTCACCAGTCATCACCATGGTCACAAGGGAATCATAACTCTGAGTCTTTCCCCTGTGTTCTGTAAGGTCCTCCCACGAGACAGATCCTCTGCTCTCTCATGGGTCATTCCATGGGGTGCAGTCTCTTATGAAAAGCTGTATGTACCTGCTTAGCATAGGCTTCTCCCTCCATGGATCTCAGCCACAAATCTTTGCTGGACTCTGCTCCACCTTAGGGGCCTCCCATGAGATAACAGCTTCTTTCATGCATCTACCTGCTCTGACAGGGGAATCTCTGCACCCCGATGGATCCCATGGGCTTCGAGGGGACAGCTCGTAATCACCATGGTCATCACCACAGTAGTCAGGGAATAATAGTTTTAAGACCTCTCCCTGATCCATGGGGTCCCTCCCCCTCCTTCTCCTCCTACACTGACCTTGACGTCTGCTTTGTGATGCTGTTAATCCATGGCTGCCAATTTTCCAACTGTGCAACAACTTCCTAAATATGTTTTCACGCAGGGGCATAACTTAATGGTTCGAAAGCAGGAAGTTTTCCTCAGAGCTGACCCTCATTGGCTCTGCTCTGTAGGATGGAGGGAAACTTCCAGAGGCTTCCAACAAAAGCCACTCTTCCTCTTATTAAAAAAAAAACAAACCTAATCAGAGAAACCCATGACAATAACATTCTTAAATTGTTTACAGTTCCTAAGTATCTCATGTGTTTCAGGAGAAGATACATCCTGAAGAGAGGATGGCATTTTCCCTGAGTGAAAAGGGAATAAACTTTATTCAATCAAATGAATAGTCTAAACATGGAATTAAAGTTCCTTTTTTCTGCCACAGCTCTTCAGCCTAGGGCTAAGCTGGGCTTGACTTGGGAACTCTGTTCTAAGGTGTGTAAAAGTACATATAGACCTTTTAATCCTCATTATCACAGCAAATAAAGTAATGAGCAAGCCTTTGCTTTTTGTTTGACTGGTATAGACAGATGCTGGCTGCCACTTGTAGGTACCATGATATAGACACATTCAAAACAGTATCCTAAAAACATAATTTAGAGGCTTAAGCACATACATGAATAATTTGGAAGTTTTGTCCAATGCATAATAGTCAATCGAGAAGATGAGTGTCAGCATTTACACCACATCTAAAGTAGGCATTCTAAATTTCCTACTCATGTAAACTTATTAAACGTATTATAAAATGATACTGACATTTTAGAAGTAGCTCTTGTATTTTTGATATATTTTGCCCCATGTAAAAATATTACGTAGCTGAAATTTTCTTAGCTGTGAGATACTACATTGTAAAGATCCAAACCTCATTTTGTCTAATTCAGGTGACCAGAGCCAGATCAAAAATTCCAAAATCTTGTAATGTGCTCTGCAATACTTTGTCACTTGTATAACTTCTTTTTCTAATTCTATGGTGTATAGGACATCAGAGAAAAATAAAAAGACTATTGAAATCAGATTATGATCAATTAAAAAGCATCAAAATGAAAATTGGAGGATAAGAAAGAAAGTAGGGTGGAGGAGAAGACAGTATATTAGATTACTTATAGCAAGAACAGAAAGAGCTGGTCTGTCTGCCCTTGTACTGCCTTTCCTGAATAATTAAAGCAGTAAAATATAACAGTCAAAATATATTGACTATCTGAATTAAAATCGCTAAAAAGAAATCTTGGTGTAATCAATATAAGCGAACTATTAAGCTGAGAAGGGTCTTTCAAAGTCAATGTGTTTATTAATCTAAAGTACTTCTGTATGCTAGTTCTCTGTTTTGTATCAATTAAATTTATTTAATTTGGCATCATTTTCCAAGGACCAGATATCAGGTATAGCTTATACTCATAAATCTGTCATTTATTATAACTTAAAAAGCTAGATTTCAAAGTTCTGACATCATGTGGGAACTTGCTGATTTTAACTGGTATTATTTTGCTTTACTCCATTGACCCTTCCAAGACTTATATTCTACTTTTCCTAGATTAGTGTAAAATAAGCTTAAAATCATGTATAGATGCACTGTAAAAGGGCTTCTTATTTCCTAGTAGTAGCACAGTACTAAAATTTTAAAAATTGTATTTCTCTGTAATAGGTTACCTCATGTGTTAAATTAAGTGTGATAAAAATGTGGGAGGATATATAATTAGAATGTAATTGCTTCAGTGCACACCTGTCTAAAAATGTATTTGCCTTTAGAGATGTGTGTGGATATACCTAGTCTAATAATCTGCTCTTTCCTCGTAATTGGATCTCTTGCAGCTTAAACTACAGTACATTTCATATTAATCTTTCCTAAGCCAGAAGGTAATATGGACATGCATGATGGAAGCCTATTTCTATCAGTTTAGATGAGTTCCATTGCTTTTGCTGAACACTGAAAATAACTGCTACTTTGCCTTGATACTAAAATTGGAAAGTGTATGTGGACCACAGGATAAGGACCTTCTCAGTTAGAAGGGTGCAGATGGGTTTTGAATGACATGAGAACACTTCTGCGTTAAAGAGCAAATAAAACATTTTGAAGTGATGCAGTTCAAAGCATTCTGAAACACCAAATATCAGACAAAACAGTAAAGGACTGAGCGTTGCTCTAAAGCACAGCAACAAAACAGATGAGGTAACATTGCACGCTTACAATTAAAACTGAAAGTGTATGTCTTTCCAATTAAGTCAGTAGGAAGGGTTTGGGACTGTATACCATTTGTCACCATTGATTCCAATTAAACTCAGAAGTTCTCATTGTAAAGAATGGTGTGCAATCAATGAACAATTAAGAGAAGACCTTGAAAGTTATTGTAGTAAATCTGGTATTGAAATGGCCCAGGCACATTGCCATTAAACCACTTACAGCAGTGATAACAAGCTGCAGGCAACATCAGTTGTTGCTCCTTTAACCTGGACTGTACTGCAAATAGCTCTAGGTTTAACTTAAGTTCCTGGAACAAGAAGCAGCATTTGTCTGTAAATCCTGGTCTGGAGTTTGCTGGTTTCTTCCCTATAGCCAGCCACTATGACTCTCATCTTTATTATTAGTAGCTTAGAAAAGACAAATCAAGTCCTTAGGGATCACGTAAAGTTAAAGTTATTAAAGGCAGAAAAGATGTCAATACAGGGAGTGCCAAAGGCGAATTTAAGGACAACAGTAGCAGAAAGTTCAAATATATTAATTTGCCCTTAGGTGCTGTAATTAGTTTTTATTCCAGGACTAAGGAAAGGAAATACATGTCGAACGAACTTCTGGTAAGCATCGTGTATGCAAACATAATTTACATGACAATTAAAGGTTTTATTGTCAAACACAATATCTCTTTGAAAGGTGACTTGTCACTTTGAAGAGTTTTTGTCATTCTGCCTGTATGCAATCTTGTTCAATTAATATATTACTTTTTTCTAAAAAAATAAATAAATAATTGCTTCACTAACAATTAATCTTGTTCCTTCCAGGTCAGGAGCTGTTTCATCTTGACTGCGTAAATATGTCCCCAGGCAAAATACACATGTGTGGAAAATATAAATACGTGTATTTATCAACATAGATTGGATTTATTGTCTTGTCACTGTAACTGTCCAAGTTAATTTAGGAAGTCATTCTGCAAAGTATTGTTACATGACTGTTCACTAATTAATGACTAGAAAACCACTGTGCTGTGGGTATGCCTGGACATTTATATTTTCTGTTTTCTGAGTTGCATATTGTTTTTCATGTTGCAGTATTATATAGCCTTTAAATTAGGTTTCTGTGTATAACATACCTGCCCTAGTTGTTACACTCAAAATCTTTCAATGGACAAAAAAGGACATACCTTACATGTGAAACAAGGAATTTATTGTTCATTTCCTTAAACTCCTAACAGATTTTACTAAAACAAAGTTATAATTACTCCAGTTGAAATTATACTAACAGTTAAGTCCATATCAGTATAAATACAAGTATAAATAGATCCCATTTGTAATATGGTTAAAATTGTTATACCTTCCAAATATCCTTTTTTTTTTTTTTTTGGTAGATGTTATGGTCATTCTTTTGTTGCATTTCCAATCCTAAAGAAGTCAGAGTGGGTTTGCAGTGTGTTGTCAGCATCCTGAATTCTTGATCAGGAGGAGTTTGAAGCTGGTGATGAATTTTTTTCCTCCTCTTTGAAGGAGTATTTATTTTTTTTCTTGTAATTCTAATGTCTACTTGGGCTATTTTAATGTTTTGTAACATGATTTACATCTTGCTTC
>VWZF01000730.1:346251-555110 GCA_013396755.1 Sclerurus mexicanus
CCCCCCCCCCCCCACTGGTCTGCAGCTACATGGTATATCTCATTTTGCAATACATAGTGTGTTTTAGGTAGGTGAGATACTTAGTCTTTGTTTGGGACTTTGCTTATTGTTCCTACAGCAGTTTTTGCCCACCTCTGAAGTCTACATTTCACTGACAGATGACCAGATAAAAGTATTGGGGACTCCAGTGTTACTCTTCGCCATTATTTTTCAGATCACCTTTTTACACATAATAGAAGATATTACCTTTTCTTAGTATTCTCGGACCATCAAGCTACAATGATGATAACAATTTTGTCTTAAGAAAAATTTTGATTTTAAATTCCAGTGGAGGTTGCCACTCACAGTTTATATGCCTACCTAGCTGAAAGGAGACTAAATTAAATTTTTTCAATATATATGTTTTAATGATGTATATATCATTTAATGACATATACAAAGTCTGTTTCTCTGGGGGTTTTTTTGTTTGTTTGGTTTTTTTGTTTTTTTTTTTTGATTGGTTGGTTGTGGCTTTTTGTTTGTTTGGGGTTTTTTTGCTTTGTTTTTTCTTTTTTTTTCCCCCAGAAGTAAACCGTGTGCTATTTGGGAAATATACTTTTTTTTTGTCACACAACATTAACAGGATTATTTTGTTGGTAGATTCCTTATTGAACTGATGAAAGGTTTTACTTCCATATCACATAAAAAAAAATCATTGGTAATTTAAAAAAAAAAGGGAGACAGATTTTTTTAAATATCCTACTACTGAAACTACTTATGCATGTTCAGATAGAAGTATTTCTACAGGTCTGACTATGACATTACATATAGAAAATTGACTTGAAATAGGTCATGGACAAATCAAGTCCATCCTGCTTCAGATACATTGCTATGTGGTTTGTTATTTTCTCTGGCAGATTAATTGTGTTTGTATACCCTTAAACAGGGTCATAATGCTGGAGGAAAAAAGTATGTGTGGTTTCTCTGTAAGGTATTCTTTAATCGGAAAATGAGAATTATGAGTGTTGACAGATTTATGTGCATTCTATCTTGCAGCATATGGTGGTACTGATAAGAACTTGTAATAGTCTGTCTAAAGACCTCATGTCTTTGCAATTGCAGTGCTAAGTGCCTGACATCCCGTGCTCATTTTGATCTTCAGTAGGAAAAAAGTGAAATGCAACATTGGAGCTTGAATGATGGAATTCATGGCATTCAGTGGCTTTTCCTGAAGAAGACTGATGGGGGTGAAAAAAACCCCACCACAACAAATCAGTTCAATTATTTTTTCCAGTGTCTTCTGTTGTGCCAAAATAAAATGTAGTGATTTAAGTAGAGAGAATTGATTTATCCATCAAGTAAAATTATTTATTATAATGTTTTTTATATATCTTTGGTTTAAGGACTACAATTTTCCTGGTATCTCTGGTGCTCTCAGAATATAATTACACTAATAATAGAGCTTTGTCTTGGATAGTGATTTGTGTGCATGCACCAATGTTGCTTACTGTTCCTCCTCTAAGGAGGGCATTCAGAAGCAACGCTATTTCAAATGTAGGCCAAGAAATTTCAGGCTTAATTCAGAAATGTATGGACTCATCAACAGTGCTAAACTTCAACCATTAATCTTTTACACTGCATAACTGCAAAATCCAGCCAAATGTTGTAGATAAGGGACTGTCAGCATTTTTAATTTAAATGCTGATTTTTTGAAGTTATGACTTATCCACTGGAGGGGGCAGGGTGGAAAAAATGGTGCAGGTTGAATTATCTGCCACGGTGGAAGCTGTGGACCTCTTAGAGAGATGTGACTGTTCAGAAGCTGTGGAATCAATTCATACAGCTTGGATGGCTTTTGGCTGGAAACATGATCAGGAAGAGGACTGAGTGGGAGTTATGGGTCAAGTGGATGTCCATAGTTTTGTCCTTGATGCTGTGAAATATTGGCCCTTACCTGCAAAGTCTTCAGAACCTGTAGAAACAGACATCTGTTTTTGTGAATGTACCACATTTCTGTAATTTTTTTGGATTGTCTGTCATGTTCAGATTTTGTAATGAAAGGTGCTGTGTTTTAGGATTAAGTGAAGGCAAGCAGGGTTGTCACAGGTGTTTATGCGACAGAAAATGCTCTCATTCTCTACAACACAGGAGAAAATTTTGGCATGCACATATGAGCTAGGGAATACACTTCAAAGAACACAAAGAATAGCTGTGATTATTTTATTTCTTTTTAACATTAAAAAGTGTAAAGTGTACAAGAGAGGAAAATTTTGATATTGTGTAAATGTAGTAATTTGGATGACATATGATTTATCAGTTTATTGTTTTCAGTGTACAAATCTCTGAACTCACTTGAAATAACCCATTTCAAATATATCTACATTGATTGGTAGTCTGGACATGAGTATATTAGTTCATATTGAAGCTTTCAGGATGTCTTTTGTAAGAATACGTTTTTAGTTTAATATAGTAAGTGAGGCAATGCTGTTTTAAGGGTTCATTTTGACTTTTTTACAGGAACTGATAGTAAATAAGGAGAAACATGTATACTGTGTGTTTGATGCATACACAGTGATACTATCTTTGGATTATTTGTCTATATCCTTTTGTGCATTTAGTTAATGTGACAATTATTTTGAAATTGTATTATGCACAATATATTTTAATATTTTTAGAGGTAGTAAAACCATGTGCTATGAAAAACCTAATAACTTTTGTATATTTGTTACAAGGTACTGATGTGCCGAGGACTACACAGAAAGATAGCCAAACTGCAGGAAATAGAACTTTTTTAAGATGATAATCAAACATTTTCAATAGAGACAAATTCAAATATTCCTAGGCATGATCATTCATAAACTAAATAGGGAACTTTGAAACTTTGTATAAAGTGTTCTTCTCAGATAGGTACAGTAGTTACTTCAGTCTGTTCCATCTCACTAACGTGTTTAAAGCAGGGTCATGAACAGCACATTGTTATTTTACAGATGGTATATTCATACCAAATGTGGAGGTAACACAAATTTGTGTAAAATGCGTACAACATTGTCATTAATTGCATTTCCATCTTAAGATCCAACTAGCTAGCCTTAAACCACCCTTAAGCCCAAGTGATTCTTTTTGGTTGGTGCTTCAATACAGACCCATACTCAGGTGCAAACAGCCAAGTTAATTTGCAGGTTTGGTACAATTTTCTTGCTTTGGCTACATCTGCCATCACGTGTGCCACAGCAGATCACAGCTGAGTCCTTCTTATACAGTTCTCAGTGTTACGTGTTGAAAGGTCAGACTGTTACTGCAGTGGGACAAAGCTGCAGCTTTCTCTTTCTGACAGTGTGGACAGTCTGAGCCTGGGTAGGCAGATGAGGGAACATGCCACAGGTTACTCAGCTTACTCACAGGCTTCACTGCTTCAAAGGACAGTTGTAGAGAGAGCATATGTCTTGGAGTGCCACAGCAATAGTCAGTTTTCAAGTGGGGGGAACACCTTTCACATTCACTTGATACCAAAAAGTATATGGACAGATTTCATCATCTTCTTAGGCTTGTATGTTTCTAATTATTCTTCTTGTATATATGGGTAATTTTCTTTCATGGACTGTTTCAGGCAATAAGGAGTGCCAATGCTCAATGTGTCTTTCTAGCCAGCACAGAAAGGCAGAAGCAATGACAGAGTCATCATAGAGAAGCAGAATTATTAATTCAGCTTCCTTTCTTCTGACATGGGAATTTGTTGTCCTGTAATCCGAGGGCAGAGGAAGGGCCTGTGCCAATTCCAGTTGTGGCAAACATACTCTTAGAATAGAGCAGATGTCTTTCTGAGGGCATTGATTCAAGAAGAAAGAAATGAAGAGTAAGGAGAAATAGGCTGTGCAGTGAATTATCAGCAGGTTGTTTTATAGGAGGTCTGATATAGCAGAGAAAGCAGCTGTATGTGTCTACATAAAGGGACTGTAATATCCTTGAATATACCTAGTACCACATGGGAATTCAGCAAGTGAGGAATTATGGTAGCATTCAATTATTACTTATTCTCATGTCCTTTAATCCTTACTATTGCTATTATGGTAGACATGATGATTGGGCTGAAATTTGTGGGACAAAAACCCTAAACAATAAAACCTTTTCCACTTTGAGATATGTTTTTTGTTTTGCACAAGAATAAATTGAGTAGGCTGTTACTGGTGTTTTAATAAGACTGTAAACTTTCTGCTCCATACATAAAATGAAGCAGTTGATTTAGTTTATAATGATACAAACAAGAAAAGCTACTGTAAAATATACATGATTCTCTGATTTATGAATTTAGTCCTGGGAAAACACACAGCATCTGATGCAGCTAGACAAAGGAGGTAGGAGAATAATTAAAAAAGGTGCACTAATTTATTTAAAACTCAAGGGTCTGCTTTCCAGTATAAGCAAATACATTCTGCAAAAGACCATCTTGAAAGGTAACTGAAGTTACCAAATAATACAAGCTTCAGCCAAGGCAAAATATTCATGCCTCTTCCAATCTCCTTGCCTTCAGTAATATGCTTTGTGCCAGACATAGTTAATTTTGCACTAGAAATCCGTGTGGGACTGCCAACTGGAAGCAGGGAAAATGAAAACTATGCACGTAAGTGCCTCAAACTGCTGGAAATATGATGCTTGGCATTTAGATGTCAAAAAAATTGCTACTTGTTTATTGTCAAATAAAATGCCCTCAGACTAAGAGCTCATCTATAATTGAAGTTTATTTTTAAAGCAAACTTCAGCAACCTCTTTTTCTGCCCTTGCTACCAATTTTTATTGTCCTGAGAGGGCCTGAAAGTGTGTCACAACACCAAAGAGATTTCAAGCTTGTGTGTTTCCAAGGATCTATAGATCATGCTTAGATACTTCATCTCATGGGATGAAGTTGAGATCAGCAAGTTTAGTAGTTTTCTACTATTTTCACAAACACACACACACACAAAAAGGGAGAGGGGATAAAGGCTATTACAGAATCATGGAGTAATTCAGGTTGGAAAGGACATCTGAAGGTCATTTGGTCCAAGTCCTGCTGAGAGCACAGGTCTATGTTGTTAGTTGAAATTATTTAAACAAAATGAGCTCAACATGGTTGAAGGGCAGGAGACATTTTTTTTCTTCTCACCTATCTGGAGTGGGTCTGAAGGATTACAGATCAGATATAGCTCTGATACAAATGGAGACATCTAGATTTGAAGACTGAAAGTGGAGATGCTTATCTGAATGAGTGTTTATGTGAGAAAAAAAAATAAAATTCTTACCTTCTGTCCCTGCAGAATTCATATGTCTTCTTTTTCCTGTACTTCTCTAATAGTGCATAGAACATGAATTCATGAAAGTTTCTGGTAAGTGGAAGTCTATTAGGCTCTTATTTCCACTTTACATTGGGTGATGCATCACAGTGGAATCCAGGAGCATCTGAAAAAGTGCATTAGGTAACCCATCTAATTAGTTAGATCATGAGACAAGAAAGAGGCATATGATCTAGTTGATCATTCAGTGAAAGCTTATATTTGTTAAATGGACTACCACTGTCCTTCATGAGTAATTCCTCTGACCTTAAGGATTCTCTTGGTAGAATCAGACCCTTCTTTTCTAGCTTTTATTTTATGGTCTGATGGTTCTGCTTACCTCACAGGCATTCTTAGTGCATTGTTTTAACATTCAGATTCAAGATCTAGGACGCTCAGTAACTCCCAGACCTGCTATAGAAATTTCAACTATAACTATGAAATGATGTTTTAAAGCTGCTCAGGGTTTAAAAGCTGCCTCCCAGACACCTCTGGCTCTTTGGTTGCTTCCTCTAGCAAAGCACTGACTTTATGTACACAGCAGCACAGCACAAGCACAGCTTTTTGGGACACGGCCATCCCCACTAGCTTTAGGGTGATAGAAAGAGATGGAAAAGGAGAAATGTTGTACAAAATAAAGAGGAAAGGGCAAAATATCCAAGTAGTTTCTAAAAATAATAATAATAATTTTAGCTGTTAAATGCATCAGTCTTTTAAAAATACCTTGTTTTAATGTACATATAAGCTTTAGAAGCTTTATATGGTTGCCTAATTGAAACAAAAATAATCCTAGCCGATTTAACAGCTAATTAATTTTCTTTCAAGAAAACCGAACAAAAGCAATTTGCATATTTCTGCTGTAACTTCTGAAATGTAATACTGCAATAAATTAATTAATTTTTTCACTTCTTGCAGTTTTATGCTGCCATAATGCAAATGCAGCCTGCCTGGTCTAGCCTGTTTGTATCAAGCTAGATGATTCCAGTTGCTATTGGAACCCCAGCGAAAAAATAACCCCTGGAAACTTCAGATAAAGTAAATAAGATCAGTGAGAGAGGTGGAAAATGATTCTATAAAGTCATGATTTGTTAGTAATGGAGTTGGGGGAGTGGGAAAAATAGACAAGCCGTGGTCTAAAGGAAGCAGATGAAGCAATTGAAACTAGTAAAGAAACAATGGAAATTAAAAAGCAGGGAGAGATAGAGATTGAAATGATTTCTGAATATATATTTTTTTCTCAGCAAGACAGTACTCTGCTGCAATTATGCCAGAGATGAAGTTTAATATTGTTACCTGTGCATTACAAAAATGTTTGACTTTACTAGGATTATTGGTTTTAAATTAATGGCTTCCACTCTGTCATACAGATCTTGTGAAGGTCATTCATAATTTGAATGATAGCAAGAATTTTTCTGTATCAAGGATCTTGGAAACAATAGGAATAAAAAAGGAGCAGTGACTCAGTGAGAGGATTCTTAGGGGGAAAAAAAAATAAAATCAAATAAAAAAATCCACCGGAACAATTTTCAGTGTATATTCCTAATATCTCTAGCATGAGTACCTGGATAAATCATATGGTGTCAATGAAAATTCTCATTTTTGTAAATTACTAGGTATGTAAATATATTTCCTGTAAATTTTATCCTAGTCTACTTTCATGGTAACTTGCCAAAACCTTTTACTTTCCCTTGCAATAGATCAGGGATTTACAATAGCTGGAAGATTTTTTTTAAAAGCTCTGCTAATGAGACAGCATCTGCTAAACCCTCTTACCTGACTATTTTTAATCATATGACTATCCATCATCGTTTTGTTTTGCTTTATGAGGGTGACAATTTGACGTAATTCAACACCCTTATCTTCTCAAAGGATTTCCTGAGAGTGAAGAAGAGTGTTCACCAGTTTCTTTCCAGAAAATAAAACCTTTAGACGAACACCAAGATTGGATTGAAGAGTAAAAAGCAGTGGAAAAGAGTCATCGGCCTTAATTTTTGTTTCTATGGTCTGACCGTGAAAGCACAGAAGAGAGAGGTCACGGTCTGTCTTTCACTTTGTGGAATACCTGGATCCAGAAATTTGATATCTGACTTTAAACTCATTGTTAACAGAACAGGAAAAAGTTCTTCCTTCTGCCCCTTTCTTAAGACACACAGGACTTATAAAGGACTTTTCTTTTTTCTTTCTACTGCATCAGTAATTTAATTTCTTGGCCTCTGTAAGGTTACAACTCATTAAATATTAGCGTGCATCACCTAATGCCTTTCTTTGCACTACCAATAAAATGAGACAAATATAACTCCAAAATACAGTTGAGTTGGATGAGACCTTATTTGTAACATATGAAGGTATATGTGTTTCAGCTTTCATAAAAAATACACAAACTGTTAGATATTTTGTTGTTTTTGTTAATCTATAGTGAACTTAATGAATCTACTCAATGAATTCAAAATAGATTCATTTTAATCACTGAATTAAATTTTTCCTTGTTGCAGCTTCTCTGTCTTGTCCCTTCTCTTATCTTTTTATATGTCCTTCTATGTCATAGTAATGAAGAACTATTACCCCTTAGGGTCTTTTTTTTTTTTTGGTGTGTGGTTGTTGGTTTTTTTCACAAAGTCATCTCCCTTGGTTTCTATTGAGCTGGTAATGTCAATACAGGAATTTTACTTAAAGTAATTTCTTAAATACTTTAGGGTTTTTGTTCCACTTGCTAAGGCTTGTCTAAATCTGTCACAAGCACAATCACTTAATGCTTATTTTGTATTCTTCTTGATTCTTGTTCAATTTCTGTTTCAAATTCCTCAGTAGAAGTTACTCAATTATTTTGTTATTGTGGAATATTTTGGTTGTTTGTATTTATAGTAACATCTTTTTAATGATGTGACTCAGGGGTGTAGTTATTCTGTTCCCTAAGCCTGAGTATTATAGTGATTAGAATGATATTAGAACAGAACAGAGTTAGTCATTTGCTTGGTTTAGTAGGTGTGCCTGCCTGACTTTTCTTACTTTTATTTCTAGTTTTCTAGGAAGTTCATTCTGGAAGGGAAAAGATGTGTCTTTCTATGTGTACTACTTTATAATATTATTCAAAAGATATTATAGCTGTCTACTACTACAGATTTCTTTTTCATTACAGGCAAGATATTTTTGGTGTGTGTACAGTGCAAACTTCAATATACGAAGCTCTAGCTAGCTTGGCTAGTAGAACAGAAAGCAATTTAAATGATTTATCGTGATGGAGCTGTATGGTACCACATAGTTTATTGTACATATGCATAGTTTACTGTGGGCTATAGCCCCTGACAGGCCAATGAGTGAAATTTATGCATCACTTGAGATCCTCAGATCTCTCATTTGCTCCCTAACTTAATAAAATATCTAAATTTCTTCAGAGTACTGGTACAGGTATTGACTAACTGTTCACATGCTCACCTGTCCATCCAATTGTTGAAAGCATATCCGTATGCCAATGTGCTTGCTGACCTCTCTGAGTACAATTTGTTTATGAGGTCTCAGACCATGCCCACAAAAGAAGACCAGGACTAGAAGGGACTTTACAAATCTCTGTGAATGGTGCCTGCAAAGGCAAAGGGTTGGAATATATTTTTATAAGTATAACAAAACCCCTCTCAATAGTACTTTTCCCTTGCTATTCCTTTCTGCCCCTGCTCCTATTGAAAAGCTGCTTGAAGGCTTCTGCTGTTTCCATTAATAATTTATTAATATCTGTATTTGTGTCGACAATGTTCCTCCTTTGAAGTCACTCTTCTTCCTCCTCAGTGTATATCTCTTAAATTATTTTACAAAGAAGAGTTAACTTGTACCTTAGCCTTCACTTTGGTTGATGAAAAAAATTGATGTCTTTTATTCCTCTTTCCTGTGAGAGTCTTTTCATTGTTCTTACCATTTGAATAGCTCTTCCCTAATTCTCTTCCTTCTGACATTCACCGTATTCTTAATGAGAATGTGTCAGTATTGCAGTTGTCCTTTAGATAGTTTTATCACACTGATATCCCATTAGTTAATCTATAATCAACAAATACAATCAGGTCATTCTGGTTTCATATGGTAGGAATAAATCTGAAATTAAAAATAAATTGGTATATTATCAGTTATTATTGTGCAGCCATGCATTTAGTATTGCTGAATATCCACTAACATGGTCTTTCTGGTCATTTACCCTTGTGTTTTGTAAAGTGTCTTTGTGATGAGAACTCCTTTTCTAGAACTGGAAATTTGTAAAGAGATCAGGCCCATAGCTATTTTTTCCTTTGCCAATCAATCATGCAGCCCAGGGGTCTCCTGTTTAAACCTCTTTGGTGTTGACTCCTGTTAGGCCAGTTTCTTATTCAGGTTAGAATTCTATTAATCTTTGTCTTCTTTAGCTAGATGACTAGATTTCAGTGTGTCATAGTGTTAGAGACTAGATGGATGAGCTCTTAATTCATTACCCTACTGTAGAAAATAATTTCATTTTTTAAAAGTTTGTTACATTTTTACATTTTTTAAACAAACAAAATTGAGTCTATAGAAAGATGCAAAATTGTATCCAAAGCCTTCCATGTTATTTCAATCGTATGAAAAGGTCCATATTTATTTGACTATTCTTTTCTCTTGAATACAAGTAATACCACAGAATCATGCAATATCACAGAATATGCTGAGTTGGAAGGGACCCACAAGGTTCATTGAGTCCAACTTCTAGCTTTGCACAGAACCATCCCCAAGACTCATACCATGTGTATTATCCAAATGCTTCTTGAACTCTGTCAGGCTTGGTGCTGTGACCACTTCCCTGGGAAGCCTGTTTCAGTGCCCAACCACCCTGTGGGTAAAGAACCTTTTTCTAATATCTAACCTAAACCTCCCCTGACACAACTTCAGGCCATTTGCTTGGGTCCTGTCACTGGTCACCACAGGGAAGAGATCAGTGCCTGCCCCTCCTCCTCCCCTCACAAGGAAGTTGTAACTGCAGTGAGGTCTCCCCTCAGTCTCCTCTTCTCCAGGCTGCAGACCAAGTGATCTCAGCCACTCCTCATACAGCTTCCCTTTGAGGCCCTTCACCATCTCTGTTGCTCTTCTTTGTTACTCTCTAGTAGCTGAATATCTTTCTTATATTGTGGTGTCCAAAACTGCACAAAAAGTTCAAGGTGAGGCTGCCCCAGTGCAGAGCAGAGTGGGACAATCCCTTCCCTCAACTGGATGGTGATGCTTTGCCTGATGCCCCAAGGACATGGTTGCCATAGCACAACTGACTCATATTCAACTTGCCACTGACCAGGATCCCCATGTTCATTTCTGTGGCACTGCTTTCCAGCATCCTATTCCCCAGTCTGTACAAACATCCAGAGTTGCCCCATCCCAGGTGCAGAATCTGGCATTCCCCTTGTTGAACTTCATATGGTTGGTGATTGCCCAGTCCTGTAATTTGTTGAGGTCTCTCTGCAGGCCCTCCCTGCCTTTGAGGTTCCTCATGCTGTGTGCATTGGTGTTGAAACACATGCTGTCTGGCCTGCAACCTCATTTTTCGGTTCTTTCACAATTCTGGGGTGGAATTCAGCTTGTGATTGTGACTAATTCATAAATGTTTATTTCCTTGAGATCTGTTTTTTTTTCTTTTTTTCTTTTTTTTTTTTATATGCACTTTATTTGCCTTACCGTTGTCTGCAAGGTCAATGTTAAAATGTCATTCTGTTAAAAACTCAGGAAAACTATTTATTTAGTGATGAAGCCATTCATTATACTTAGTCTCCACCTCTTTATAGCGTTTTCTTCTAGATCTCACAAAAACAAGGTTAGGCATCTTTACTACCCAAGGTCATTTATAGCTGGCTAGCTGAGAGTGAGTCACTGCTTCTCAGTGTTGCCCACAGAATGAAAGTCTGGTTGAGGTTGGAAGGGGCCCATGGAGATCACCTGGTCAAACCCCTCTGTTCAAGCAGAGACAGAGTTAAATGCTCAGAACAATGTCAAGATGGCATCTCCAAGAATGGGGACTCTACCACCTCTCTGGGCAAGCTGTATGGGTGCTTGGTTACCCTCACACTGAAAAAGTGTTTCCTGGTGTTCAGAGGGAACCTTCTGTGTTTCAATGTGTACCTGTTGCCTCTGGTCCTGTCACTGGACACCAGTGAAAAGAGCCTGGCTCTGTCCTTTTGTCAACCTTACTTCTGATACTTACAGATGCTAATGAAATCTCCCTGAGTTTTCCCTTCTCTAGGCTGAATAGTCCCAGTTCTCAATCTTTCCTCATAGGAGAAATTCTCCACTCCCTTAATCATTTTACTGGCCCCACACTTAATTCAGTCCAGTAAGACTGTATCTCTCTCGGACTGGGGAGCCCAGAACTGGATGCACAGTTCTGCACACATGACCTCAGCAGTGCCGAGTAGCAGGCAAGGGTCATCTCCCTCAATCTGCTGACAATGCTGTGCCCACGGCAGCTCAGGATGCCATTTGTGTTCTTTGCAACAGAGGCACGTTGCTGACTCCAGCAGGACCTCAGGTGCTTTTCTGCAAAGCTGTTTTGCAGCCAGGCAGGCCCTAGCATGTGCTGGTGTGTGGTTCTACCTTTTAGCATTAGATTTACCCCAGGTTTTTTGTCTGGTGCCTGGCCTCCCAGCTCATAGCTCTGACTCAGCTGCAGAGAAACCTGCCTAGAAGTTAAATTTGGCAATAGCTTTAATTGCTCTGTCCCAATAAGATTTTAGTCTCAGATTTGAATGTGTCACTTGGTCATAAAAGCAACTTAACTTTACAGCTGGATCTTTAAAAAATTGCAATGAATATTTACTTACAGCTGGAAAAAACAAAATTAGTGCTAAATTAACATGTCACTCCTGTGACCTTCTAGTTATCTGTTTTTTCCCCACTTTTGGTAAAATTGCAAGTTCAAGTTTCTGTTATTCCCAGATATCCTAAACATAAAGATTTGGTGCTAATAACATCAAAATGTTTGAAAAAGTAAATATTTGTAGAAACAAGAAAGAAGAAAAAACAACATAGATTTGACCTCATGAGAAATGCCATCTATTCATCTCCTTTCAGAGACAGAGGTTAAGGGACAATTATGATATTACTGTTATTTGATTACAAGCTTCTGTTTAATTCAGGGGAGAAAAGAAAAGGCTGTTTGGGGGAACTTCCCCACTCTATTACTTTTCTTGTTTATATAAAGGTGCCTTGGTCACTTATGCTTTTGGAAATGGACATTTTGCCCTCTAGTGGTTTCTTTCGGTTAGAAAATGCTTGGGGAAAACCTATTTCATTACCGAGGAATGCTTGGTTTTAATTTTAGTTTTCAAACTGTGCACTCAAATTCATCCACTTAGATTCTGGTGCAGAACTGCAAAGCAAAAAAATTTAAGATTGTTTTGAAAATGATGTTTGTTTGTTAGGTGTTTTTTTCCCTGTCTGTATCCACTGATGCACTTTTAAGACTCCCATCTTTATTTAGTGTCCTTGGGTTATATTTTATTCAAACAGATTGTTAAAGGAAGCTGGAAGTCACCTAATTTTAATTTGAAAGTAGCAGCAAGGAAATTAATTGGCAAATAGTTTGCTTTTTCTTCAAGCTGTGACACTGTATTGACATTAAGGATAACATTTGCTGCTTTATTTAACAAAACAAAGTAATGAAAGCTGAATAATATTTGAAGCTGTAATACACTTGCTAGAGCAGCATATATCTGCTGCAAAATTTTTCTTTGATTCTGTAACAATGATCCAATTATGCTTATTTGGGACATGACTTGTGAGTAGACAATGGATTTCTTTAGAATTTATTTGAGTGCCTTTTTCATTGCTTTGGTGCTCTGGGAGTATGAGAATGAAACAGTACAATTTATGTTTTAATTCTTGTGACTCCAGCATACTGGTTTTCTTTTGCAATATTTTATCCATTTTTATTATGTGAAGTTTTGCTAAAGTGACTGGTGTGTTTTGACCCTCAATTTATTCGGAGCTCTGCAGAGAAGGAAAAATATAATAAAGGAAAATATAATAAAATATGTAATATTCCTATGAAAGATAAGGAAGAATCCTAATTAACATGCTTGGTGCAGCACCAATTGAGGTTAAATATGCGTGGTACTCAAGGTTCTGTTCAAAATAACTTAAAAAACATTTAGGAGATACTACAAAAACTCAACTTCAGTAGAAAGTTTCATTGCATCTATGAATGCAAGTGTTTCCTGATTGCAATAGGAAAGATTAATAGATCAATGCTCTTCCAGTTCTCTGCCGCATGGTTCCTAAAACATTCAGTTTAACTAATCTCTGAAAATAACCACTGATGGATTCATGATACTCAGTAGTTTTAGAATGATTGGATTAGAATAAACCTGAGATAGGTGATGCTATAAACCAACAATTGTAACTAAAGTACAACTACAGTCTTCCTTATATCATAAGCAAAAAAATTTCCATAAATGAAAATATTCTGAAGAAAAAGTGTGTTTTGTTTGTGCTCTTAGGACTTTGCAATAAATGAAAATGTCAGACTATGCCTTCCAGTGCTCTATTTTTTACTTGCAAAATGTGATTATAAATATTTATTTATTAAACCCTTTTCCTCCAGTCTAAAATTTGTGAGACTGTATCACCCAAAACACTCTTGGTTTATGAAATTTTTTTTTTTCATAGAAAATTGCAATTTTATGAGAATAAGGAAATTTTGACAGAAAAGTAGTAGAGAGGTCTTTCTATAAACAGTGTAATTTTGAGTACTGGTCTACAAAGATAGGACAGAAGAATGACCAAGTAAGGAAAATTGTTCTTGGGGCTTTTAGCTGCTTCACTCCTGAAGAATAAGGGCTGTGGGTCTGTCAGAATGGCATGAGCAGCTCTGGCATGACTTGGGAGAAAGTTGGGCTAAGAAGTTATATTGTTCAATGGTAATCTGCTTATGAAGTTGAGAACACCCTAGGGTGTCTGTTCCAGAGAATCTGATGAAATCTGTGTGATTCTGCATATCTAACCTAAACATTCCCTGACTCAACTTCATGCCATTTCCTCAAGTCCTGTCAGTCGTCATGAGAGTGAAGAGATCTGTAGCAAGATTCCTTCTCTTTGTAGCTGGTTCTATGATTTCCCACTGCTGTTTTGTTGTTTTGTTTTGTCTGTTTGGTGGGGTGGGAGAAGGCAAAAGGTTGCTTTTTGTATGTATTTAAGAGTGCCCCTTTCCCCAGGGATCTTATGATCTTAATTACCATGGCTGATGATGCTTCATATCATCTGTGATAGACACTTCTGGTAGTCAGGCAGACTCTTTCATTCGACAACATTGTGTGCCAAGGTCTCTTCCTAGAGCTTCAAGCAGACTTGGTTCCAATGTAGCTATTATTGCCCAGAATGGGGTGTTTTGTCTTCCTGTTGAAGGCTTCTGCCCCTATAGCAGGAATGAATGAGACATTTCTGTGCCTCAGTACCTCAGGTCACTGATTTGTGAATTCCTTCTTAAGAATTACCACTGAAAATGCATGTTAATAGGAGAGGCTGTTAAACGGTGGTGGCTGTGAGATGAATGGTATTCTCACAACTTTGGATGTGTTGCCCAAGAGCAGGGGACATTTTGATTTGTTTCTCACTTCAGTACCACTGCTTGGTCTCCCTGGAGTCAGGAGTTCAAGTCTCCAAAGTTGAACCTGAAGAAACTCTAATGACTCAGATATCAGAACATATGCAAGGTCCCTGTGAATGCTGCATTGAAGCCAAGGTTAATATAAAAGAAGGTTTTTTTGGACAGGCTGGCTTACAGATGAAAAACTCTTATGTGAATAAAAGCGATTTTACTGGACATCACATGAAATGGAGAATTGGAGAATTTCTGTTAATTTTTTTTTCCCACTAATATATGTTCCCTTATCCCTAATTCCTACTTGTAATTATTAACATTATAATTTGTTTCTTTCTTTTAACATCACAAAATGTCATTTTTCTTCCTTTATATATAGTACAAAAACAAACATTGAATCAAAAATGAAAATTATATGTCAGTTTTGTTCTTCATGAAAAGCACCATAAATCTTACAAATTGTTGTCATATGTTGTAATATACTCATCAGTTGGTGATTGTTAAGTAAATTAATCAGATTGTGTTAATGTTCAAAAAACCTATTGCAAATAGTCTGAATCACATATTGAATATTGAAAATCATGTCATTATTGCATTTAAACTGCAATTAAAAATAATTAAATTATCCCAATCAAAACAAGTTTAGTAAACAGAGGAACACATTAAATTTAATTTTGTTTAGTTTTTCGTTCACTATTAAATTATGCTAGAGCACTAAAATATGCCCTAGAGAACAATTACTGTAGGTTAATAAAGACTAAAATTATATTTCAAAATTTTATGTCCATGTCATATGAATATCTAGATAAAGGATAAACAGTTTTTGAAAAATCAGCTGAAAATGGCAATCCACTATGTTTAGGAAGAGTTTTCTTCCAGTTTGCTATGCTAACATTTTTGCTATAGTGTCAGTGTTAAGAAAAAAATGGGATTGCCTAGAGACAATCTTTCACCATTGTAGGAATTTCAGCCAATCTAAGTGCTTTTAGAATGAAAGTGCAATTAATTCTGAATAATTTTTTTTCTTTTCATTGTAGCTGTAGCTATTACATGGTGCTCTGTGGTTGCAGTTCTGACATCCTTCTAACCTCTGTGTAAGGCTGAACACAAAAATAGTTTCTTCAAAAGTTTTAATTCATTAAACTCGCTAAATAAAATTAGAGTTTCTTTCCTGTTTTGTAAATCTTCAGTTCTTTCAGAACTATGCGATACTTTTGTACTGTTGTGTTGCTGCACCCATCATCTTTCCTCTCTGAGGTTTGACAAGGGCTTAAAATATTTTTCCTTTATTCGGTCTCAGGGACTTTAGATTCAATAAAGATTATCTGCAAATGATACTCAACAAGGCTTAGTGCACACTGTCTGACCTCCAGAGATAACTTGAGTCCTAGCTCCTAACAGTGAGGTGTGCTGAGTATTTCTGATTCCCTTCCCTGCTCTGGGGGTTGTGTAACTGAGCCAAGTCTGCCAGCACATACCTTCGCATACCCAAACCACAGCCCCAAGGGTGGGGCCTCGGGAAATAGTGGACTGTTGTGGGGTGTTTTCTTCATTAATGATTAGAGGATAATTAAAGGATTTTTCCTTTTCATTCAGACCTCACTGCATATAATTTTAAATATTAGTGTTGAAATATGTTTGAAGGATTTGAGACGAAAAGTTGTACAACACGGTGTAGGTGATGCATTCTAACCTGAATAACATCATTTGTGCAGTAAGCCCCTTGAAGGAAAATAAGAGTTTAAAGAGTAGATCAAGCTCATAGATTAGTAACTAAGAGTGTCTGCAACCAAGAAAATAGCCAATTTAAATCTAAATTGTGTTAGAAGAGGTATTTAAAGAAGGAAAAAGTCACTATAATGGTATGATATTGTCTAGTCGGCTATGTTCAAGAAAGATAAATTGAACATCTGAGTTCAAGACAGGACTGACAAATCTCCCATTAGATTAGACAACCTACAAGAGGGGAATAGAAATTAGTTCGTGCGAATACCTTGGAACAGTCTGACAAACAGTTAGAGGATTTGTTGAATTAAGGGAAAATATTTTCATGAAAACAAATGTGTACATATTTTATTTGAATTAGGCTTGAATTTCTGTTTCCTTGAGAGTGAGAGATTTGCAGCTACCTCATGTTACGGAAGAGATTGTATTTTGGATGACCTGTCAAGCTCTGGCTTCAACCTCTATTCCACTAATTATCCACAGGGTTGGGGAGGGCGGGGATGTTCTGAAGCTTTTAAATTGTTAAGAACTCTCATTTTCTGATGACATTTACTGCAACAGTGATCTACTGAATTGACCACCTCGCTCCCTCTTCTGTGTGCCTCACTCCCTCTTCTGTGTGCCTTCTGCGTGCCTCAGGTTTTGCAGCTTGTTCTTGCCCATCTTACGGTATGGGAGATAACATTTCAAATTAGATGGCTCAAGATCCTTCAAATCACAAAGAAGGTTTCTGGGACTCTGAATATTAAAGGATACTATAAGTGGCTGTCAACTCCAGCAACTCCAAGACCAGGTTTTTCTCCTGCCCAACCCAGGAGCTCAGAGATCTGAGGGCTTAGTCCCAGTTTCAAGTGTTTGCCCTCCAACTGTAGGTGAGATAAGTGCATATTCCAGAGATATTGGCATGCAGACACACACAGGACACGGACAAGGCTGCCTACAATGACTGGCACAGACAAGGTGTTTCTTAAGCACCATTTGTGTGTAGGACTTACTAGTGCTGTAGCTCCTGAGTGGCAACATGCACATGACACTCACTAGGTTCACAAGCACACAATGCTCAAGGGTTAAACATCCTGAGTTAAAACTTACTTTTATAGTTATATTAAGTGTCACATAAATCCAATTGCTTCAAGATTTATGGTAGAATGAGTGAGACATATTAATTTGTATCTGTGTCCTTTTTCATGTTGACATGGATGATGCAGTTCCTAATTCATGTTTTTCTAAGCAGTACAGTTACATTGACTATAGCAGCGACACCAGCTGGTGTGCCAAGGTGAAAAATATGTTTTCCTTTCTTTGCTTTGTCTGAGTGAGTCTATATAAGCAATTGTATTCTTGATGCAGATTTCATAACAGCTGCTTCCAACTCTAATTCTTTCTCTTACCATCTGTCTTCTCCTAATTCTGCTATTAGAATGGCAAACAGAACCTCAAGGGTGCTGTGAATTTCTGAGAAAGATGGGCAAGCTCTAGCAGCATCTGAACATCGAAAGCACAAAGTTGCATTTGAACTCAACTCTACCTTTCTACTCCAAATGAAGACCTGGGGGAAATGAGAACTGTGCAGTTGCTTTGTGTGAAAAACACGGACTTTTAAGAAGTTTGAAGATGGATTAAAGAGCAAAAAAAAGTTTTTTGAGTTCTTTTAAGTGAAATTAACACCACCAGGCATCTGAATCTGACCAATTTAAGAAAAATCTTATTAAATCCTGTCTTTGAAAGTTCTGTTTCAAATAAATAAAAAAAAAAGGTAAAAAACATCCTATAAGTATTTAAAATCAGGTCACCACACCATAGCTTCTGTAACACTTCTTAGTGTTACAAGAGGAAAAAATGCTATATCATCAAAAAATGCTCAGCATACCCTACAGGCATTTTAAAGACAAAGGTTTTTGTAAATTAATCTTTACTGTAATGTTCTGTGTAACCTACAGATTTGCATTTTCCCTGTCACTTAGTACCTACTTTCAGTTTGTAATAGAGTAATATTTCTTGGTGATTTCATGGTGATTAATGGTTTTTACTCAGGGTGTCCTATTAGAAGAGACTGAGGGAGTTGCACCTTTTTCACCCTGGAGAAGAGAAGGCCTAGAGGAGTTCATCATGATATTCACTCCTTACAGAGAAGCTGCGAAGAGGATAGAGACTCAATACAAGTTGTTCCAGGAGAGGTTTTATCATGATATAAGAAAGGGATTTTTTGCAGTAAAACCAATCATTCAATGGCACAACCTCCCCAGGCATGTGGTAGGGACTTTGTCACTGGAGGTTTTCAAGATGCAATTGAACAGGTTGTTAGATAATCTCATCCAGGTTCCCTTCCCCACAAAAACTTGGACCAGATGATCTTTTGAGGTCCCTTTCTGCTTGGGATGTTCCATAGTTCTGTCATATCTATCAAATCTGCTGTTGGAAGGGCAAGGAAAAAGTAATTTTTTGGGAGACAGACCTAGTACTTTTTTCAGTAATGCTAATTATTTAATAACTGTTTCTACTGAATTATCTGACTACTAATATCATCTTTCTTCAGGATAAGTATCTTCAGGATAAGTAGCAAGGTAAACATAGAGAAGGCAAACCTAAAGAACTACTACTGACTTGCCTTTTCTGTTAGTTTCACTGTCAGAAGCTACTTTAATTTTTTCATTACTGATACCTGAAAGGGTATCAGCATCCCTGAAAGGGAACAAACATCTGTCAAAGCAAAGTACCTCATACATGTCTGTTTTCTTCTTTTCCTTTCTTATTGTTATTTTTTGTTGATTAAAGGAAGTCAAGGAAGTAGAAACTGGGAAAGTTTGCAGTCTGAATTTAACTTAAAATTAGCCTTGTTTCAGCCACCTAAAATATGAGACTGACATAGCGATCAGCTGAGATCATGAATCAGGTTGCCTATTTAGAGTGACTACATCATATGCATTTGCTGCAAAGTCACTGAAATATGCAAACAGTGATTTCTCAACATCTTTGATTTCTTTGTGCTAGTCTAGTCTCCTTTTTAAGTTGTATGTTCATGTTACCCAAGCTTCATTCATCATGTCCTTGGCTATGGATGAAAACAGCCCATTGTACTAATTTTTAAGGCTCACAGTATCAACAAATAATTTTTTCAATTATTTTTCCAAATGTCAATCAACAAATAAATGCATACTTTATTGCAAATAGGATTACTAAGACCTTTATTTATTTTCCTATTTCATATTAATTCTCCACCAAGTATTAAGAATATTTGATGCTGTATAATATGAAATCTTGAACATTTAGTCCCATTCTTTTCTGAAAAAGACTGCTTTGCTGCTTATAGGTTCAACAGTACAATAATGGGGATTACTTTTGGCTCAAAAATTGGGAAAGCAAACGATTTTGCCATACAATGTTAAGTACAAAGTATGTAAATAACTTGGTAGTAGTGAGAATAAGGAATATCAGTCATGCTTTCCAAGGGTAAAGAAAATGAGAGTTGTGTTTTATCCTATTCTCCATGGAATATTTACTATCAGACTTCATAGAGCCGAAATTCAGTGCATCATTTTAATTCTCTCCTGACAGTGTTGGGCAAAGACTGATTAATTGATACTTAGCTTTCTCACAATGAAAACTCATTCTGGTATATAAAATGTTGACATAAATTACATTTGAACATTTTTTCTGGAGTAGTTATTCTTTTGGTTCTTTGCAAACTGAAATCAGATTTGGTCTTTTAGAGTAACTTTCATCTTGTTGAATTCTATTTACTTAGAAACATGTATTCTGTTTACTTAGAAACATGTATTCTATTTACTTAGAAACACTATCTAAAGAAACTGTCTAGAATTCTTCAGCAGCCAGTGGACAGAGAGATGCAGTCTCAAAAGCAGATTTATAGCTATATTTTAAGTTTGGTTAAATTGCAATTTGAAAAAAAAATCCATTTTTCTATTAATGGAGATGTTTATAGCACCGGAAAAGCCTTAATTAAAGCTATGATCTAATCAAAGTTTATTGACTGCTAAAGTTGCATGCAATTCCATCATTTGTCTTCACACAATCATTTGATCAGCAAGAAGAAAAAAACTGCTGTTAGTTTATGTCACTTTTCTGATATTCTCAGCACAATGGGATAAATTTAGAGGCCTTACATCTTCCATAATTTTCAAAGCAGAACCCAATTTCACTTGGCAACAAAACTTAGCATGTCTGTGACTGATCTGATCTATTAGATGGATCCATGAGGATGCTATTATCACAGGAATGTCTTGAAAAGTTTTTCTGTATATTGGAGCTGGGGCGATGGGTTTATTTACAAGAACTATTGTCATATGTTTACAAAAAATGAAAAATGCCTAAAGGTCGTTTATTTACACTTGCAATACATGCTATTCTAATATGACAACAATAGAGGCCACTATGGTTCCAGAATTCAAAATCTAGAGAAGCCTATAAATTACTGTTTCTTAGAGAACGAAAACAACAATAGTGTTTTTCAGGTAATGTTTACCTTTTAAATTTTAGTAAAACATTAAATAAATATATCTTGATGATTGTAAATACTACTTGCTTGAAAGTAGATTAAAGTCAGTGGAAATAAGATTTTGTTTCAACTAGATTAGAAGTTTAGGAAATACTATACTGGAGGATTAAATCATTGATATAAGAATAAATCTTTTCATTTTTGGAGGTACTGGGGACTCTACAAAGGCGGAAAAGTTAGAATCATTGTTTCTACCTGTATGCTGTTTTGAAAAATGTACATTTATTCTAGTTAATATTGATTCAGAGTCCACTAGTGGATATGAGGTAGTGCAGTGGTTATTTTATTTTATTTTACATTCTAGAATTATTACTAGTTCTTACAAAGTAGCAGGGAGTAATTATTGTAGATTAGGATACTAAATGCATAGATAGATGCATGTTTATGTTTACACTGAGATGTTATTGAGGCATTTTTTTGACACATATGCAGACTCTGAAATGTTAGCTGTCAGTTATTCGAAGCACTGGTAAAATTAAGGAAGTCTAGATATTACAGCTCCCAGTTTCTGAGCACAGCCACAGGGAACAAGTACAGGAGTGGAAATTTGTTCATTGTATGGCAGACTGCCCAATAATTATATATGCTTCTTTTTAAATGTGTAGTCCTCACTTGAATAGCTGTCTCCTTTGGAATTTGGCTGGGAAGTGGCTTTGTTAGACTGGACCTAAAATGCAAACCAATGCTTGTCCACTTAACATGCTCCATGTGGGCAAGGCTTAAATTTTCACAGAGCTCCAGTAAAGGCACTGAAGCTTGGTCTGGACACAACCACAGAGGGTAATGGGGACATAAGTGAATTGTTATAACTTTGATGCCTCTCAATTTCAATAGGCAAAAGGCCGATTACTGGAGGAGCTGTTTAGGGGGACACAAGATTTAATGGTGATATCATCAGTAAAAGTGTCACTCGAGTTTGAGAAGATGCATATTTTTATTTGGGTATTGTCCAACACTGAATTAAAGTAATTTTACATCATGCATTGAACAGTCATCAGATGGCTGTTGGTTGTTTTCAGCTTGAGCTGGCTTTAACTGCGATGGCAGATTTACATCCCTGCAAATGAATTCTGATGTAATTTCTCTGTGGTAGCTAGTGAATACCTTTAATTCTGAAATAACTTCAGTGAAATTCTCTGCATTTAAGTCATCTTGTTATTTCACGAAGTTACAACAGCAGAATCTAGAAAGAAAGTATTAGCAAGCTTATCTTGCTTTCTTTTATTGTACAATGATAGGTGCTGTGGGTGATGCCAGAGGTCATGAAATTAAGTTTGTAACAAGCCTAAGAGGAGCTGGCAGGCCTCTCTTAGTCTTTTATTTTTTATTTCCAGTGCTTAATGAATTCTGGTTTTTTTTTCATTCTCCCCATGTATGTTGTCTATGTGATTGTTATTAAACTGTTAACATACCCATATGTACAACACAGGCTTTTCTCACTATATGCTACCTCCACACATGCTGACAAAACTCCCTACCTGAGGTACTTTATATGTGGCAAAAGGAGTGCTTTCCTCACAAAGCTGGGTTACCTTTGTCAGGTCACAGGCTAAGCTGAGAAAAACCTTATTTGCTGGCATGGCTGTTCTAGAGATCTGTTCTAGAGATTTTGCCAATTTACACCAGTCAAGCAGTGGGATTTTATATCCATAGACTTTTTTCCCAACATAACAACGTTGACAAAACACTGTAGTCTAACCTAAGGAGAACATCTGTCTGTTGCAGCTTATTCAGACAGCTTGTGATCTATAGCGCCTGCCTCATAGTTTATTCATATAGTTCAAGATTTGAAAATCTTGCATTTTTTTCTTTTTTTTTTTTTCCAAGTCTCTTGGAGAGTCTTTAGAAGAAAAATTTGCCTAATCTTTACTCAACAAGCATGAAGATAATGAAAGAAAAAAAACCAAAACAAAAAAAGCACAGCAGAATCTAAACCTTGAAAATTTATGCAGGTGACAAAGAATTGAAAATTCTTTTTTAAGGATAAGGATTGTCTATTTATAAAATAATATCTGTGATTTGATTTTCCTTAGGATGTCTCAGTCCAATCTAGATGTTTGCATCCTGACATATATCAGAACTAAATTCTCTACCACTGTGGATTGTTGTGGTTTGTCTGAAAAATCTGCCACAGTGTAGCAACAGCACTGTCTCAAAACAGAGCAGTTGTAATTTGAGGATGCTAACATTGAGACAATTAATCCACCAGCCCTATGGACATTTACTTACCTGCTCAGGCTAAAGTGTCACCTGTAGAGCCAGGTTTGACCAACATCACATCAGTCAGTGAATACCTTTTAGTGGCTGTCAGCAAGGGGAAAAATTACAGAGAAAAGGTAATTACAGTAAGAAAAGCGTTGTTTGAAAAATTACTTTTCTACCTCCTGCTTCTGTGAATGTGAAAAGTATGGTCTGTGGTCTGTTAGGTTTAAGAATGGCCAGAAGTAGAAAGATGCTTTCTCAAAGTCAGCACAAACTTAATAGGAGGCAGAAATGAATATTCTGTGCTTTCTGTAAGAAACAGAAATGAGTATGACAGAGCAAAAAGGGTTAAACAAAATTAGATATAGGCACAGGTGAATGAAAGATAGTTACCTAAAGTATTTTTCTGGTCCTACCATGTGTCAGTTGCTAGTGCTAAAAGCAAGGCATATGCCTATGAACAGCAGGGACTAGAGGGGGATGACTGTGGTATGTGACACCACATGATTCTATATCAGTTTCTATATCAGCAGGGCTGTAACCCTTCAGTAGCTCAAATTAATGAAGGAAACTTCAATATTCTTGAAAAACCAAGGCCAGAGGCTTTGCTGGTGTCACTGCAGCAGGAGAATGCCTTACTTTCTCCCAGTGATTGGTTTGGGATGGTGTTCTGCCACACGTGTACTTATCTCAGCCCATATTGCTGCAGATACATCACTATTTACTTGTGGTAGAACACCTGCCAGGAGGGCTACTGGCACTTTATCTGCAAGGCTCTTTTATTCCTGCATGATATCAAGAGAACTGACCACAGCACCAGTCACTTAAGAAGAGTGATAAACCATCTCCTAGACTCCTATTGCTAAAAGCATTATTTGCAGGAAGCAAGGGAACTCAGAAGATGAACAAGGAGTGAGAAACTGAGAATTAGTTAAAAAATATCCAGTCCAACAGTAAGGTTATTTAAGTAGGTATCTTGCTTTTGTTAGGCAGGTTTGTCTGTGTTAGTAATTCTACTGCAGTCTTTGGAGTGCTCTGAATTTAGTAGCAGAGTTAAACCTTGCCACCTTTGAATGACATAGTTCAGTTTAATGCTTGTAAGGTGAACAGTTCATTGCAGCTCTAATGCAACATTCTGATGATCTTGAGGCAAAGATCAATAATTAATGTTCCACTGGAGACCTTAATGGCACAGTTAGCACCACACATTGTTGTATTTTATAATGACATCTCTCATAACACTTATAAAAGCATAATACTGATAATGCCTGAAGGAAACAAGTTAACAAAAACCACTCAGTATCCTCCCTCCTATCCCCTGTTGTCTCCCTCTTCCCAAGAGTGGATGTTTGTATATGTTATGGGGATCCTAAGGCAAAGTAAACATTAGGTAGTTATTATAGAGTACTAGGTAAAATAGTATACAGGGTAAGAAAAAACAAGTGTACATCACACCAGGTAAAGACACTACATTCTCACAAAGAGCATGTACACTGTTGTCAGGTGGGTTTGCATCATGAAGACCTAACAGGCGCATGTGGATATGTCCTCAAATCATAGGCAGGATCTTGAAAGCTTAGGCATTGAAGATGCAGAAGGGGATAAACCAGCAAACTCCCTTCTAGCACTCTTTATTCTTTTTAGAAAGCATTTTGTCCTTGTTTCCTTGACAACAAATTTCCATTGTATCAAATGTAGGACAGTATAGACCGTTCATCATTAAAATTTTACCTGAAACTCCAGTCAAATATCAGTAAGAGAATTATAGGGATTGGTATTCACAGATGGTCACTTCAGCCTGGGAAACCAAGTACCTTAAGGCTTCCTCTGTGAAAGGTGCTGCAAGGAGCAGTTTTGAGTATGTAGATATAGGCTACTGCTCTGAATCCTTTCAAAATAGGTCCTCTAGCAGGTGATTCAGAGTTGGAATCTAATTTTCACTTTTTCATCCATCCAACATTATTTTTTCCATACAAGTAGTACAGAGTTTAAAGTTCCATCAAAATAACTTCCAGTCCTATAAGCCTTGATTCCCATAGTTCTGAAATATTTGGATGATGAAACATAAAATTGCCCAAGCATTCCACACTAAGATTTAAGTTGTGTTTTTCATGGCATAGTGACTATGGACCAAAGTGGAACCATTGCAGTGCTGAGATTTCATGTATTAAAAATATAAGTATATTGTTGTAGAACAATGTAGTCAGAGTACCTTCTGTTACTGCAGGTTTGTTGGCCCAAAGATAGTAAGATCTGGATTTTTTTTCAATCTTTACACAACTTCATAGTAGTATAAACAATGCAAATTTTTTGCCTGAAACACTCAGCATACAGTTATTATTGAATGTGCTTTCTCTAAAACTTTATATTATGAGCCATTGTTGTAGATTATGATCATCAAAATTTTTAAAATATATGTCAATAGAAATCTTTAAAAAGTGTATATTAACAAAGAATTTAAATGATGTGGTGGACTGAATGATAAAGGAGTGGCAGGCAATGTTTGCTGTGACAGCTACATACATACCCATTTTAAATAGCAATCAATGGCTAACCAATTATCAAATCCAAAGTATGGTGTTAGCAACTCAGTGACTAGTATGGATTACAGAGGCAGATAAATTAATTTGGGGACAAGAAATAGAGAGGCCAATAATAAATAATATTCCCATGTCAATGGGAATCCATGTAATACATATAATATATGATAGACTTGTTCCAAAATTTGTGGTTATTTCTGAAGGAAAAACATGTAAATACATCTATATTTGTGTGCTAACAATATAGGAGATTATGTGGAACATTCTTGCTACACAGATGTATTAACAAACAATGAGAAATATTTATGTAAGTATATCTGTTGATTCACACCATGATTATATCAGTCATGGGTTACACCACTGACACCTGCTTGGGATATTCCGGTCCAAGCTAGATTGTTCATTTTTCCAGTACTTTAGTTGTAGTAATGCAACTCATTATGGGACCATGCTGATATAATCCAGGTTAAAAATAAGTAAGTTTACCAAAGTAAATTTCTTTTATAACTCAAACTTCACTATGTAATAATTTTTCTTTGAAAGTAATTAATCATGTCTAAAATATTGTATGTGTTTGCCACCTTTTCTAGCTGTGAATCTGTATAAAAATCTTTGAAAATCAGCTGGGAGTAATTGTCATCTTCATTAGTATCTTCTTTATGTCCTGGGCAGTGCTTTCCTCTACCACTGCCTTTCAAAAGAACTCTAAATTCCAGTAAGTAGCTGAAGTGAGCTGCAAAAAGCAGTGGAGATGACAAGCTGGTTGTAACATTGCTTTGGTATCTTCCTTCTGACTGCTGTCTTTGATAATGTCTTTACCAGCAGGCAACCATTGAAGAACCTTATTTGTTCTGATAATATATACAAGAATTAAAAAGCAGAAAGTGCAATCACATCTGCTCTTTCCTACCTGTATTGGCATGTTCTTACAGCAAAGTGTCATCTCTCTCCTATGCTCTGATTCAGAAGGAATAGTTTTCCAGCCTCAGTACCTAGAGTTCCACTTCTATTTCAGTGCCAGCTCAGTAGCCAGACCTTGGCACAACTTCTGAGAATGTGCTTTGGGTATCTTCTGTGCTTAGTAACTATAAGAGGACATAGCAGTAATTGTCCATCTTTGCTATTATGATGGAAAGAGTGGACAGAAGAGGTCAGAGGACATCTGCTATTTAATTTGTGGTCTTTTACTGTCAGAAACTCTACATGAGGAAAAAACTGAGACATACTTCATAACTAAGTTGGAACAACACTTTTTTTCCAGTGTAATCAAAAGATTAGAAGGAGGATTTCCTGTCACATTTTGAATTGCTATAAGAAAAAAACTGGCCTAGGACTAAGTCTAAGTAAGTGAGAGACCCTAAAACAGATACTTGAATTTCTTATATAACCAGTTCAGACTTCAAAGGCCATCAAAGACCATCTGGCCAGCTGGATGGAAGGTACTTATAGAGGAAACAAAAACTACTTAAGAAGGCATTTTTCATCTGGCATCTGAAATATAAATGCTGTTAAAGGATATATGAATACATTCTTATTGCCACTAACGCTAGTGATAATGTAAAAAAAACCCCTAACCTGATTTCCCCTGGATTTCTGTTTATCTGTGGGCTTATCACTAGTTTAATTCCTCTTAAGAAAAAAGTCATGCTATAAATAATATAAAATAGAAATAAATATATATCAGAGTGTTGAAATTAAATACAGAATGGTTGATTCAGAAAAGAAAAATACTATACCAAGTGGTGAATCATCTTTCCTCATATTAGGCAGTTTTCTGTTAAATTTTCTGTAGCAGAAACTAAAATATGACTTAATATTAGTAATTCTGAGGCATCTCAAGAGTGACATCTTAAGTCCTTTACCATACTCTGGGAAACAGGTTGTTCTCTTGTTCCACTTGATTTTTTTGTAATGGCTTCATTATTGACAGTGACAACACACTTTTATTCACCTATTTACAGTGTTTTTATACAAACTAAAATATGAAATGGTTAAGAGAAGATGTTTTTATATATTCTAGATTCATTAATTGGAAAAGGGTTTTATATAAGACTAGACAATATCAATAATCTTCATGTTATGACAAAGTTGTGAATGTTTGTCAAAATATCATATAGAAGATTTCTGATTTTTGTCCTCAGTATTTGGTACTAACAGACAAGAAGAAAATAGTAAGATTATAGTGGCACGACAAAGTAGTACATGTTAACTTGTCAGAAAGGAACTTATACTACAATTGCGTTCAGCAATTCTTCTTAACTGAAGAATCTGAATGTCATTTCTTTCAACTACTTTTGCTGAAATGCAGTCCTAAAATGTGATGCAATGTTATTGATAAAGAGGCTTAATATCCTGGATATCAACTTGCATTTTTCTTGGGGAATATCTTGAAATTAGACTGAAAGTAGTGGTCAAACATCTGCAAATAGAAACACTAAGGGTTTTTTGGCTATTGATTCTTGAACATAGGGTCAAGTCTGTCCAAAATTTTGCAAGAATTGGATAATTCAGCAAAAGAAAGGAAGTTATGCTTTGTACTTAATTTGGTGGGCTAAATATAGGCAACTTGTACCATTTGAGATGCATGAGGTTATCTGCATTGGATATAGGACTGAAAGACAATAGTACATGTGTAGTAGATTCTTACTAATGCCCCATCTCTGGTTCAAGATCAGATTGGATGGGGCTTTGAGCAACCTAGTCTAGTAATGGTCTGTGGCACTGAGATTGGAACTAGATGTGTCTCTTTAAGGTCTCTTCCAAACTGAACAATTCTGTTTCTATTATTCTATGACATATGTATGGAAGAATGGAGTATTAGCAGAGGACAAGAAGTATTTCAGGATAGGTCAGTAGAAGGACAATAGTGCTACAGACACATTTGCTAGGTGAATGAATGAAGATCCTTTTTTTTGGTACAAATAATTCAAATGAAAATGTCAAGTGAAAAGTTTTGAGACACCTAAACTTCTGATGAAGAAAAAGGTATCAGAGAAAATGCAAAGAGTGACAGGTATTCAGTGACCCAAATTCAAAAAAGGAGTATCATAAAGACACCTGTTTCCTATAGATGTTTTATAGTGTGTGGTATTTGATATCTGATAAACATCAAGAATCTTGAATCTTTCACCTGTCTCTAGTGATTGAATCAGATTATAGTCTTTTGTTGATGGGTCAATTATATCCTTCATTTATGTAAAGCAGATAAAGTATATAAAGTAATTTAGGTAAACAGAATGTAATAATTGTTACAAAGTTGCTACAAATTATTTGGGAGAGCTCTTAAACTAACCACTGAATGTTGTAAATATAATTTCAGTATTTTATTGCTGCAGGGCATGGATTGGAGTTACTAATGAACAATTCAGATTTTTTTTCAGTAATCACTATTTGTAAACGTGATCAGACACACCACTGACTCTTGAGGTACACAACTAGTTACTGTCAAAACTACTCTTTGTTTCACTGACCACCACTCTCTGGACACAGCCTTTTAGCCAGTTTGCAGTCTACCTCACTGTCTCCTCATTCAGCATATACTCCAAACGTTTGTCTATGAGGGTCTCATTGGAGACAGTGTCAGAAGCCTTACTGAAGTCCAGGTAGATAACATCCACTGGTCTCCCTTCATCTACCATGCCAGTCATTTAATCATAGAAGTTTATCGTGTTGATCAAGCAGGACTTCCCCTTGATGAGCATCTATTGAGTACTCCTGATGACTTGTCTTTCATGCGCCTGAAAATTCTTTTCAAGATTAGCTGCTCCATTACTTTCTCAGGGATCAAGATGGGGCTGATTGTCTTGTAGTTCCCTGTGTCCTCCTTCTTGAGGATAGGAGTAGCATTTGCTCCAGTCTTCAGGCACTTCTCCCAGTTGCTATGACTCAGCACTCATGTGTGCATGCCACCACAGCCCGTGGACCTATATGTATCCAGTTTGCATTAAATATTGCCTGAGCATGTCCTTTTCCACCAAGGGTACATCTTCCATACTTCAGATTTTCCTCTGGTTAAAAAACAAACCAAACCAAACTACAAACAAATAAACCAAAAGCCCCAAACCAACTGCAGTCTATAAGTCAGTTATCTATATATAAAAAAGTAGATTACTCATGAATTTAATATTTTTCTGCTTATTGCAGACCTAATAATTAGTAATATAGCTTATGAATAATTAAAACAAGATTGAATTCAGGAACACGCATGGCCTACTGTAGCAGGCAGGTAAGTAGCATAATATACATACTTCTGTAGAGTTTTGTTTGTCTCCAGCAAAAAGTGAACTGTCGTACAGCCCTCTGTACCTCCACTGATTCGTGATATGCAGATGACTGACACTGATGGTATCACTGAGCTACAAGTCTGTTCCTTTTTGTCAGCAGAAATTCTAGTTTAACTTTATTTGCAGTCATGTACCATGGGGAGGTTACCTAAGTAATTCTGGTCTTGAAGATGCCACATCCTCATGTGTCCCCAGTTACCTGTGAAATTCCACACATCACTCCCCCTTAACCATCTATAAGATTCCTCATGGCTCCATCTGCAACTTTTGCCAACTTCTCACTTTGTTATTTTTTATATTCTGCAATTACTTTTGTAATGTCCGGTGGTTTCTCCTGATCTATTCAGTTAGCTTAATCTCAAGCTTGGGTCATATGTCTATGTCCTTTAATTGAGGGATTCATGGGAAAGAAGAGCTATATTAGAATGTATCTTGTGTATGAATCCACCACTGGACACAGGTGTCTTGATTCAGTGGTGGACAAATCTTTTGCTCTGTGGACCTTCAACATCCAAGGAAACATCTCATAATTACTAAACACTGTTCTCATGATTGAATTGAAAACAGTAGGAAAGCAAAGGACCAAACAAACCAACAAAAAAAAAACACCCTAGAAGTTGAATGGACAAGATCTTTTTGTTAGGAATTAGATAAAGGTGAAATCACCATAAAATATATGATTAGAAGGGCCTGCTGTATATATTGTAAGTGATTGGACAGGATATATCAGTTAGGTCCGTGTTGCTGCTTTCATTCTGTCCAACATTTCTAATCTTAGCTATAAGTTGCATCCCTGTACTCTTACCAAATCTGTGATGTGAGGAACCTGAGGGAATCTAAAGGTGGCAAAATGTCAGTCAGAACATACTAACAATGAAGACAAATATGGAAGACAATTCCTGTTTATTCAGCTCAGTATCATTGTGACTGGATCAAATTACTCCATGAAGTTTTGCTAACCCATTTAAAGAAAGCTCTAGGTAAAGTAGAAGTTTCTGAAGGAAGCAACAGAACAATGTCTACCCATTCTCTACTGAGTCTAGATGTCTGCTTTTCCTCATATCTGATAAAGAAACACAGTGCCCAAAGGTTTAATTTTTTCCTCTATATCAATTTAAAAGAGATTACCTCTTCATAGCATTTTTGCCCCTCTTATTGCTTTACCATCCTAGTGAGAAGAGGATTATGAGGAGCACATCAGAAATGCTTCCATTATTTTTAGGGAAAACAAAGGGTAATTGACTTAATCTGCAGAATGGAGATAGGTTACATATTAGGATTAATCTTCTAAATGTGAGGGTAGAAAAGATTACTCAGGTGATGTCCTGGTAAAACTTCTTCATACTCAGTATCAGCACATTCAGAGTATGTCTGTATGTACAGCAGAATCTAAACTTTCTTAAAAATATCTCTCTTTATATAAAGAAGATATAGAAAATGTATTTTTTATGAAAGGAAATGTATAATATATCTCTAAAACTTAATTTCAGCCACATATTTATATGATAGGATTTTCTGATTTTTTCTAGGATTGTCCTTAGAGAATCTATCCCATTTTAGTTTAGTTTTGCAAAGTAAGACTTTGGGTCAGTATTTGTAAGGTAATAAATATTTTATTCTTTGGACAGCCAACAAGTGGATTTTCTATGCCCTGTTTAACTCTGTCTTGTTCACTTTTGACCTCATTTAGTTAGCAAAACATTTCTTTCAAATCTAACATATAGACTAAGCTTTTACTTAGATATTAAAAATACTGTCACTGTGCATTGCTGTCAGATTTATGGTCCAGTGCCAGGATAGCTGACACAGAATAATTTACTACACAGAAAAATCTGAATAGGAAACCAAGGGAAGAGCTTGTTTTCTTTAATTATTGAATTGATATAAATTATAATTAACATGATGCTTAGAATATAATTACACTATCATACAATAGTTTATCTTGTGTTTATGTACCATGTCAAATTTGGTTCTGTTAACCCCTAACCTGCACATTATGACTTGGCATTATGCATTCGTAATAACAGATGTTCATTTTATTTTTGTAATTACCTGAATATGAGATTTAGGGTAATTATTTGTGTAACTTCATTAATAACATGCAGTTTCAAAACATTGCTAAAGAAAAAAAATGTATCAATTTATAAACATTTCCTACACTAAATGTATCTGTTTTTAATTAACTGTAACCTGCTGTTTGAAAAAACAGTGGAAACAAAATGAAATCAGAAATAAACAGGAATTCCAACAGAGCTATTTCATGCAAAGAATACTAGAAATATTGAATAAATTGCCAAGAGCACTGATGCGATCAGTATAAATGGATTAATGGAGGAGAACGAAGAAATTAAAGCTGCAGTGACAATATGGAAGAGTGAGAAGGAAATAAATTTAGAGAGCTTGCATGCTTGGGTCAAGCAACCTGACTTAGTAAGTAATTACTTATTGATGTGTTTCTCTCACCAGGCCTGTATGTATATTCACAGTTTCACCATCAAAATCATTTGGTAACATAACAAAAGTTCAGACAGGGTCAAATCCAAGGTCCAAAAGTTCAAGCTACGAAAAAGATCTTTCATTCTGGAGGCAGATGGTGCAGTAGTTGTTGGGTGATTGGCGATTTGTTTACTATATATGCTGATCTAGCATTCTTAGTGGCATGCTTGGAGATTTAGAAAAGGAAATAATTCAGTTACATGGTACAACAAGGCTGCCATAGGTCATGGCCATTAGTGGCCTACTAAGCTTTTTATTTGACACAACCTCATAGAGGAAAATCTTTTTTGCTGATGATAGCAAAAAGTAACATTTCATCCACCACATTTCTTTAATTTAGAGACCTTGCTTTTCAGAGACAGTGGAACTAATGATTAAGAATAATAAAATGTTACTTAGGTAATTTTAAAAATATTTGAGGTTTGGTTGGGATATCATGATATCATCTAAATATCTGCAGTAATTAAATATTGCTCTCAGAGGATGGTTTGGACACTACTTGGCAAATGCATCAACAGAGTAATGGATTAGAGTATCTCCCTCATTTCTTCTATATAGAAGAGGAAAAGGCTGTGTTCTGGAGAAGGGATAGAAAAAGCTGAAACACTGACTGCTTTCAGAACATTCCTGAGAGGTCATCAGAGGTTTGAAAAAGTTATGTAAAGAAGTATATTTTGAAAGGTCATTTGCATTTTCATGGATGCACACGAGAGATCATGTGCAGCATGCTCTCATCAGCAATTGTTTTCTGTGATACACTCAGTTTTTACAATGAATATTTTGTGTGTGTATATATGTGCATATATATATAAAATAACAGCTGTGTTTTGAACACTTCAGGACTTGGACTGATTTGAATCATTTGTTTAACCAAACAGAAACCTCATGGGCCAAATGGAAGGTCATTTCATTCTATGTTTTTTATTCATGGAGACCAATTTGGATAACCCTTTTTCTTTTGTTGCTCTTCTTGTTTGCAGCCAAGAAAATTTTACAAAAACATATTTTTAAATCTTTAGTGAAAAGTAACTTACTATCATTATTTTGAGTTCCATCTACAGACCAGAGTGATCCACATTTCTGTTCTCTTGATATTTGGCTAAAAAAAAAAAAATCAATATTTTTCATTCATGTGAGAAAGATACCAAGAATAGAACTTTACAGGAATAAGTCCTATTTTATCATCTTTGTGTTGAACATCTGCAGGGGTTTGAGGATAAATGTCTACTTAAGCCAATGAGAGTTAGTTATGTGCTAGCATCTGGTTTAGCATTGCTTATGTGAGGAAGGTGCTTACTCATTAGCTATAACTCTCCTTAAACATAAAAATATTTATTAAAAATATGTATCTACTAAGATTTTGTTGTTGTTGTTGTTGTTTTTGTTTTTTGTTTGTTTGTTTGTTTGGTTGGTTGGTTGGTTGGAGGATTTTTTGAGTAATATTAAAGAGATGGGTCAAAGTTATACAGGTAGAATTTTCGTATTCAGATTTACTTGGTTTGCAAACTTGGGCTTACTCCACCAGGATCTTACTCTTACTGTGACTTAATGACTCATAGCATGAAGTTGGTAATTTATTCAAAATAGATTAGACCTTCACTGTGTTAGGTGTTTTGCCTCATAGGAAATTTACAGTGCTTTATATAACTCACAGTAGATGATCATAATACAGGTTGAATGACATATATGCCTGTGTGACTTTTAAATTGCTTGAAAAGATGAGCTATTGATAGATAGCTATTAAAAGTCACTGTAAACAGCTTGGACTGTCAAATTAAGGAACTGTTTATTGAAAAGAGTAGAGAAAAAATTCCCTAACGATTGTGCTAAATCAAGAAAAACTATTTCAAACCAGTATAAGACTGCAGCAATGCTTTCCATCTTGGGATTTCATTGCAAGGCTCATATTTTTTAGCATTTTGTCACAAACCCTTTACTCACAGAATCAAGAGGTTGTATGAGAATCTGCCTGTCATATTGACAAATGTATGCTTGGAAATGTAAATTAAATATGCTATTAAAACTGAGGAACCAAAAGACAGTGAAAAAAAAGATGTAAAATTTTCTGTAAACTTCGTGATTGTTAAATCACTCCATGAGTTTTTAAAACATAAGTCATGCTTTTATGACTGCCTGTGGCTGCCAATATACAGAATTGTGTTTCAGTTCACACATATTCTGGGCTTGTCCATGAAACCAAAATATAACTTGTGTTTCTGACAGAAGACTTTCAATTATCCATCACTTATTTTCCTCATTTGGTTTTAATTAAGAAGATCTTCCATATAGTAAGAGTTTTAAATTTGTCCATCAATTTGCTTCCTCTTCTTCCACCATTAGCCAAGTCTGAATTTGAATAAGTGCACAGGCATAAAACTAATAGTGAGGGAATAGGATTAAGTGTGCCAAATTGACCACTCAATACTTAGAAAATTCAGAAATATTTATGGTTTCGCATTTCTAATTTCTCTCTTTCATGTCTATAACGCAGTCCTTAGTTATGCAACTGTACTGTGAGTTGTTTGGTTTTTTTCCCATTGATATTTGTTTCATTCATCACACTACAGGGACCTCCTCTAACTGGGGCTTTTTAGTTAAGGAAACTATTGAAGTTTAGAAACATGAAGTGGATGTATCATAGGAGTGTACCATAGGATCAGGAATGTGATACCAGATGTGAAGACTAGGATCAAAACTATTCGGAGGAAGATCCTAGTTTGTAAGTTTGTGCTGATATTGTTTATAGGAAGTAGAACACAGCTTACAGGAGGGATTTCAAATGCCTTTCACACCATCTGTTTCTAAGTAATCTAGGGTCTTTTAGGATTTTTTAAATTTGTTTTTAGCTTTGCCAAATTACCCATATTAAAAAAAAAAAAAAGCAGCATCATATTTTTCCCAATTTATGGGTGACTTGCTTCCAGGGTAACAGAAGGCTCATTCACACTCATTCATCTCTCTTCAAGTTTGTAACTGCAAATTGTCTGCAGCTCTAAATTTGCTTTGAAGTGTAAGATCTATAGTATTTCAAAATAAAAATTGTTTGTTTTTAAGGGAGAATACGCATTTTTTTCTTATTCTCTCTCAGCATGCTCATGACTCATATACATGAATATTGGGTCAAGACAGTAAAAAAGAACTTTGACTTCCATGTTTTACATTAAATGTAGTGTGTTTTGAGACAGAAACAACATCTAAAAGGTGTCAGAAAAGGAAGAATTTGAATGTGTATACAGATCACAAGGAATGTGGCCCATTTTCCATCTGATCTATTTAGTTTTACATATATTCCCCAGTTCCATGGTATTTAAGCATAGTAGCCATACATTTGCACATTACTCAAGATATGTGATCAGATCTCAGGAAACAGCAAATACTATCAATAAAATATGAAGCAAAGTTAATTAAAGGCTTCAGAGTCAGCCTGCCACTCATGGCCCATTATAATGAATCATTCCTAATATGTATGAGAGATTGACTGAGATTTTATAAGCTTTCTATTCTTCAAGTTTTCCCTGTGTGATAAGTGCTTGCTGTACACTAGAAAAGTGATTAAGTATCAATTTCAAGTAAAATAATAATAAATGTTTAAAAGTCTAATGAGACACTATTTTTACTGCTTATAGTACCGTGACTAATCAGAGTCAGTTGAATGCCTCTGTCACCTTGATTAGTCATTGGATTAACCTCTATTTTTCCTTAAACTCTAATAATTTTTTGAAGTAACTTAGAACTTTTCATCATTTTTTGACTGATGAGACCAACAACTATTTTTTCAAAGGTCCTGCTGGAATATACATGTATTACATGTTTCTCTGAAAGTAAAATAATTTTGTCTTGGCAATTCCTTTTAGGTCAGTGTTTGGATGTCACTGTCATGTTTAGGATACAAATGATTACAAGTCTAAATTATCTATATTCAGTGTCTAAATAGCTGAAGAGGTTTTCTCCTGCTGCAGTCCTTCTTTGGTCAAATGTAGTGGAAAGTGCTGCTTATCTTTTCTTCCATTTCTATAACCCATTGATTCAATTAGAAAGAATGTTAATTCATTTTTCAGCACACAATCTTGCAAATTGTCTTAATCTGGAATGTTAAATGCATGAGGGTATGTGCACATTCATCTTCTGAAGAGTTTGATAACCTCATTTAATGAGTTTTCTAAAAATTCACAGCTATATTGAGACTGGAATGGTGAATGTTCAAATTGTTGCTGTTTGCACAAGGTTTTGTAAGTAAATTAGCATCTTGGGAAAATTATCTCTTGTTTCTTTGCTTTCTTTTTTTCCTATTATAATTTTTCTTGCACATCACCAAAATGCTTTAGCCCTTTATGAAACTAATGAAAAGTGTGTTTTTCATCTGTGTTAAACTCTATTAGTAGTATTCATTGTTAAAATTTCAAGTATTTGAACAGTTGTGTCAAGTGGTATTGACTATTGTCTATAATGCTAGCACTCATGCATGTTTTATTTAATATGCCACAGTGGATCTAACACCTTCTTGCATCTTTATAATTTGCATTTTTTACTTTTTAAAATTTTTTATTAAGATGCATAAAATTCAGAAGGGAAGTTGATATAGTAAGGGCAACACTGTCAGTCAAATTTACTGTGAACCTAGCTCGTGATGCAGCTTTGGCTTTTTCTGGACTGAAATGGTGAGCCTGGACTTGAAAGTGCAATTGAACCCTCTTCCAATGTAGGTATATACAGAGAAATGAGGGGTCTTCTTCCCACTGTCTGTTCTTCATTACCCACTGGCTACCTATTCATCAGTGTTGCTACAGAAGGGGAAGTGGGCCACTGCCTGTAAAATCATATCATTCAGTAAAATTAATATAATTCACCGTAAGGTGTTTTGTGGTGGTTTTTTGCGTCTTATGGATATAGGTGGAAGTCTGATAGACCTACTAGCTCCAACCCTGTTTTTCTAGCCGAAATGGTGTCTTTGGTTTTGGTATTCTGAGTGAATCTGCATTTTTAAAGGCTATGAATCATTATAATGGCAAATAAGTTCCCCCCACATGCTCTGGTGCTCTTGGAGATTTCATCTCACCATATGACTTCACATTGTCCATTGCTTTAAGCTATACCTCAGTGGCCCAAGGTCTTTCCTCTTTTAAGTTAAAAGAAGAAATGAAGATTTGGGAGTAACATAATGACAAAACTGAGATTTCTCTCAGAGATGTCTCTACTCCAGTAACCAACATGGAACAATATAGACTTTCAGAATAATTTAATGCATCTAATCAAACAACTGCCTTCAAATTTTCATGTGACATTAAAACAATATGATATTTAAAGAGAAAATAGTCATCTTTTCTTTTGGTATAAGTCCACATATATCTGGACATATGTATTTGCAGCCACATGGATTTCAAGCCATCATATCCCAGACAATATATAAAATATCTAGAAGTCCAGTCTCTATATAAAAAAATCTAAAGAAATGCTTTCATTGACTTTAATATCATATTTCCTAAGAGAGAGAGAAATTTTGACATTTATAGTTTGTTAGTAGAGAGGCAGTTGATATGTGTGGTGTTTGATGTACTAAGATTAATAGATATGCTTATTTCATAGTCATGTTGGAAAAAAATTCTATGTTTTTCTTTTCTGCATTGCATTTCATAAGCCAGTTTGATTCAGCAGGGTAATTTTCAGCTGCCTTTAGAAATAGCTGTTAAGTAGCAAAATAAGGTACATTAGACTGTATAAATTAGATTTGTTTTAGAAGACAAAAAACTAGTTAAAACTCACATAGTTTGCCTGTCACAAATTCTAGGAGATTATATGTGAGACAATGTGGTATGCTTAAAGAAGTTAATACATACTGGCCTGGAGGCCTTTATTTTTTTATTAGCAAGGAGTGCAAATAAACCTGCTTGTTAGGATGGAAATTTAAAGGTCAGTCCTCAGTTGTCATAAATCATAGATCTAGGAAAAAATAGATTAAGGAAGTCTGAAATACTGGGTCAGCATCAGCAACACAGCAGTGCTGCTTTAGTTCTGCAACAAAGAACTGATTTCAGTTATTATTCTGTTCCTCAGGGAGTAATTTAATTCTACTTCAGCTCTTAAGAAAAACATCATATAATGCTAGAATTTTGTCCAGTTTTGATTTTTACTCTTAAGGATACATATTAGTTTTAGTCCTTCCTCTGGTTAAACTGTGTTGGATTTCATTTTTGTCAAGAGATAAGTTGGTGTTTCTTAATTTATTTTTAAATTGGCACAGATTAGCTTTATTTAAATGCATGTATAATTAATAAGTGCATGTTTATTTAATTCTAGTATTATGGGCTCATAAGACTGCACAAATTTTGAGAGGCCATTTAGACTGATCAACAGGAAACCATATTTATGTAATTTCTTGTATATATTTCTATGTGTTTCCAGTTTTGGAGATTGATGCTTTCCAGAGCAATGTAATTCAGTGCTCCACTACCTTTACAAAATATACATTTTTTCCAATATCTAATCTGAATCTTCCTCATAGAATACAAAAGTATTATCCCTAGTTCTGTCTGCCACAAGCATGAAGGAAAAAATTTCTTTAGGGAAAAAAAAAGGTATTTATACATTGTGTATATCATTGATATCTTCTTGTAGATGTCTCTTTTGCCTATAGTCTTCTCTACCTCAGGCTAAGTAACTGAGATAATTTGGTTGTTCTGGAGAGGGCTTGCCAATAGACTTCTCATGGTTCTTTTTTCCCTCATGCTTAGATGCAACTGATAGAGACTTTCTTGAAGTATGGTTCCTAGAATTAGAGACAAGGCTGCAACTGTGGCCTTACAAAGACTTGACAATCTGTTTTATAGGCTGTGAAGTAGACTGGTTAAGCTCAGCTGTGTTCTTGGGCTAATACCATCTATCAGTGCTGTTTTATCCTCACCCTCTATAAAGGTTACCTTTATCATTTTAATCTGTCAAATAAATGTACTTTGTATCTACTTGTTCTCACAATGAAAGTTCTTACTTGTTCTTGCCACTAATAGTCTCTTGCCAGTGGTGTCTAGTCAAATAGAGACTAGAACAACATGTAAAGAGCACAGATTGAAGCACAAGAAGCTCTAAGTATGAACTTTTTTTTAATTTTTTTTTTCTTCTGTGAGGGTGATTGAACATTGAAACAGGTTTCCCAGGGAGGCTCTGGAGTCTTCATCAGTTAAAACCCAACTGTACAGAGCCACAAGCAACATGTTCTAGCTGACCCAGATTTGAGCAGGGCAGTTGGACTAGACAATCTCCAGAGGTTCCCTTCAACCATTCTGTGTTTTTATGAAAATACTACCAAAGTAAAGGTTATACATACAGGATTGTCCTTAATAGAATTAGAAGAAACAACATTTTCAGTAATGGAGAGAGTGTAAAGTATGTTATTTTCCTTACTTTCTAAATCTCAGATTAACATGTATAAAATCATAGAATCATTAAGGTTGGAATAGACCATCAGGATCATCAAGTCCAACCTTTGACCGAACACCACCATGTCAACTAAACCATAGCACTAATTGCCATGTCTAGCAATTTCTTGAACGTTTTCAGGGGTGGTGACTCTACCACTTCCCTGGGCAGCCCGTTCTGATGCTTAACAAGTCTTCCAATGAAGAAAGCCTTCCTGATGTGCAACCTGAATCTTCCCTGGTGCATCTTGAGGCCATTTGTTCTTTTTCTCTTGCTGGTTGCCTGGGAGAAGAGACTGACCCCCATCTTGCTATAGCCTCCTCTCAGGTAGCTGCAGAGAGGGAGAAGGTCTGCTCTGAGCCTCCTCCTCTCCAGGATCCCTGTCACTCCTCATATGATTTACTCTCCAGACCCTTCCCCCGTTTCATTGCCTTTCTCTGGATACACTCCAGCATCTCAATGTTATTCTTGACGTGGAGGCCCAGAAATGGAGTATCTAAGGACAAAGGTTGAAGCAAGTCCTTATGAATTATTTATTGTGTCAACCAGTGTACAAAACTGATTAGCAGGATCAAATATGTTTAATTAAAGGGTATGTATTTTTAATGTGAAGAAGGAAAATTAAATTTGAATTTGAAAACATGCAGGCTTATCAGATACATTGTTGAGCAAGGAAAATAGGCATGTTGGTTCTCAGTGCTTTAACAAACAGTAGACTCTTCATTTTGCCAAGCATAAACCTTTTACTCACTTTTAAATAGACTTTCAGAACATATTTTTGTATTTTGTTGTGACCCATATCTATTGCACATCATATTAAGTGACATAAAATGCTCATTTTTGAAGGGAAAAAAAATCGCTAACACACTAATGTCTCTCAAATCTGATTTTTTACATGAAATTATGCTTATTCTCATTTAATGAAAGATCATTATACACTTACCACAATACCCTGTTAATGTGTTCTGTTCAGGGCAAATCCATGATTGTAGTTGTTTGTGTGGTCATGTGTGACTGTGAATTGTTAGAATGAAGCTTAGAGAAACCATTAAGGTTTCCAGTCTTCCAGACTGGGAACTAATTAACTGCATTTTCATCACTACTTTTATAATTTTGGGTTTTCTATGGTTTATTTTCAAAAGCAGTTAACCCATTTGAATTGAAAACCAAATCGAACAGAATGAGATTTTTCTGGCTTTGAAAGGTGTAGTTGTTGGGCTGATTTCTAAAACAGTATCTTTTTTTTCCAATGATGACATGCTACATATATAGTGTGGCTTGCATTTCATCACATAAGAGAGTTTGGGAGAACTCAGTGTGGGAATAGCAATACTACAACTGTAAGTAGACAGGCTATTTACAATAGTTTCACAATAATATTTACTACTTACCTGGAAATATCTTGAATTATTAAAATATAAAAAATAGTTACAAAAATGTTATGATTTTGTCCCTATTAATGTTTAGAATATGAGGTTGTTTTATCTTTTTTCTTTCCTTTATTAAAATATAAAAAATAGTTACAAAAATGTTATGATTTTGTCCCTATTAATGTTTAGAATATGAGGTTGTTTTATCTTTTTTCTTTCCTTTATTAAAATATAAAAAATAGTTACAAAAATGTTATGATTTTGTCCCTATTAATGTTTAGAATATGAGGTTGTTTTATCTTTTTTCTTTCCTTTGTTTTCCTCCTTGAACATATTTACATAGCCCTTATGTTCCAGCTTCATATTACCCCTTCCCTGAGATAGACCCAACAGGCAGATAGGGTGCATGATCCAGGGAATTTCCTATCCTCTCTCTGCCTGGCTGAACACAGTGATTATAGAAATAGGGCACAATGGTGACTGTTTCTACCCACTGCAGCAGGTGTGACTCCTGTCAGACTTCTGCACATTTCCAGGTGCCCTTGCATAACAGGTATGAAGCTCTGCAAGTGAAACCAAATGATAACAAGGATGATGGTTGAGGTCATTTAGAGGAGTCACTGGGTTGAGTTGGCTTACACCCTGCATCAAAACTGTTTCCATAAGCAATAAAATAGAACATGGTGTTGGTGAAGAGAGAAGGACTTGAGGGTGATGTGATGGCTGGAGGTTGTCCAGGGCACAGTGATCACTAAATGATAGAGTTTTCAATTTTTGGAGAAGTAGGGAGTGGGATCAGCAGCACTGCTACCTTGGACTTCCAGAGAGCAGATTTTGTCCTACTTAGGAGCCTGGCTGACAGAGTCCCTTTGGAGGCAATACTGAAGGACAAAGGAATCTGGGAAGGTGTAGTGGGTTAACCTTGACTGGATGCCAGGTGCTCACCAAGCTGCTCTATCACTTCCCTTTCCAGCTGGACATGGGAGAGAGAATAAGATGGAAAAGGACCCACAGGTTCAGACAAAACAGTTTGCTGCAGCAAAAGTGAAAGTTTGTGCTCGCAGAAGCAAAGTGGAAAATAAGGTTTATTCTCCATTTCCCACTAGCAGCTGATGTCCAACCTTTTCCCTGAAAGCAGGGCTTTTAGCACACATAGTGGTTTCTCAGCAGGCAGCCATTAGAAACAATGGATGACCCCATATTCCTGCTTCTTTCCTTAGCTTTTATATTTGAGCTGATGGAATGGAATACCCCTTTCGTTAGCTTGGGTCAGCTGGCCTGGTTGTGTCCCCTCCCAGGATCTTGCACTCAACTGGGGAAGGAATGTTACAGTGCTTGATGCTGTGCCAGCACTGCTCAGCAGCAGCCAAAACACTGATGAGTTATCAACACCCTTCTAGCTACTGATCCAACGCACAGCAGTGTGGGGAAACGAACTCCATCTCAAACAGACCCAGTACAGGAGGTTGGACATTCATTAAAAAGGAAATCTTAAAGCTGCAGGAGCAGGCTGTCCCCACATTCTGACAGGTGAACTGTCAGGGAAGATGAGCTGGGCTGAACAGATAGCTTAGACTGGAACTCTTCCTTTGGAAGAAGAGGCAGCAGCCCAGGATGTGGTGATGTCATGCATGGAGAAAATTATAAACGCCAAAGCCAAACTAAAAATTAACATAGCTATTGCTATAAAAGGCAATAAAAAAAAGGTTTCTATAAATACTTTAGGAACAAAAGAAGGGCCCACTAGAATCTCCACTAGAATGCAGGGGAAACACAGTGACAAAGGATGAGGAAAAGCCTGAGGTACTTACTGTTTTCTTTGCCTCGGTCTTTAATAGAAAGACCAGTTGTTATCCAGGTACTCAGCCCCCTGAGCTGGGACACAGGGACATGGAGCAGAATGAAGCCCCCATAATCCAAGGGAAAATGGTCAGTGACCTGCTACATCACTTAGACACACAGAAGTCTATGGGGCCAGATGGGATCCACTGAAGAGTACTGAGGAAGCTGGTGGAAGTGCTCACTGAGCCGTTTTCAGTCATTTACAAGCAGTCCTGGCTAACCAGACAGGTCCCAGTTGACTGGAGGTTGAGCAAGGTGACACCCATCTACAAGAAAGGCCAGAAGGAGGATTTTGGGAGCTGCAGCCTGTCATCCTGACCTCAGTTCTGGGAAAGGTCATGGAGCAGATCATCTTGAGTGCCAACATACAGGGCAACTAGGGGATCAGGCCCAGGCAGCATGAGTTTGTCAAAGGCGGGTCCTGCTTGAGCAGCCTGATCTCCTTCTATGACAAGATGACCTGCTTAGTGGATGAGGGAAAGTCTGTGGGTGTTATCTACTTGGACTTAAGGAAAGCCTTTGACACCATTTCTTATAACATTCTCCTGGAGAAACTGGCTGCTCACAGCTTGGATGAGTGCACTGTTTGATGGGAAAAATCTGGTTGGATGGCCTGGCCCAGACAATGGTGGTGAATGGAATTACATCCAGCTGGCAGCCTGTCGTAAGTGGTGTTCCCCAGGGCTCAGTATATCAAACAGGACTGTTTGATATCTTTATCAATGATCTGGATGAGGGTATTTGAATGCACCCCCTGTTCACAGATGACCCCAAGTTGAGTGGGAGGGTTCATCTGCTACAGGTTAGGAGGGCTCTGCAGAGGGATCTGAATAGGCTGCCCAGGGAAGTGGTTGAGTCACCATCCCTGGAGATATAAGTTGTGTAGATGTGTCACTTAGGGATGTGGTTTAGTGGCGGACTTGGCAATGCTGGGTTAACTGTTTGTCTTGATGATCTTAAAAGCTTTTTCCAACCTAAATGATTCTGTTAGTCTGTGATTCTACCTCCCTTGGTAAATTATGCTGTATATTCAGATCCTCCCTTGTGTCCTCATGCTTTTGTCAGTTTTGATGCCTGTAAATTTGATGTCTGCTCTCACTTCTGTTTCAGCTTCTTATTCCTAATAAGGAATGATTTTTTTCAGACTTGTTCACAAATATATTGTATTTTCCTCATCTATATCTTCCATAAAAAGGATGCATGCAGAGATATATAGGAAGATACATCTAGGTGGAAAGGAACTATATTGCATTAGCCATGCTGTATTATAGCATGGAAAGAGCTGTCAAGGCACATGTGTCATAAACTGTAAGATCATGTGATCCATTTCTTATGTGCTGGAATACTACATATTTATTTACTGTCATTACTAACGGTTTTATTAAGGCAAACAATAGAGTGCTTTGGAATTTATAGTAGTTACCCATAGCTGTTAGTGTTATATTTTTATTTCACATATTTACAGTTACATCTCTACCTCTGAGTGACTAAAATACAAATGTACCTTTTTGCAAAATACAAAACTATCTCATAGTTTGATTTTTATATGTTTCAGTCAGTATCCCATTCTGTCTTCTAAGGCATTTCATTTGCTGATGGAAAATTGGCATGTATTTTAGTTTTCCAGATGTATTTCAAGAACTGCATATCCTTCTGTTTTTTCTGAAACAGGTGTTTCAAAATATGATTGAATTTCTGATTAAAATAATTCAGATCAAGTTCTAAGATAGAGAATCCTTAGGTAAATTGGTTTTTCTGCTGGTTGCATGAAAATTATATGATTAAAAAGATTTTAAAAAATATTACAATTATACTTTGCCTTTTTTGCCTTTGGCATTGTTTGCAGATTAAAATATTAGAGTAGTTTTGTTTTACTTTAGATGAATGAGTACTTTATGTCATAAAATGTTGAACTGGATTACATTTTCTTTTTCAGAACTACCCATAATGCCATCAAATGAAAATTCCATTATAGAAATGGGAAATTTCCTACTTTTAAGGATGACATTTTAAAAGGAATAACTTTTGGGAAACACAATTTTCTGTTGATGGCCTGTTACTGAGCTGCTTGAAAATAAAATGCCTTGATTTTCTCTTTAGAAGGCACACCAAATCCAAGGCTTATGCTGAGGTATCCTATTATTAAACAGATTGAGGTACTGGAATTGTACTACTATGGATACTGAATCCAAAACTTTTTATGTGAAGTTCAGCTAAATTAGTAACCAGAAACAAATTAACTATATCTAGCTGTTTGCTTAGCTGCTTATATATCTTAATTGAATGTGTCTTTGGTTTTGTTTTCGAGAGCAATTTAACATGGGTAAATTACTCTTGGATTAAAAAATCTCTCTTTTACAACAGCTTTTGCACTGACAGCTTTTTTTTTTTTTTCAATTATTACAGTTCAGTTTGTTTTTACAGAATTTGCAGATTTTTGGGAGGACGGGCAGAGACAGTTCTTCGAATAATGGTGGGATTAGTAAATCAATATGTACTAATACTAGCCAAAGCTGACAGTGACTGTGATGATCATATATTGACATCTGCATAGGGTTGTCAGAGTCCACTTTTATGTCATAGTTTTCCTCCATTTCTTGTTTCATGGAAACCTGGAACTCAGTTTGAATCTGTGGATCATTGTGTTATAACTGATCTCCATCTCTGACCTTTTACTCCAAGGCAAAAAGTGCCTTTCATGCCTCTTTTGGCTATATTTATGGCAGATTTTGGTGAAAAAAAATAGCTGTCTTCTTTCTTCATAGGAAAACACTTGTGTTTCTTTGAGCTTTTGCTCTTCACTGCTTTCAGTCATCAATTTTTTTCATCTCAGGAGATGTCAAAACAATTATCAATTAGACATTCTGATTCAGTTTTTTTCATCTTGCTGTGTATTATACATACAATTCTAATATACACACTACACACATTTTTTACTTACTATTAGATTCCCTGTTGATTAATTAATTTCCTTTCTTCCTCCTATTTTATGCTGTTTTGCTAAAACAAAATTGTGTTAAACAATTATATAGCTGCTGTACTTGACAGTCATTTATGCTTGACTGCAATTTTCTTCCACATGTATGCATTTTATTTTACTCTGTTTAGAGAATTCTGTTTTCCATAACACCAATGTTTTTCAAGTTTAACAAATAATTGATGGTGTCTTCTTATTGGTTGGCACATTTAATTTGAGTGAACTCCATGCAAATCAATATATCCTTCTTTTGTATTGCAAGCATGCAGGTTGTTCTTCTCTGGCTATCAATATTCTTCTGCTCTCAGGGGTTACAGCACTCAGTATTTTCAAATTATTTGCCAATAATAAAGACAAAAAAGTACAGTACATTGTAGGACTTTAGCCAGTGTAGGAACATACCCAGACATATATGAAATACCATAAGGAAAACCATGGATGAGCATGATTCACTGTTACCTTTTCCCACAGTATTAACTTGAGAGATTTTATTTATCTATTTTAATGCCAAATGAACACATTTGGTAAAACAGCTGAGGTAAGTAAAAATCATATACTCTGGGGTTTATCTACATTAAATACGTGACATTATCCGCTTTTATATCTGACAACACAACTGACAGCACAGTTGTGCCATCTCTAACACAAGCCAGGTAATCTAATGTCTTCACTGAGCTCATTAAGAAAGATTTGTTTTTCATTAAAACATTAAAAAACCCAGTGTAGATTAAGAATTATTTTAGACTGAAGAAAATATGTAGGGGTGAGACACTAATAGCCATGGAAAATAAAGTGCTATATAAGAAGCAAATATCACTGCTGTAAAGAAGAAAATACCTTCTGTTTGATACCATACATCAGACAGTGTAGGACTTATTCTTGGTATGAGAGAAATAATTTCAAATCACTCCAGGACTATGAAATCTGCTAAAAAGTACTCTTGAGTGAATATCTGTTAACCTACTTTGTGAATTATTGAAATATTTATTTGTGGAGTGGTATAGTTCAGATTCTTTAAGATCAAGAATAGGCCAACCTTCCAGACTTGGGAGATTATTCCCATCAGTCATTTCCCAAGGGTTTGTTGAAAACCAAATGTTCATCTTTATGAATGATCACAGAGAACATATTATAAAAAATGTATGTTCTTGTGTAGGTTTCTGTGTTTATGTAATATATATTTAAGAAAGCAAAACTAGAAGATAATATATGTATGTAGTTACAGACGAAGAAAAAGAATATGCAATCTTGTGAAATCTCATAGTACGGAAATTGTTTAACCTCACACCTGCAAAAAACTGATCAAAGCCTTGCACTTCTAAAGGAGAGAAGAGGGTATAATAACATTAAGATCCCTTCAGATCTTCTGCCAGGAACCGTTGTAGTTGTTATCTTATTGAACCCAGTTACTTATACTAGTCATCTAATTATTATCATCCTTCTTCACCATGAGCCTCTATGCTTGATGCCATATAAGCCAAGACATACAAAATGAGCTGAAATTCACTACCTACTTATTTAATCTAGATGTCTTTGTTGTAGTATTTCTCATCAACCCTTGTGTAGCTTTGCTGCTTTAATGATTCATGTTGTTGCAGCTTTGAGAATAGCTGAATAAAAAAACTAAAGAAGGGTACTAGGGGTATTTGCTGCTTCCAGTTTATGAAGATTGCAGCTGACACTGTAATTTTGTCAACTGAGAGAATTAGACACCTGAAATATTTCTAGTAGGATCAATACTCAATCAGGTACAGTTTGTGAATTTACTGAAGCAATTTTTAGAATTTACTTTTTAGCAACTGTAAAATGTAGAAGATGAAATAAAAATTTATCATTTCCATGTGAAATGGTAGGTTGGTCATTGTTATTAGAGCACTAGAATATCATACAACTCTTTTTAGAAATGTGTAACACACAAATTAATCATATTCTGCTAATTTGGAAATAAATTTTTAAGTAAAAATATTTCTTATCAGATCCAAGGTTTCTTTATAGTTACTCTTCAGTTTCCCAAAGGTGTTCAAAGGAGTAGCTGAAAAAGCATATGCCTTTAAAACAGTGAAAGCCCTTTTTGATGTAGAAAAAAGGGATTGAATTGTTTTAAACTGTCCTTCCTGACATTACTTTTCACAGTACATTAGATACCATCTCTTCCTTGTTATATTATCTCCTTATACCTAGCCTATAAATTAGATTAAATTTGTTGCAGTGTGATTCTTTTCATTTCTTTGCTGCCAGACTTCATGTGAAAATTCTTTATCTGCTTCCCCTAGTGCATCTGAGTACAGAAGAGATAAAACATTGGGTCAAAGAATAAAAAAATTCCCCAAAATAACAAAAAAAAAAAATCTTAAGGAACTCAGAATGCAAAATAAAGCACTAAATAAAGTGGAAACTAAAAAAATGTTTGGCAGCATGTGCAGTTTTCCAGCATGTCCAAGTTTTGTGGTACATAGTGACTAGAATTGCCATAACAACACAGGTAGGAAAAGAGATTGATGTCTTCTGCAGAAGGTGTTATTGGCCTCTGAAGAGCCAAGAACAAAAACTCCAGTTCTGTTCTTTGTCGGAAATACAAGTACAGTACTCTGGGCTTAATACTTGTCACAAGTCATGCTTCCATCTGGTGGGATAGATACTGTAGCCTCTGTCTCCTTCAGTGATTTACTGCTATTTCATCGCTGGCACATCCAGCAATTTTCTACTGTCTGCTGCATGCCTGTCCTCCTTATTGTCCCAGAAAGCCACTGTCTTCCAGTTATTTTCAGGATCTGCTGGATTTTCAGAATCTTTAGAAACTTTTTCTACAGCTCTTATATGATACTTCCTTACCAAAACTGAGACTATCAAGAGTATATGGCCTTCCAGCTCAAAATCATACTGTCTATGAAATGACTGCACAGAGGTGGAAAACATATATTGTGTCTAGATGAAGTGTGTCTAGAGGACCTAAAGTTAAGGAAGCAGTTTTGAAATAGTTAGCTCCACCTTTTTTTTTGTTGGTTTTTTTTTGTTTTGTTTTGTTTTGGCTGTGTGACAGAAAGAATCCAAAGAGAAACGAAGCTGAAGCAACCTCAAAAGGGATGTGTCATCCTGTACTATGAATATGGTTAAATTTACCAGAAAGTTCAGTCCATCCTATGTACCTATGTACCTGTATCACAGCAACAGATTGGACCCTGTGAACTGAAACCTTTGCATAATATTTAACAGAATATTTATATTTATAATAACAATAAGAGCTTTTTTCTTCTAAAAAAAAAAAGAAAAAATATAATCTTTTTTAATAAAAGGATTATTTGTCCTGGATCTGTGCAGAAAAGCTTACCAACATCCTCTAGAAAACTATGCATTAAAGAGTTACGTAAAATTTAAAACACTGGGCTTGACTCAAAGAGTCATAACTCCTAAACTCAGCTCCTTAGATTCTCATTTAGGGGAAGTTCATATGGCTGTCAATGTAGCTGCACTGTGCTAATTTATACCAGCTGACGATCTGGCCTAAGGTGCTCTACTGTGGATGAAAACAATAATTCTGGTACCATGTAAAATTCTTTATTATCCTCTTTACATAAGTTGCTTTCAATTAAGCAGTGCAACTTGTCTTGGGGAAACAGAATTGATCCTTAAACTCCAGGAAAATGTGTGATTTGCTCCGCAGTTCCCCTTTCTGGGAAGGCACTGTGGTCTGTAGGCTGTGTTGACAGGGCATGCCTGTCTCTTGCTGTCTGTCTTTATTATGGTCACAGCAGCAACCACTGTTCATTGCTGCACACTCAATTACTTGTACAGACAAAACTAAGTAAGGAAAATGCCTCCTGCCACAGTGTAATTAATTCTCTGGTGTCCCATAGGCAACAAGCAACTGCACAAGCAGCTGACTAATCTGCCAAAGTACACAGATACCTCGATTTGCAACATCATCCGTTGTCTGCTGGTATTTCTATCCTTAATCAGTAATTGTCCTTTGTCATATAGCAGAAGTAAAACCTTCTTAGCTTCAATTACTTGGAAACTGCTATTCATTATGGGCTTATTTTTACAGTGGATTGTCTATTTCTAGCCTTTCGATATACTTTCTTTCACCTTTAAACATTACAGGGCAATACCCTCACTGCATATAAGCACGGAGAGTGCAATTTTTTTATCCACTACCCTCTAGAGTCTGATGTTCATTATCCTTTGTATATTACCTAAAGCAGACTTTTAAAAGTATATTCTCTATCATGAGTAATTAAATTGTAAAAGTCTGCATTAAACACTTTGGACTGAAACAAGTGAAGTGGTAAAAAATGATGCAAAGAAAATAAACTTTCCATTTTCTTGATATAGATCTGACCTTTGGTGTATAATAATGGCATACTATGACAGATGACCTAAGCTGTAAGCTTTTACATGTAGTAGTGATAGATTTGTTAGATTTTTTCTGGCATTAGGCAAAGTATGTAACAATAAACATGTTGTTAATACACAGGGCACATTTTTACATTTTCTTGAGAAAGCATGAATCTTTTTTTCTTCTTTCATTTAACACTAACAAAAACAAATGGCTGTTTTGTGCCTATAGTCATGATTCATAAATGGATAGTCAAAATAGACTCCTATTTTTCTCAATTAAAATGCAATAATGTTTGTTGAATTTGGTAGAACTTAGTGTGAAAAGAAACAGAAACACTTGAGGTCATAAGAGAATTCATTCTTCAGAAAAATTATAATAGCACAGCAATGTTTAATTCTTAATTGGCATGACAATATTATAAGAATTTGAATTACAATTTACAATTACAGTTACAACTCCTGAGTCCACTGAAGTCAGTCAACCAATGCTGCATATTTAAGGAGGGGAAAAAATTATTTGGAATATAAGTTTGGGATATATTTTTTGAAAAATCAAATCAGCAAGAACTTGTCTTAGGAGCAGAAAGAAAGGGGTTAATATCTGAACTCTAAACTGCATTACATTTTCTTAAGGGTATGAAAATGAGTAACACAAAGGAATAAAATAAAAATATAGTTACAGCATTGATGGTAAAGGTAGGAAAATATCAAAGAATCATTTCTTTTTCCAACCTTTAAACCAGAGATCATAGAATTACTTTTGTTGGAAAAGATATTTTAGATCATAGTCCAAGCTTTAAATGCAGTACTGCTGAGTCCACTAGTAAACCATGTCCCCAAGTGCAACAACTACACACCTTTTAAATACCTCTGGGAATGGTGACTCAATCACTTCTTTGTTCAGCCTGTTTCAATGCTTGACAACTCTTTTGGTGAATAATTTTTTCCTTGTATGTGATCTAAACTGAAGCAAATCATATATGGATTATCAAGGTTAGATTGTAATGTAACCCATAGATGATTTGGTAAAAATGACTCTATTCAGGTAACTAATAGAACTTGCAGTGTTGAACTAGTCTTTCTGGAATCATTAAAGCTTTGAAACGTGGGGCAGCTGGAGATATCTTCAAGAAAAGTGCCTTTCAGCTGTTTCATATTGAATATTTCCTTTTGGGATGCCGTATTATGCTGATGACACTAACACTAAATATGGAAGCTATTATCAAAGTAGAAGATTGTAGCCTTCATAAAATAAATAAAAAGACCTAACCATACAACACCCAAATGAAACAAAATTTAAAAAAAGAATAAATGAAGTAATAAAAAGGGGGTGGAACTAAAAAGCATAAAATGTCAGGTCTGGCCCTTGATGATCCACAGTACGAAGTTTTGCTCTCCCCTTGGTGAGCATCACCCACATATAGCAAATGGGATTTATTCAGGCATTCCACCTGATCTATGGGCTGCATTAGAGCTAAAGAGGGGATTCACTTCCAAAAAGGCAAAATTTGATTCTGAATTGAATAAAAAAAAACTAGAAAAAATGGGAAGATTTTTTCTTATACAGCTGCTGTATAAGAAAAGACACCTCCTGTGCTAGAAACTGAGACTGGAACTGGGCAGGAGAAGGACTTCTAAAGTGTTTAGCAGAGTCCACATTTTAATGGAAGAGCTTGGCTTGATTACACAAGCAAAGTATGGAGAGGTATGGATTTGTTTACAAACATCCAAAGAATGAAGAAATTATCTTTAAACTAAAGAATTGTTTTGGCACAACAGCAGGGAATTAGATTAATATTGCTGACCAGTGCAGCACTCCGATTTTGGATGTGTTGTCTGAGAGTACTAGGATGAAAAAAATTAGCTGTTTTTAGACTGGAGATTATAAAACATGGTGTCTGTGTTAGCAGGGCTTGACACCTTCTGTCAGCTAAGATTTATGTTCTCTTTTCCTCAGTACTTAGCAATTTAATTCATACATCTTATATTCAACACAAAAAGAATAAGTTACAATTTCAAGAGAGCAAATTTTCCTTCTGGAGTCCCTTTTTTGAGTTTTCTCTTTAATTTACAGACATAAATTTATTTTTTTTCCCCCACTTCTCAGTGTGGCTAGAGGTCATCTCTTCTGCTCAAATCAAGTTCAACTTCTAGGCTGCAATTTGGGCAGGTTATTAGCTCAGAGGTTTGTCCATTTGAGCTCTGAAACATCTCTGAAGATGGAATTCCTGCAGCATCTTCAGAGGAAATCTGCCATGATGGTTAACCACCTGCTTGCTGAAGCATTTTTTCTTGTATCTAATTGCCAGGGTGCCTCATGGGTCAAGATTTCCTTGTGGCTGAGGCACCAGTGTCTCTGGGGTCCATCAGGGCAGCATCTGGAAGCCAGCACTTGGACCACCAGGCAGGGCAGCCAAGGGGCACCAGAGACAGTTTGTCTCAGGCATCTGGTACTCTGGGGACAGGGACAGTCTGTGCCACTGGCCAACGAATAGGGGTCAGGATAAGGTCTGCTGAGGGCACTTAGGGTCAGACAAAGTCATAGGAAGGCCAAGTAGGGCTGTGAGAATGAGCTGAGCCAAGACTGAGATGTCAGCCTGCAAGTGGAGGGTCTCAGTCTGAAGCAGTGGGACACATGGTTGAACACAGTATAAGCACAGTTGCAGAACAGCTGAAGTGAAAGCTGAATAGGCAGAGCCTCCTCTAAGCGCAGCTCCCAAGCAAAGGATGGAGCATCCCTTACTGAGGCTTTTCCACAGAACTTGTCTCTGTGGACCTTGCATTTGGACTTCTCTAGCTTTCTTCAGAACCAGATTTGGCAGAGAACTGGCTTTTAACAACCTGAGTTTTTACGTTCTGAAATACAAACTCATGCCTTCAAAATTTCTCCAGTTAACTGTACCAGAGTTAAACCCCCCTCTGTAGTGAGTTAAATAAATGCACTTGAAAGCAAGAAATATTGAGAACTTGCATAAAACATTTACCATGAATATTTGTAAAGTTCTTAATTTTTATCAAACTAGATATACTGTTATATTCTTTTTTTTTTAATATAACCCCCCCCCATAATTGCATTTCCCTCAGTGAGAGACAGAAATCAATACTTGCTTAACTTACATGATCAGTAATATTTGCCAAAGGAAATACATTGATTTCATAAAGAAGTTTGGGTCTAGCACATGTTATTCCTTAAAAAAATAAGTACTATTTTTTCTAGGAGAATTGCATTCAGTTCATTAGAGCAAATTAGAATTTTAATTTGAAACTCTGAATTTTGATAGCTGACTTAATTGGGTAGTATGCAGTGGAAGAGAAAAAGAGACCAGTAAATTCAAGAAGGTATGAGACCAGTAAGTACAACTCAAGAGACTCAGAATAGATTTTTGTTGAGATATTTGTTTAGAAAGGTATCCCAGTTCATTAATTGTTGTATATATTTTGACCTTATTTTCTGCCATTGAGTTACTTTGGTTGGTTATATTCTGTCAGCCTGCCACTTCGCACCTCATCTTTTGTTTGTATGTCACTTAAGACACTGCCTTAGTGGTTAAACAATTCTTTTCTGATGTATATTTACCTTGTAAAATTTCCACACTTCAGTATGTGGACTATCAACAACAGTTTATGCCACTGCTAAGCCAAGTCACTTTTATTGTTATTTATGTTTGTTATAAACAGTTATTTACACAGCAAGCTGTAACCATGATTTACAGTGATCACGTTAATTGACCACATTTCACTGTGCACCTCAGCTGCCAGTAATTCGGCCTTAGTTTTTACAGAATTTATTCTTGTTTTATAATGTGAGAAGCCTGTTGGCCTTTTGTGAGACTACATGATCAATGGTTTTCTACCAATTGGCTGGCAGAAATGCAAAAATGGTACAAAAATCAAAGTTTCATTTGGTGAAGCTATGACCCACATATCCTTCAAGGTGGCATATGAGGCTGCAGTCTTCTGCACCACTAGTCTCTGGCAAATACATTACATAAAGTAAAGATTCAACACACAAGCATTAAGTAAGACCACTGAGTTGTGTATTATTCTGAAAGCTGCTGAACAGCAGAAGGTAAAGTAATCATTCTGAAGAGTCAAGATGAATAAAAGGGTATCTCATGTTGCAATTGATTTCAATCTGCTGAAATATGCACTGCACATTTTGATTAACTGGGTAATATAGTGTATACTTCTGCTAGGAAGGAGAAATCCAACACTTTATTGTGCTTCTGTTGGCTACCTATCCATTCATCAAAGCTTTTCTAATTTACATTCTATTACCTTTGATGCAATCAATGTAAACAATAGAGGGTGTTACCTTGCATTTCTATACTTTGATCTGATTTGGCATTTGTGGTCAATGTAGTCTACCAATGTTGCAGGTTAGAAAACATTTTGCTACTTCCATCAATTATGTTGTTCAGTGGCCTTCCTTCTCCCTGGTGTGCTTTGAAAATACATGTATATATTTCAAGATGTCTTTTTTGCCTACACTATTTGTTTTACAGAGCAACATTCTGTGAAAGTGAGAGATGGCAAACAACATCCTTAATGCTTAAGATGAAGAAGCCAATGACTACTTATCCACCATTATATTGATGTACAGTTACTATAACAGTGAATATAAATGATAATACCATTAATCCTCCATGTCATAAAGAACTACATAATAGCCTCCAGCACTGTGGTATGCATTACTGGATCCTGGATTTGAGCTTTTTACTCCCCCCCAAAAACCTGTCTGTTGATGTAATCTCTGTTCGTGAAAATATACTAATGTAATAAACCTGATAGTGCATTATGAAATAACAGTAGTGGGGGGGTTTGTTTGTCGTTTTTTGTTATTGTTGTGTGTGGTGGGGTTTTTTTCTTGGTGTTTTTTGTGTGTTTTTTTTTTTTTTAGTTCTAACTGGTGAAAATGAGGAATCAATGGACCTTTATTATTATTTTTATAGTTATACTTAGGAACACTTATGACTCAATGTGTTATTATTCTACAGCATATCTTTGGATGCATCACTTCCATGCTGTATACTTGAGTTTTTTCATTGATAGAACGGGATAAAATAATTATTTTGTCATTATTTCAAGATTGCCCAGTATAAAACAATCATTGCATAAATTATATTAACTTATAGAACAAAAGAAATAGGAATGATAATTAAAGTCATAGGTGACATGGGTTCCATAAAGAACTGAGAGAGAAAAAATATTTCAATTAAGTCACTATTCTCTCTATAGCCATTAGAATAACTTAAATCTAAATATGGCACTAGTTCCTTTATCATTAAACAACCCAAAATACCTCTTACAAAACTGGGATCAGAAGTAAAAGTGATGCTCCAGACTTCCCAGTCAAATTGTCTCTGTAAGGCATTTCATCTTTCAAATTGTGAGTTTGCGTGTGAACTCCTGCCTGCTGACATGAAACAGCTCTATAATATTGTTCTCACTACCTTCATATTTCTATATGATTTTCTATCCAAGAAACAGTTACCTCTGTGGATCTGGGAAGATCAACTAGTCCTGGAAACATCTCCTAAGCCTGAACAGCCGTTAATCCTGTTTCAGGTTGCCTACAAAAAGAACCAAGAAATGGATACCTGTCAGAGAGAAAGTCTTGTTCAAATGAGGGGTAGCAAGCAGAGCTGAAAGAAATGCAGGACTAGAAAAGAAGAATAAATAAAATAAATAAACAACAGAAGATCTGGTGAAAATGTTTATTGAAAGTGGGAGTATCATGCCTGGAAGACATTGTAATACATTTTTCTATATAGCTTACACATTAGTTACCCAGAGAACACTCCCTAGAGATGCATTTGTCTTATTTTTAATGAATACCTAGGTGGTGCATGAACATATGGGCATACTAACATGAATGATACTAGAAAAGTACATTTACTTCTGTCTTTAAAAGAGAATAAACAGATGAAATTTAATAAAGTGGCTGGTTTTATGTGTAGGCTAAAAAGACTTGGAAATCTAAAGGGAACATCTATCAGCTGTAATGGAGAGCAGCAGGGAAAACATAAATTTGTGTAATGGAGGTTATTTATTGTACTTACTACAGCAAGCACTTCCTCATAGGTGATCTATTTAAGAATGCAAACCAGTTTTCTTTGCCACCTCCTGCTTTCTCTAAGAGTCATACCTGGGGCTGAATTTTTCCATTGTATTCTTAAAGAAGATGGATATATAATTATCTTTCTTTTACCAATTAACATTATGGTCTAAATCCTTTCTGCTCAGATCATCACAAGCTCTCCATTAAATTATTTTTTTTTAAACTTTCTTTTTCTCCCTTGTTCTCTTTCTCTTCCTGTTTCCAGTCTGTGTTTAACATTCTGATTAAAAAAACCCAACAACACCAAAATCTCTAGATTATATTTCACTCATTGTCATTATTGCATTCATATTTTTAGTGCACCTCTGGTTCTTAGTGTATGGGACATTTTTGCTCAGGTGTTGGCAGTGGGGGCTGCAGGGCAGCATCTGTGAGGAATGGGCAGGACTGTCCTGTGCCAGACTTGGCTGATTTGGGTCAGCTCCAATGCCCCCAACAGGGCTGAGCCTTGTAGTCAAGTTGGTGGCATTTCTGGGAAAGCATAAGAAGGGAACAAGCAGTGAGGAATAAGGGGAAAAAATATACAAGAAACATATTCAGCACCAAGAAACTGTCAGCACCAAGGTGAGAACAGAAGAGGGTGAGAAGGTGCTCCAGGTGTTGGAGCAGAGTTGTCCCTGCAGCCAAAGGAGGACCCCATGCCAAGCAGGTGCATATGCCACAGAATCACATAATCACAGAGTATACTGAGTTGGAAGGGACCCACAAGGAGCGTGGAGTCCAGCTCCTAGCCTTGCTTAGGATCGTTGTCAAGAGTCACACCATGTGCATGAGAGTATCATGCAAATGCTTCCTAAATTCTCTCAGTCTTGCTGTTGTGACCACTTCCCTGGAGAGCCTGTTGCAGTGTCCAAACACCCTCTGGGTGTTTCTAATATTCAGCCTGAACCTCCCCTGGCTCAGCTTCAGGCCATTCCCTTGGGTCCTGTCACTGATCACCACAGAGAAGAGATCAATGTGCTGGAGGAACTGCAGCCCATGGAGAGGACTCATGCAGAATCAGGGGGAACATGTAAGGAGTGCAGAGAAGCAGAGAGGTGCTGTTACGGGCTGACCTCTACCCCCTTCCCCACTCCCTTGCTGCTGTTGTGGGAGAAGATAGAAGAGTTGGGAATGAAGGAGGGAAGTTTAACCTGGGGAAAAAGGTGTCAAAGTAGTTTTAGTTTCTGTCTTGGTTTCTTGTGGCCCAAATCTTGTTCACTTGGCAATCAAATAAAAGAATTTCCCCCAAGCTGAGTCTGTTCTGACCATGATGCTAGTTGGTAAGAAATCTCCCTGTCTTTTTCTCAATCCACGATCTTTTCCAACTTATTTTGTCCTCCCATTCTATTGAGAAAGAGAAGTGAGTGTGGCTGTATGGGTGTCTGGCAGCACATCACACTGAGCTTGATCTTTAACTCTTTTAGCACATCTTATGTGTAGACTGCAGGTAATGGAGGCAGAAATAATTGATGACTTTGTGTTCTTACTACATTTTCCATAATGGGCTCACGTTTAGGATGACACAATGTGCATGTGATATTTTTGGGGTTCAAGGAAGAGCATGGTGTAACAATATTTCTAAAAAGATAAAGAGAAATAAATACTATTAAAATCATAGTGAAGTTAGATGAAAAACATGGCTTTCTGAAAAATTTAGTCTCTTCATATATGAAAGAATTAATCTGAATCACAATATTCCTTAAAAGGATAAAGTTGAAAAAGGCTAATAGTAAGAGAGACCTTGGGGTGATTGTGAGTGGTAAACTGTAGATGAACTCATTCTGTGTATCTCAAGGCAGAATGGCAAGCAGGATTTTTTGTCTGCTTGCACTGAAGAATGAAGTCATGCAGAAACGAATCGTTAATCTTTACATAGCTCTTATCAAGCCATGTCAGGTATTCTATGCTAAATTCCAAGCATCTCAACACTAGAAATATATGGACAGATCTGAGTGGTTTTCTAGGTAGATAGTTCAGAGAGAGAAGTACTGAAATGATTGCAAAGCAGGCACATTGATTTCTAAGAAGAATAGAGAAAGCAGTAAAAAAGCTAAATACACAACATATATGACAGCTACAATAGGTGTGACTTTATATGATATTTAAAAGGTATAAATGCCATGAAAGAAAAATAATTGCCAAAGATATTAAAAAAAAAAAATAAGGTCACAATTCCAAATATTTAGGTGATGAAGATCCAGGAATAGAAGGACAAAGATTGAGGCAGATATCTGATGCAAATAGCATGCTAGCAATTTTGTATAAATAAGGTTATTCATTTGCAAGTGTGAAAACGAAGCAGCATGTGTATCATGAAGAAGTATCTGAAACCTTGACAAATATACTCTACATCAGTCATGAGAAAACTTGTCACTACTGGGATGCAGCTTCATCACTTTTAGGGGTCACATTTTATGTTCATTTCTTTGTTTTGCTTGTAAAGGCAAAAGTTTGATTTACCTTGGGTTATTCATTTTGTTTTTACTTAAACAAAGTGTGATACATCTATCTGTGATATTAAAAAAAAAAAAGCGCTAAATCTACTGTCAGGACAAATGCTGGGCACTGACTTGACTTCTGGAATAACTACAAATAGTAGTGTGTATTATATCTTTCTGAATTTTCACTCTAAGAAGTATTGCTAATCTCTGAATGAAGGCAGAATCCTTGTGGTCAGTGGAGGCTTTCTCCCTTTATGCAGTTACTCTTTGTAATGTTTTTCTCATCTACTTCGTGCATATAGACAGAGAACCAGACAGCAAAAATTAATGCCTGAAAAGAAAGACCTGTGTCCTTAATGAACAAGGCCAAAAAGGAAAATGCATAGAAAACGCTTCTGATAGAAATGCTATCGGTGTTTCATATCTCCTTCAGTTCATACCCTAAATCAATTTCCTTTTGTTGTTTCATATTCATACTGCAGACCTCATTCATATAAGTAAAAGACAACTTGAGTCCCAGAGCAGTGCCAACTATCAATCCAGGAGAAAAAGATGAGCTCTTTGATTCCTCATTTAATCATTTTCTTACTGAAAATTTTCCGTAGAAGTTCAAAAAGTTATATTTTATGAAGTAGTATTGCGAAAGTTGAATAACAGGCATTGATGGTTTCATTGCACTGAAAGTAGGCCACCTTCAGTATATTCATCAGTTTGCATGCTATTGCTCTTGATGACAGGTGAAACAATAAAATAATGCACGAAGGAAGTTAATCTGTTTCCAGAGTATTTTAATAAATAATGTATACAAAGCCATTCAGGCCTTAGGGTTCTTGCCAGAGCAAGAAAGCTCTGAAACCTGTTAAGCTGTTTTTAAGCTGTTTATTCCAATTTTACATTTGTATTTATTTTTCCTTCTTACACATTGTGATTGGATTTCATACAGTAATCATACTAATACTATAATGGCTTTATAAGAAGAAAGAAAGAGGAACATAATCAAGGGAAATTACTGTTGCATCAATTTCTAATTATTCCTCCCATTCACCTTTTATTTTTTGTATCTAGTAGTATAGAGAAAAAGAAACAAAACAGAAAATCAGCTGTCACTTTTGTCAAGTGCCCATGTTGGAATAAACTGCACATGGAGAGAAAAATGAAGTTGCACATATTAAGACCTGTAACCCCATGTTCTGCTGCCCAAGTAGAAGGTACTGAGAAGGGATGCAAACTTTCCTTTCACTTGCATGAAGTTCCTTTGTGTTTCAGTTCAGGCTATTAGAAACATAGTAGTTACATTTATAAATTAGAGGCTTACTAGCCCAAAATTATTTGGTTATCTAATGAATACCATAAATATAGAAAAATATTCATAAATAATTGGGAAAGAGCAATAATAAAAGCTAATTCCAGTGATCAAAAAAACCCCACCCTGTGACGGTCAGTTACACGGACTCTGTTTCGGGGGTAAAACAAAATCCTTTATTGTAAGCACATTTCAACATATATAGGGTTATTATAATTAAGAGGCTGGGTTATGCTAAATGAGGGATGGATCATGGTAACTAAGAGAATACATTACGTTAACTTTTCGGGCTGGTATCTAGAGTTAATCCATTATTCATGAACACAAGGGTAAGGGAAACAATACATGAGGTCAGGTGAGTTTTGGTGTGGGACAGGGAATACACAAAACTGCAAACCTTGTCAAATGCATATGGAGTCTCTGAAGGTCCAGAGATGGGTCAGTGTTGTCAGGCTGGATTAATTCTTTTCTTCCCAGGAGGCATCCTGTGTTCTGGTATTTGCTCAGGACTTTGCAGATATCCCCGTCAGACTCTTTTGGGAAGCTTTCTGCATTCTGGTATTTTTCAGTTTTGTATTCCTACACTACCCAACCTTAAAAATGTCAGCAGTTGAAAAAAACACACAGAAACTATATGATACCATGTAATGTTCTAAAAATTGTTCCATTTCCCCAAAATGCTGGAAGAATACACAGCAAAGCTATTTAATATATTCCTTATACCTTGTATTTTTGACTGGAAGAGGCAGGGTGCGGTTCTTTATGACACTAAGAGTTCTGCTGCTGCTGAGTTGTAGAAATATCACAGTATGTTTAAATTCAAATGTGACTACATGTGCCTAACAGCATTGCATGCTTTATGAAAATGTTATAAAAGGCACACAGTCATTTACTATTCAGTATCTTCAACAGCTGCTTCTGGAGCTTCATTTATATATCCATGTTTCATATAATTTTCTGTCCACACACTAGGGCTTTCAAGAAACAGAAAAACACTCTTGTTACCATGCTGTTGGAGAGAAAAGCAAAAAAAAAAAAGAAAAAAAGAGCAGATGAAAATACTATGAAAGAGCATAATAGGAAAAGCATATTTCCATTATGATAGCAACTATCTGCCTTATTAATAACAACCATCTCATATTTCTAAAGGAAATACATTTCTCATCTACTCATTAACTCTCTTAAGTATTGTTCATCAGCTATTGGATTGACTGTATGAAAAGTCCTGGAATTGGGAACATAACCCTCTTCTCACAGGTGAATGTATTAGTTCCCTGGCCTTTTCCTACAAAAAGGGAGAGAAAAATGAGTGTCAGGTTTCTGTTTCTTTGTTATGTTTGTCATTGTCACTCTGTGGGTTTTGGTTTTGGTTTTTTTTTTCCTATAGCATGTTTTAGGATTGCTCTGACAACAGCTAAAGATTCATGGATATTGAAGAGAGTTATGTACTGTTTTGGGTCAGCACTTCAACTTCTATTGGAAACAAAAGTGGAGCAGAGCAGCTCCTCAGTGATTCTACATGAGACGGCTCATGACTGGTTTCTGAGACTGAGCAGTGAGGGGCAGCATGAATTCAAGAAGTTTCAGAGTTAGGCAACAGTGGCCTCAAAGCCAGTTTAAACCTTCTTGATATGCTTGCAAGTTTCAAAAAAGAGCAACAGCAAAATTCTGTCTCAAAATGATAAAATCATGTGAAATATATATAAAGTTGCTAGTGAAAATACAGAATACATCAGGAACGGCCTATGTAGCTGTGGCTCCAATGAATGTTGGAAAGATCTGAAATAATTCTCTGTTTCAGATAATGCCACAACTGTTGTTCCTGTGATTTTTAATAAAAATGTTGATTTTATATATCTGATTTTCTTCTTCTGTATCCCCACTTTTGCTGTGTTTGCCCTTATTCTTTACTTTAATCTTTTTTTTTTTCCATATTGTCTACTGCTTTCCTACTATTCTTTCAAACTGATACCAGGTTCTCCAGGAATCCTTCTGTGTTCAGTTGAACTGGTTGCTTATATCCCACATCAGTTTTCATTTGATTTCTGCAAGCCAGTAAATCAAAATACAACTTTTTTCCTATTATATCATACAGAGCCTTAACTCAGGAATGTGCCTACTCAATTAATTCTGACCACTCCTTGCCTTCTCAAAAAAAGGTCAGTACTTGCAGTGACACTGATATCATGATTCCAGCTGTTTTGACATCCATTCTAGTTCAAACTCATACTTTACAGGTTCCCAAGAAAAGGACTCATTAGAAAATCCTGCACCTAAGAGTTTGTGCAAAAGTAATTTTAGGCATCAGATTAACTATATTTTGATGCATATACTGAGATTTTAAAATGTTGATATTACCAACAGCTGAGGTCAGATTCACACTCTTTTCTGAATGTTAGAAAGTATGACATTTTTGTTTCAGTAGTTCAGTCAGGTCCAATGACAGACAAATTTTGTTCTTAGAGCTTGGATGATGAGTGACATGGGAAAAATCAGCATTTAGAAGTAGAAAGTCAGAATCTGTAGTGAAAGAAAATGTCTCTTGCCTTTTGCAGGTTGTTGTAAGCAATGGAGAGAAAACAAAACAAAACGTGACACAGTACTTGACTGCAATTTTAATGAGTTCCACTAAGAGATCTTTTAGGTTTTTGACTAACACAATGCTTTATATACATATAATTTCAGCTGTGGACCCCATAACAACTTGTTTTTCTTACTCAGTAGTGCACAGTTAGTTACCTTCTTCATATTGTATTGTCTCTCCTTTCAATGATGAACATTTATAGAGTAGCAAAGCAAGTATCAGCTGATGAATATATTGGATAAAAATTTGATACAGACCTTTTTGGAAGCATTTTCACCTACATCTATTACTGTTTAGGTAACAAAAATAAGTAGTGTGTTCTTATGGATAAAGCAAATTAAATCTAATATATTTTTTTACAAATAACAAAATTCAAGAGCCTTCAGTACTGAAAAGAAACATACTTTAGCTCAAGTACTCATCGAATTCTCTGTAATAAGATTCTTCTATAAACAGACCTGTCTTGAACCAAGATATCAAGGCTTAATATTGCATTTTGAGATTTCTAATACAAAAAATATGTGCTCTTTTTTTGGTGAATATTTATGTTTCTATGCATCTATATATATATTATATTGCCACTAAGATATTGAGTAGCTGTAGCTTTATTTCAGGATACAAGGTGGTGCTGTTTCTTTTTAAAACTGGAAATAATGTGTTGATATTATCTTGCAGAAAGCAGTAGTAGGAGCACAATATCTCATCAAGTGTAGTTCTTCTAAGAAGTCACCTTCTCTCTTTCCAGTTCTATTTAATTGTTATGCAGTAAGGTAAGACATACATACATACGTGTGTTCATATGTACACATATTTGTACATTCCAATAAGGAGTTTTAAAGCAATAACAGACTTCAGCCTTGTAGATGATGCTGAATTTGGGCATTTTCATGCAGGATCAGTCTCTTACATTAAAATTAACTTACATTTTATTGTGGAACTAACATATAGGCAACTTCTGGAAGAGTGATTGTTTTCTCTGTACTGTACATGTATGAAGGATATTAGAATATTTGAAATTATTGTAATTTCATAGATATTAAATTTATCTTATTTACTTATGTTTTTTACATTTGTGTCAATTAGGTCACTGTAAAATAATATTAGAGATTTTTTAAAATTAAATATTAGAAACATAACACCTAATTAAAAAAAATACAAACCAATCCAAAGACAACAAACCCAAAACCAAACAAAACAATACATCAAAAAACCAAAACCCAAACAAACAGGCAAAATACCAAAGTATGTGATTTTTACCCCTGCAACACTCTATTCTTGCCAAATCCTTCCCTATTCCCCAGTACTGTTACCAACAATAAATGTTTTATGATGAAATCAAAAACTAATTTTCTGAGCTGTCTGCTGACTGACATTGTCTTATTTTAGATCTTTTTTTTTTTTTAACAAGGTTCACTATGCAGCCAGGTGCTGATAATCTTTCTGAGTAGCAGAATATATTTGGTACCTAGCAGAGTCAGGCCCTTGTATAAGTTGCATATGGGCCTTCTGAAAGCTCACATTTTGGAAAGGAATTCAAGGGACCTTAGACTGTGCGTTAATGAAATATGAGTCTAAATGAACAAGAAGAAACTATTGTAATGTGTTTATGTCATCATATTGCTTCCAGTAGCATAGATTTTTCAAAATTCCTGTCATGTTAAGATTCATGATCCTGAGAATTTACTTCTAGTCAAACTATGTATACGTACAGTTCCACTGAAATTGATGATTTCTTACATAAGAGATATTCATGACTAATTCTCTGCTGAACTGAAGACCTTAATTTTTATAGATAATGTTAAAATACTTTGCTCATCTTGACAACAGACTCTTCTTATATAATCAGGCCAAAAATAAGTATTTTCAGACACCTCCACATCACCCCCAAGTTGTTACATCCTGAGTATCACAGACAACAGCTTCTGGGACTAAAATACTTTGTATTAAGCAGACTTAAAATATACTACTAAGATCAATGGTTTTGTTTGGGGCTTGGTTTTGTTCTTTTTTTGTTTGTGGTTTCTGTTGAAATGTAGCCCAGGTAAAAGTTTTATTGGTCTGTCTCTGAAGCTACACAAATTTGTTTTGAACACAGTTGTATATAGCCACAGAGTCATGAAATTTGATTGCAGTCTACCTCTTTTGGTTTGTATGGTTTTATCCTTAGCATGTCTCTCCAGTATCTACTTTTTACCTGTAATGCAAACATACACATGTGCACAAAATACTTTTTTTAATCCTTTTACAAAGTAGTCTTAGTGAATCATAGTTTATCTAAGTAGATAACTAAATCACTTTCACAATTATCAGTAAACAATAATGAGGGTAACAGATCTTGCAGAATCTCTCAGAATATTTTTGAATGTAGACGTCGCTCAGGGAGAAAAAACAGCAACAAAAAATGGAAACAGAACAGCAACCTACCTAGGCAATTCTCTGTAAAGGATCTGTCTGAAGCTATAGAAGATGCTAAGATGGGAAGAGCTCTTTCTAGGCTTTGATATTGCCTATTGTACAGTAGTCTCTCTGTTTGGCTACAATTTAACAAAAACGTTTGCAATCAAGGACTAATTTGAAAAAAAAAATGCAAACATGATAGAATTTACCTTTTGTTATCTATCTCTCTTTTCTAATATTTTTTTTTAGACCAACTTTTTCTTTCCTTTTCATGTAGGTTATCTAAATGGGAATATCTATTTAAAGAGCAATATAGAATGTCCAAAATTATGATAAAATGTACACTATTCTAGTAAGTAAAGGTCAATAAAGCTAAGTCATAATGCTAGATGACTAAAGGCAGGTTAATTTAACAGGATCTAGTAAATCTCTAATCAATAAAAGGTGCAGCAATCTGAAAGGAAAAAAGACACAATAATTGAATGAGAAATGTGTGCTACAATATTATCATATCTTACATAAAAATGTAGCAATAGGGATAACACTGGTAATGGGAAAAATTGCCTCACTGGCATGGATAAAGTTGTCCCTAGATGACAATGAAGACTAGACAAAAACACGAATCTGACAGCTTCTGAGTCCTAAGGGAAGAATTTGAGGTAATGAAAAAGGTTTTGTCTTTATCAGAACAGAAGCACAATTGAAATTTCCACTGAGTATTGTACACACTTAGAGCGCAGAGGGGAGGAAATAGATTTAAAAATACTGAAGTCATTATTTAGAGCATGGGTATGTATTTTAAGGTAAAATTCATGGATTTTAAATGCATACGGAATCACATTAGTATGTGATTATTATTGACATTAGCTATGAAACATTGGTTCTTTCCCCATACGAGCTAATGATTGATGGACAAAGGGGAAATTTGAGCTTTTGGACTACACACTAGAATACATAATGCATTACATTTTCCAATTATGCTTATCACCTAGTGGAAGGTCACCGGCAAGCATATCTTTGAAATGATCTGATTGAGCATGCTGTTCAGCATTTCCCATTTGTGTGGGTTTTTTCCTCCTACCTGCAATTTTCCATTATGCATGGTAGCTTTCACACTGTATTAAGGAGATACAGGTTTATTTTTGTTCTCACTGATTATTTATGATTATTCCTCATATTGGGAGGTCTGACCCAAATGTCAATGAATACATTGAAATTCAATCTGGGATTTCAATGGACTTTGAAATAGACCTAAGTTTGTGGCTTTGCTCAGTTTTATGATGATTATAGCAATCATTAGAAGGTCTTAGACATTAAAAGTAACTTTTGTTCAAATATGAGAGTGATGCTAGATATTGTGATGTTTTTTGACAGCTAGGGAATGGTTAATAAATTTTATTTTGCTTTAGGACAGTTTCCTTAATAATTTCATTTGAAAAGCTGCTTGTCCTGTAACCACTGAGAATTAATTTGTAGTCACTGGGATATATGCTGACCACTCAGAAGAAAACTAATTGCATGAAGATTTGAGGGATCTTCAAGTGTGTACAAAAAAGGCATTCAGTGCTGACAAAAATGACCACATGAAATAAGGTGGGGTTTTTTTTCCAGAAACTCATCTTAGTTCCCCTGAATCCATCAAAAATACCGTGGAAGATGATGGAAGGAACAGTGTTCACTGTTAGTGTAACCTGCAAGTACAATACGATTGGGAAGGTGCACTTAAAATCAAGTTTACCACTAATAACAGAGGTCCAAATGTCCAGCTTTCATTCTCCAGGCACATGACTTAAGCAATATTACAAACACCTGGCACTGGTGGTCCTGTTATACTCCTGAGTCATGAAAAGTGCTCCTTATTACCAGAGACTGGAAACTGAAGAAAATACAAATAAGCACTACTCTATACTGACTACTCTATAGTACTGGTGTTCCAGCTAGGTGTTTCTTTGTTGGTTTGAGTTTGTTTTGTTTTGTTTTTTTATTTTTGGGGAGGTTTTTTTGGAGTGCAGGAGGGTGGTCATGTGCTGGGGAATGCTATGGAGACAAAGCAAAGTGCTGTGTTCTGCACTTGGGTCACAGCAACCCCATATAATGCCACAGGCTGCGGGAAGAGTGGCTGAAAAGTTGCCTGGTAGAAGAGGACTTGGGGCTGGACAACAGCTGGATGAACCTGAGCCAGCAGTGTGGCCAGGTGGCCAAGAAGGTCTGTGATATCCTGGCTTGGTCAGAAATAGTGTGGCCAAGCAGAACTAAAGAAGCAAACATCCCTCTGAACTCGGCACTGGTGAGGCTGCATGTCAAATAATGCATTCATTTTTGGGCCACTCACAGCAAGAAGGACTTTGAGGCACTGGAACATACAAAAATAGGACCATGAAGACTGTGAAAGGTCTAGATCAGAAATCTTAAGAGGAGTGACTGAAGGAATTGGGGATGTTTAGCCTGGAGAAGTGAAGGCTAAGAGCAGATCTAATCACTCTGTACAACTACCTGAAATGCTCATAGCTAGGTGAGGGCTGGTCTCTTTTCCCGAGTAACAACCAATTGGATGAGAGGACATGGCCTCAAGTTTCACCAGAGGAGGTTTAGATTCGTTGTTAGGAAAAATTTATTCACCAAAAGGGTAGTCAAACGTTGGAATAGGCTGCCCAGGGAAGCGGTGGGGTCACCATCTCTGGAGGTATTTAAAAGACGTGTCACGTAGGAACATGGCTTAGCAGTGGAACTGGCGGTGCTGGGTTGTGTTAGGCTCAATAAGTTTGCAGGTCTTTTTCCAACCTAAATGATTGCATGATTCTATATAAGCAGTTTTCACTGACATATATTCATTTTACTGACTTTCTGAAGAAAAGAGAATTTGTGGCTGCAAGCTTATTTGTCTTCTTTGTTGAGCTTTATGGTTTAACCACAGTTATGGTCTAAGCCATATAAGTATGGACTCCACCTGCTGACCAGCTCAACCTGCCTTAATCCATTTGAGGCATTTTGATGGGCACCTTGTTGGGATTTTTTTTTTGGTAAAGCATAAAGTATTGTGGCAAGTAGAACTACTTACAAATTCACATTGAGTCCTCTTCAACATCTGCTCTCTTCAATTCTATTTTTGAGCATTCAAACACTCAAAATGATGTCTTTTACATTGTTCAAATGTCTTTCCACTTTTCTTTATTAGATATTTTGTTTCAAGGTTTAGTTGCTTTCCTTTTAAGATAAAATAAAAAAATGTCATTCTAAAGGCAAAAAATATGTAATTTTGGGTTGAACAAGATGTTTATCTTCAGGCCATACAAAGTCTTTGATTTGTGTTTTCTTTGATGAGAGAAAAATTGAAGTTTTTCCACCTTTAACATCATCAAATAATTTTCCTCATCACATCTTGCACCAATCACCAAATCTAAACTCATGTGTGTAATCCATGTTACAAATATAGCATTAATTTGAATACAAGGCAAAGGAAAACAGTTGTTTGGGTTTTTTGTTGTTGTTTGTAGAATAAAGATTATAAGGATGATCTTATGTTGTATGTGTTGTAATGTGTGAATATCACAGTCAATTAATTAGTAGATACTAATAACACACATATTGCAGCAAGCAAAATACCCTGTTGTTTAAAAACTGGGTCTTTGAATTGATTACCTAATGCATCCTAAGCCTCAGTCATAACATAAATCCCAAAGTCTTTTATTAAATGTGTCATCTCAAAAAAAATGCTTCTTTTAAAGAGTAAAAACATAATTAATCCATAAAAGAAAAAAAAATATACTTTGGGAATGGAAATGCCAGATTCAGTATTCTCCTCAGCCTGAGGGGATTCAAGTGCACATCTCCCAAGAGTGTACCTAGTAGAAGACGATTTGGGTAAATTAATCCTGTACATTACACTGTTATTACATGACCATACAGGAACATGATTTCATTATAAATTCAAATAGAATAGATGTGAGTTCACTTGAGTCCTCGTACCTACAGTACTACCCTTTTTCTGTCTCCTAATTTGCTTCAGTTACATTTTCTGAGAAGTATCATTATCCCTGAGGGAGTTACTGCTGCTCTGATGATGCTGACCAAGTCAGTGGCCTTGCATTCTGGTCTGGATATTTTCTTAGTCTCAGTACGGTTTGGATAGGACTTGAATACAGTTTGAAATGTTTCTAGATATGCACACAGTGAAGAACTACAGATGTTTTGGGGACTGTTGAATATTGCTCACCGCTAGCCTGAGATGCTCTGGAACATAAATGTTTGTTACTTAGTCTGAACAATCTTGTTTTGAGAGCTAAGATCCTTGTTTTGGCTTAGTCTCTAAATAACTTTTAACAGCTCATTTTTTAAATCTGATTAAGTTAGGGATTTAACAAAGTGCCAGAAGTATTTTGCTGATACTGTAGCCTTTCTTGCCTTCTGCATAAGTTTGTGAAGATTCTTTCAGGTAGCACTTAGGCTCACTGCTGTCATATCTTTGAACATTTAAATATGGTGGAATTAGCAGAAGATTACATATAGCCTACAGTGGAATCTAACCTGAAGTTTCTTCTTTATTGAAAGGAGCTAATTCATCTCTTTATTAAAAGGAATCACCTTGTCCTTCCTGTAAAGCTGACTATTATAAAATATTATTCCAGGTAGTAGATATAAATTAACTGACTCTTGAGATGCCCACAATATGGAAGTAGCAATATAATCATTTGATGTTGAGAAGATGCTTCAAGAAACTAAACATTAAACTAATGGCTTGTATTTGTAAACAGGTGACATAACTTATTGTTACATTAATTATATCTGGCATCTACATTACTCAATTATGCTGGCACTCATTTACCCAAGTAAATACTCCTTAAAACAAGTCTCTATGCTACAAATAGGAATTTACTTTACTCTTGCTATTTCAAAAAAACCCTAAGACTGGAAAAATCTCTAGGAAAAGGAACATCAAGATTCATCTTGTAAATTAAGATCAATTTGAGAAAACATATTTTGCTATGAGATGGTGAGAATATTTGCAAGCAAATGTGTAAACACACTCAGGGCTTATAGGGGAAAGACTGTGGTCTTTGGAAAAAGAGATCATAGAATCATAGAATTAGCTGGGTTGGAAGAGACCTCTGAGATTTTAGTCCAGATAAAATAGAATTAGTAAAAGGTGAAAGGAATGAATGTCTGTTGAATAAATAACTCATAGCAAATATGTTCTCTGCTTTGCCTAATTCTAAGGCAAGTACAAGAGTTCATGCAGATAATTCAGGACTTCAAAGATATCATCAATTTTTTTATCTTTCAACTAACCAGGCTTGCAAGAAAGCAGGCCAGGTTTCCTCTAAAACATCAAATTCAAAGAATTCAGTTTGAAATTTAATAGAGTACTATTTCCTAAAGTAAACATTTTGCTCACAGTGCTGTCAGATGTGGCTATATGATTGTGTATTCCTTTAAGTATCCCAGCACTCTCAAAGGCTAGCTACTATAACGTATCACACTGGAATAGTTGCTTAAAAAGACACATATTTCAACAGCAGATGTAGATATACATTTTTATATATACAAAAAAAATTCAGATAAGACCCTTGTCTTAGGTATGTCATTGCTTTCTATACGAGTTGAAGCTTGTATGATGCTACAATTTTTCTTATTTGAAAAGGGAATCAGAAGGTTCTCTCCTGCTTCTCTCCTAGAGCTTGATCTCATGAAGAGTCAAAACCTTTACATTCATCCTGCAAAGCACTTAAACACATACTTCAGTTTAAATGGTAAAACAAAACCAGCTAGGAGTATGAACGTATTTAGAATCTCCCAAGTGCAACTCTGGACCTTGCAGCACCCAACCCTTATGTCTACAAGTAGCAGACATGAATACATTGTTTAGCCTTTATGTGAGGAAGAAAAAAGATGCATGGATCTGTTAGGGACTTACAGTGTATATTGTAAATATCGGCAGCTGCATCGTTTTTAAAGTTTGGTTTATTTTTGCAGCTGAGTGAAAGGTACTGCTTGGTTTACAATACATAGCAAATCCAGTTAAGGGAATGGAGCTGCTGGAATTCTTTACACATTGAGATGAAAACCAGCTTTGCTAAACTATGTAATTTTTTTCCAGTAAGCATAGACCGGAGACACTTATATGCATTAAAAGAAGTTTCTCCCTGCAATAAATGTTACACATTAGCCATTACTTTTTTTTTTTTTAATGGTCTATTTTTCTTTCATATGAAAGAGTTGAATAATTGTATAGTGAATGAATCTCAATAAGAACATCAATTACAGGTACTGAAGAAAATATTGGAATTCTGAATAACGTCTTATTTATTTAATGCCACTGTACACAATATTTGTTTTATCTATGAATGTGTCTATAAACATTTCCATTTATCCATACACTGTAATGACAACAGTTACAATTAGTTTTTTCACAGTAAATTTGGTACTGCTATTTCCTCTCTCTTCAGTGACAGGAAAAAAAGAAAAATATGGGGTGTACCTTAGTGCATGAAAAAGGAAGCATAGCAAATGTGACAAGTTTCTTGTATGCCTGAGGATTTCTTCTTGGCATTTGGATCAGGTAACATGGAAATCTAGGCAGAATGAGAGATAACATGTCTAAACCTGCTTGCACAATGTGAGATCCCCTCTTCATTACAACTGTCTCCAAGCAACAAGAGCAAAATCTCTTGAGTTAATGTACCAAGTAATAAACCAAAGCAGAACCTTTCCTTTTTTTAAAAAAAATAACCTTTACAAGAGAAATGCAGAAGGCAAGGAAGGAAAGATAAAGCCATCTCCTTCTGTTAGTTTAATACATTTGTGATTCTCTTAGATATCACAGGGACAATCTTGATTTAGAAGTGTAGATGATAAGGAGCAGATGCTAAACAAGGCATGCTTTCCTCAGATGATCCAAGGTGAATTTTTTGTGATGGAATGCAGCATAAATGAAAGATATTAGATTAATGCTAATTCATGTTTTCTTAGGAATATTGCTGCTAGCAAAGAGGAAAGGGACACGTGTTTTTAATGAGTTTCATTTTATTTTTGAAACTTCTGAGAACTCTTTAAAGTGGTTTGGAGACTAGAACAGTGAAAATAATTTTGACATGCTTATTTAATTCTATAATATTTTTCCTTAACTTGTATTATCTCCAAGCAAACAAACAAACAAACAAACAAACAAACCAATCAATAAACAGAAAAAAAAGTCCATTTTATTGCATGGACCTTAGGTCCAGACATACTGCTGTATTTATGGGTTAAGCCAATCACTTCGATGAAATCTATTAAAGTAGTTAAGAAAATATTAGTATTGCTACCTTTGACTACTTTAAAATATATTCACAAGTCCTTCCTTCTCTAGTTGTTTTATTATTGCATAATTTCAGGTATATTAATAACTTCATATCTATCATTTTTTGCTAGTAAAGTGATAAGAGGGTCATCTGCACACATGAAGAAAGAACAGAGAAACAATGGCAGAAGGAGTAACTCCATAACCTTCCTTAGCTGCTCCCAGGCCACCTGCAACAAAAGAACCTTCATCTCAACAAGACCTGAGGAGCAAAGGAGCACAATGACAGTCAAGAACCCAGACCAAGGGCTCTGGGGGAATGTCCACCTTGCCCAGGCCCTTCTTGGGACTGTCCCAGCAGAGCCACCAGATCTTCTGTCCATGCATGAGAGCCATCCTAATAATGGGGAACAGCTACCTGGATCACCTTTCAGACTAAGTGGGAAGGGTCACTCTCCAGGGATGTGTGATACATTATTACATGCAGGTAAAGAGTATGTTTAGGATTGCACAAGGTTTATCATAGGATGCTTAGGGGAGGAACCAGAGACAGTTGACATGTGCAGGAAAAAGTGTGGGAAATAGAGGGATAGTTTTTTGGTCAATGTGTTTGTCTGTATATTTGCCTTGTGCCTGATCACCTCAGTTTGTCCTATCTCATTACCTTCTTCACCAGCTGTTTTCCAATAAGGGGTTCTTTAGTCTGCATATAGGGGGGTGAGTTCAAACAAGTCTGTGAGCAATAGCAAAGATCAAGATCGACTAGCCAGCAAGTAGGTTAAGTGGCCTGAGAGCCAGGAGGTGAGCGGGTCTCTAAGGAACACCTCTGGGTGGGGGAAGTACCTCTCTCTAAGGGCGAGCACACAGGTAGGTTGGCTGTGGGATCAGAGTGGGTGTGTGTGTGAGTAAAGGGGTCTGTACTAGCCCCTGGAATGGGGCTGAGGCCTTGGAGGCTCATATACCAGATGCCAGTAACTGGCAAGACCAGGATCAAGGGACAGCTACTGTGATGAATGACTGTCTGAGCACAGCTACTGAGTGGACCAACCTTTTGCATAAACATACAAATATCTTTGCACTGTCAGAACTCCATCTTTCTCACTCAGAGTGGAGAAGAATGAGACCATTTGTGCCCTTTGTGTTCACCTGAGTGCTCTGTCTACCTGTGATCTGTGGTCAGATCTGTGTATATGTATATCTCCATGTATGTTGTAGGCAGCCTAAACTACTTATCACACTCGGACTCACCATTGGAGGGACTGGGTGACTGAATCAAACTACAAGAAAGCCAAACCCTGAAGACAGTCACAGGAGGTCTGGGCAATGCAGAAGGAGGGATCCTCTAGGTTTCCAAACTTGTCTGATTTTGTTATCTCAGCATCACTCAAGACAGAACACCACCTATAATTAAGAGAATTGCATTTATGCTTTTTATTTTCTGATCTTCTGTCACCCAGGGCACTTTTATTCACTTTAGCTGCATGACTGCAAAGTCAATGTCAAGTTGGTTTATCTTTTTAGAAATGCTTAAAGGTATCCAGAAATGCAGAAATTACTCTGTTTCTAAAGTCTAATAAAATTAAAATTCCTTTTTACTGGCTGAAAATATTATGATTTTATTGGTTTTTTTTTGTTTTTTTTTACAAAAAGAGACAAAACCAATAGTGATGAAAAAGAAGCAGAAATAAACATTTTCTTTCTATTTTGGCATCCTTTTTACTTTAGGCTTTTTGTTTACAGTATGTTTTCAAGTTGAATCTTTTTTTTATGCTGCTTGGCTGGTTCATTATGACCAACACAAATGCTCAAGAAATAAGAAAATATAATCATCTGCATTTTACAAACAGGGTCAAATAAAGAAGGGAGTTGCAAAGCCTGAAATGCAGTGTTCTGCTTCACAGATAAGTTCTGCCTTACTTTCAGTGGTTTATGACCTTTGCAGTGAGACATCGTGTGCTTCACAGCACTAAGGCTAAGCATAAAGGAGGCATCATGTCTGTGTCAGATTATAAATCCTTCTGGTATATCTTTGAGGCTGCTATATCCATCTGTTTCTAGAGAGATGTTCATAACTGAACCTACCATATCCACCAAAGAACATGAAGAATTGCACTGTGTGAACAGCAGACACCTCAGCAGGCGTTGGTGAGGGAGTGATCATAGGAAAGTTTAAGTTATGGTGCTAAATTTGATCTTATATAGCTCCTCTCTCAAATCAATATGAACTGTTCCTTTCCTTGCAGACCTTTCCTTACCTTCTCTGTTTTTAAAGCCCACCAATGCCAGCGATGGCCCTGCCTGCTCTGCTTTCCTCTCCTGGGAACCATGGGTTTGACTTTCTGTTCCAAAACACTGTTGCATTTCTCCAAGACTTTCACTGTATCTTTTGTGCTACAGTTTTCTAGTTCTCATATCCTCTATGCAAAAAAGAAAGAGACAGCTTCCTTATCTGCAATAGCTTTTTTGTACCTGAACATTGTTCTTTTTCCCTTTTCTTTGAATAAAGAGCACTATAATTTTAAAATAAATTATATAAAAATTATATATAATATAGTCTTCCTTCTGCATTAATGCATCGTGACTGTGGAGGATCTTATACTTGTTTCAGAACCCTTTTTCCCTAGGCTGCTTACAATACTGTCATATTAATCAGTGTAAAAATCCATCCTATAGTCTAGACACATATCCACATGACTTCTTTCCTACCCACAACATCTATTAGTCAGTTGTCAGTTGTAAGAAATGTACTTTGCTTAATTTAGTTTAGTCTGATATAGATACATTAACTGCTTGTTATCTTCCTCATATTTACAAAATGGCTATTTGATTATTTGTTTTGGAGTTCTTTTGAAACTAGAATGTATAATCCTTGAAATATTCTTCTTTGGTTTACTGAAGATCAGCACAGCAATTTTCCTCTTTCCAGTCTTTTGATCCATTTGTCAGCTATCTTTACATTACTCCATCATGAAATTCATCAGACCCAGACAACCTGAAAAAACTAAATATACTCTTATATGGCATTTTAATTTTGTGATAGAACTCTGTATTTGATTTTTGTATTGACTGAAATTGTTATTTTCATTGGGCAAATGCATCCTAAATTATACTTAGGCCTTCTGTTTGTTATCAAGTGTTTCCCTTTGTTGAGTAGTGACCAATTACTGCCTTACTTTTATTTTTACTGTTATTGCTGTGGGGTTAATTCTTTATACTTTGGATGTCTCTTCCTATTTGGGGCCCATTTCATGTTTATCAAATCACATTACAGTTGGTTACAAGGATTTTGATTGGTTTGGTTTTTCATTCAGTCTTTTTGCATGTTTTCCCCTTGCTTTTGAATCAATGAAAAGTACCACATTTATCCAAGTGGGTAACTTACTACATCTCTTAGCTGTCATAATTTACATGAGTGCCCTAGAAGTAATTTCTTTTGGAAAAGTTCCTTATTATACTGTTTTTCCCTGTGACTTGCTTCACGTGCAGTATCTCGTATGAATTGGATTCATTTATTAAGAACAATTTTCCTGACATTTTCTTCAAGGATCATAACAGTGTTTTGAAGATCACTCCCAAACTGTCCTTCAGCTCTTCAAGTGACCCTTCCCTATGCATTAGAAATAAATGTACAGAAATCTTTTCCCTATTTGTTCTATTTCCTTTTGTAACTTCTCTGTCACTTTCTGTAGTATTGGACACTAGCCTTGCTTGACTTAGAGTACATTTTTGGATTCTAAATCTGCATATGTTAAAATAAACAGTGCCTTGAAATGTTCAATGTTACTGAAATGTGATTGTTCATAGCGATAATCTTTTATAATGGATCCTCTCAAATTTATTCTAAAATGTCACTCAAAAATCAGAGTATTCTAGGAACCATTCCCATTAAGCAGTTTTCATGCAGTCACGCTGTTCTGGGAAAAAAAAGAGTTACTCACAGATACTGATGGTTTTGTGCCAGCTTAGTAAATGAATATGTTTATTATCATAAATGCATTCACTGAGTCACCACGCTGAATGATACCTACATTTGGAATTGTACTTTAACAATTCTCAGAGGTTAGTTGCTTTGTAATTCTTGCTACCCCTTTCATGAATACTGAAAATTCCTTCCTTCCATAATGTAGAAATATTAGATGCTTCAGTGTCCAGGGATGGCTCAGACTGCAGTGTGTGGCAAAACAACTCTGATCCCATTGTTGTGCAACACTTCATTCAGTAACACAGAATTTGCACAGAAGCTTATTGATATTCATGCTTGTTGCACTAGATAAACTTGTCATTTACCACTCAAATTTTTTAACTTTTCTGTAATCACAATAGGGTGAAACATGTCACAATAATCTTTCTATTACAGATTATCTCTTACTGCTTTACTGTTAATTTTTAAACATATTACAGTTCCCCAGCTAATAACTTCATCCCTTTATCATCATATAAAATTAATTGTACATCAGAAAACATCATCAATCAGAAATTCTTTCTCTCTTCTAGTAAGGAAATAAAAAAGTAAAACAATGTTATGGCCATAAATTGATCTGCCTCAGGGTTTTGAATGCACTTTGCTTTATAGACTTTATTTGCTGAGAGAAAAGAGTAAAGCTCCAGAGTAAGTTTGTAATATATAGAGTATAATGCATTTCCACAGTATTAAACATGTTTTGATATTTGTTCAAGTCACTTGTGCTGACTGGAGGATTCCAGGACTGATTATTTTTTGTGTAGAACAACAGAAGAATAAAAAATACCCTCATAGACCTGCTAAGCCAAAAGTCCTGATTCAGCAGAGTATGTAAGTCAAAAATAGTAACAGAACTTGTATGATTTAACAATGCTATGCTCTCTAGCCAATATGTGGATTAAAATGAGATAATTACTCATATGTCTACTAATTTTGATTCTCCAGACAAAATGGCTCAAACATATTTATAGTTTCAACCAAGGGAAGCTTTTATTATGGCTCCTGAGGATCATTCAGACTCAAATATTTGGAAATACAGTGGCATACTAGAGCCTTGCTACTATTATACCATTCCTAGAGAAGTGCTTCATAACTACATTAATTAATATATACATTAAACATCTTTTTTAATACCTTAGTGATAAAGGATCCAAGTAGCTACAAATTAGAATTATCAGCAGTCCCTTTCTTCTGAGTGTAAATTAGTCAAATGTGACTGAGAGTATAAACTAGGAGAATTATTCCAGGTACCTATGGTACTTGTGGTAAGTTACACTCACAGTAGTGGAGCTGTACTGAATACTAGGGTTGCATTTCAAACATGAGAGTTATTTCAAGTTTCTGAAAAATGCTATCAACTTTTTCACAGAATCACGGAATCATCAAGGTTGGAAGACACCTTCAAGATAATCTGTTCCAACCATCAACCTAGCCCCACAATAATCACCCCTAAACCATATCCCCAAGTGCCACATACAGATGTCTTCTGAACACTTCATCACTTCCCTGTGCAACTTATTCCAATGCCTAACCACTCTTTCAGTGAGGAAAATTTTTCTAATATTTAATCTGAATCTACCTTAGTATAACTTAAGGCTATTTCCTCTCATCCTTTCTCTTGAGACATGACAGAAGAGATCAACCTCTGCCTGGCTACACTCTCCTTTCAGGTAGTTGTAGAGACCAGTGAGGTTCCCCATGAGCCTCCTCTTCCCCAGGCTCCATCAGCCACTTTTTGTAGGACTGACTCTCTAGACCCTTCACCAGCTCCTTTGCCCTTCTCCGGACTTGCTCCAGCACCTCAATGTCTTCTTGAAGTGAGAGGCCCAGAACTGGGCTCAGGACTTGAGGCACAGCCTCACCAGTGCTGACTACAGAGGGGCAATCACTTTCCAATCCTTCATATAGGTTAAGATGCCATTGGCCTTCTATTGTTATGAAGCAATTATGTTTTCTAAAAAAAAAAAGCAAAAAAGTGTTGAACCAGGAGGGGTTTTTTTAATTCTGATATGATTTAGACAAAAAGTGTTGAGGCCTAAAAGTCTCCTCAACATGATGAATTTGTTAAATTCAGAAAAAAATAAGAATCCTGAGCTTTGTGCAATGTTTCTAGATGCCCTTGACAGAGGAAGGTGTAATGAGACTGTGAAATCTAGTGTTGAAATAAAAGAATTTGAACACAGGGAATGATGAAAGTGTTCTATAGGAAAAGGTGACTACTTTCAAACTTTTAACAAAGAGAAATTGGATGCAATATAATAATAAAAACAAGTTCAAGATCACTTCTCAGGAGTTAATAGGAAAATCAACAGTAAACTTTGGCAGAGTAGATGAAAATTGCAGAGGAAGAAAAAGATCTGTCCATTTTGATTAGTCAAAGAACATCCCTGAGCTTCAATATGATGTAAACTGAAGTTTAATAATTATGCATGTTGTATGGCCATAGAGAAAGTAATGGTTATTCCTGAGCATAACATATAAGGTGTTACTAAAAGATTGGAGAGAAACAGGATGTGTGTGCTGGCCAAGAGTGAATTCAGACTAGAAGATAGAAGAAATTCCTGTTATAAAGCAATGAGGATCACCCTTTCGAATGAGAGTGGTGGTAGAAAATTAAATGTGTTTCTAGATAGAATTGAAAAAGATAATGACAATGATAAGAAACAACATCTGATGATGCAAGAGGTTATTTTCAATCTTATGTTGTATTAGTACTATTGTTTCCAAAGAATGAATTTATTTGAGATAAAAATAAAAGCATGTTATTAAGTTCTCTTATTATTGTGGTAGTTGTATAATAATTTTGATTTTTCTATTATTCCATGCAAAATATCTTGGCAAGACTGTTAGTTACAGCAGTTAAGCAAAAAAAAAAAAAAAAAACTTCATGTCCCTGATGTCCTTTACAAAGCATAAAATCTCACTTTCCATCAGATGTGAACCTACTCTAGTATGTGTTCACTGCTTATAGAGTAACCAATAGGTGACTGGTAGGCTGATAGCAGTGATGTTGTTGGATGTCTTCTGCACCTGAGTACAATGTCCTCCTTGCCCCTTGACACTTAAGAAATCCTGCTGGCCTATAGTCACTGCACTCTTTGTAGACTTCAAGATTTTTCAGTTATATTTCTGGTGTATGTCAAAACTGGCTGGATACCTTCACAGAGTGAAATCATGTCTGGCTTATTTAACTTGTCACTGAGCTGTGTGAAATTATTGGCCTGGATATTTTTTAAGAGTTTTTCCATGGTGTTTTATTTGCAGACATTTCTCAATATACTGTTTTCCAATACTTTCCTTCTGTTACAGACGGTCAAAGTAAATTTAAAGTTTTTTTATGAAACCAGGTTGTCTGCATTCTGAAATGCTTATGAGGACCTAGATTGTTTCTGGGCTGAAAGAAATGCTAAACTATTAGCACTGAAACTGAGAAACTGGGAGATGGGAATTGATGACATAGAAGAATTAGTGATGTTTGTAAGCCAGTTGCAAGATGAGAGAAAAAAAGCTAGATTGGAAGGAGGGAACAAAAGAATGAATAGTGAAGGCACCAAAAATATTTTCCTCCTGTCTGGTGCTTTAATTTGAAGTGTTTTGGAACAGGAAACTCTAGCCTGCCTCTGAAAGGGAAATGGGTTAAAAGAAAGCAACTGCTTTGGTTTTATTCCTCCAGTAGTCATTATTATTTTGTAACAAGATAATTATATCTAATCAAGACCAGTTGTCCAGATTTTCACTTAATAATATCATGAATCTATAGAGACTACATTGATACCTGATTTTGTTTTTTTTTATGAAAGTTTCTCCCACCTTTAAATTTGAATGAATAGGGAAGATCTCTACATATCTCAGATAATACAAAAATACAAAGTGAGAGCAGAAAGTAAAGAAGGGGTCAAGGGTGCTTTCAACTTTTCATAAATCTAAGGACTATTTCTGTTTATATAAATGTTGAGTTTCAGCAGAGTAATTTATGTATACCCTCATTTAGCTGTCAGAGTAATGATTGCTGTGGATGCATAATTAATCCTGAAGAATGGATGTTTCTGATCTTGTATGCAATAATTCATAAATGATGACTGTAATAATTTATTTTTGAATATTAACATTTGCAATTCCTCTACTTGCTGATTTTTAAGCTTATTTTCAATATGCAGAATGTTCAGTACATTTGTACTTTCCACAACCTTGTTTCCTGATCATTTGAGGAATGTAATTGCCTTTCTTATCATGTATCAGAGTCGTAAAGAAACATCTCTGGCTATTTAAAACCTGAGTTCTAGCCCTACAACCCAGGTGGTGGTGCCTCTGGGAAAGCTACTTAAAGAAAAGGTAGTGAATGATCAGAAGAAAGAGGAGGAGAGGGGAAAAAACAATAAACAGGAGTGAGTGAAGTAGGGTAGGAGGTACTCCAGGTACCAGAGAAGAGTTTTCCCTGCAGCCCATGGGAAAGACCACAGTGAAGCAGATAACCATATTGCAGCCAGGGGAGGACCATGCTGGAGCAGCTGGCACATGCTGTGAAGGAAGTACCTGTTACACATGGGAGCAAGAAAAAAGTGTAAGGGTAAAGGAGAGGCTGAGAGGAGATGCTATGGGCTGAGTGACCTCTATCCCCTTTGCACTGCTTAGGGTTTGGGTGTGAGCTGAGACAGGAATGAAGGAATGAAGTTTGGCTTGGGAGAGGGCAAAGTAAAGGTGTTGTTCTCTCCACTCAAATCCATTTTGCTTGTTAATAAATTAATTTTCCCCAAGCTGAGTCTGTTTTGTTTTTGACAGCAACTGGTAAGTGATCTCCCAGTCATCCATAAGCTTTCTCATGTTACTTTCTCCATCTCTTCCTACTGAAGAGTAGGAGTAAGAGAATGACAGGGTAGGCTTTTGGTCCCTAGGCATGGCTATACATGGAGTTTTTTTAAAAGACTCCACAACATGGAGTCTTTTATTTTTAGTCAAAAAATGCTTTTCTGAATAATCTTTGAAGGCCTCATACTGAGAAAAAGTCTGAGTAGGCTCAGCTCAAATATTTGAATGTCTTGTTTCCTATTAAACCTTTCTGTACATTAGAAGGATGATAACCATAAAAGTAAAGGGAGATGGAGAGCCAACAATTAGTAAATCTCACAACTTGCACAAGAAATTATGCCTCAGTATATGAAAAAATGAAGTTTTCTAATGTTTCAGATTAAATGTGTTCTAGCTGTAGAAGCATTGATATCTTTGAGGATGACCAAAGTAGATGATGTTTACAGTTTGCAGTTTATCTTTCAAAAGCAGAAGATACTGAGGACTGGTATAATTGATGGTTTGAGTAATAGAATACAAAACATCTTACATCACATTTAGATGTTTGAGTGTGGCTTAGTTTATGATGAACTATTTTATAGTAGTTGGTGGCAATTATTTTACAGCTGTAAGGTGGCTGTATATATTGAAAAAGACATACAGGGTGGACTATATATATATGTAAAGGTCTAAGACTGTGCATTTATTATAGCAACCAATATTTCTATATCTCAATAAGCACTTGCTATTTCAAAGTTGCTGACTGTCTTCTAGAATGTTTTGTTTCGTTCCCAGGTTAACAAAAAAGTAAAAATGCCCATTTTACATCACTAAAAATAGTTTTAAGTGATCTTAGAAAAGAAATCAAAGATTAGAGAAAATAACTCCTATATTTCTGTCTGTGTTCATTTGACAGCTGGACTGAAGACAAAAGTTGCCATTCATGACTTGCACATTCCAGTGTAAAGACTTCTAATATGAACTAAAATGTTTTAGGACACTCCTCTCCCACAAAAAACCCAAACCCAAACCAAACAAAAAAAACCCCACTCAACTCTGCCCCCCAGCTTTTAATCTATTAGTACTAGACAGGTGTCTTCAGTATTGACTCATAGTTGAGGGTTTTGGGTTTTGTTTTTTTTGACAAGCTGCTTACAACTTTTTGAAAGAGTTTTGTTCTTCACTAATAAGGTAAATCAAACAATCAAAACGTACTCAACAAAATTATAGTTTAATGGGAGGTTGTAGGTATTAGGATAAAGAATATTGTAAATATATTACCATATTTCCCTGATGCAGTTACTACTTTTGCACCTGCTGTTATGTGCACATGGCAAACTTTCTCTGAAAACCAACCTCTGACTATTTAAAAGGAGCTGTTTATATAGTCCTTACAGCGCTCTGCTCTTTGATGGTCGATCAGTATGTAGCTAAAGAATAGGCTTAAAAAACACAGAAATAAATGGTGATTTTCCCAAAAGTTTAGATGAACTGGAACATGGTTATGCAGCAACGTGCAATACATTATCAAAAAACTCCACAAACAAACAAACCTTTTTTTTTTTTACAGTTTTTGTTCCTCTAAAATCACCACGATATTCAATAGAAGTTGCAGTTCTTTTTGTACTCTGGTATTTATTACAAAGTGAATGGAACCAATGTTCTAAATATACACTTTTACACAAGCTCCTGGAATGGATTTCAGTGTGACATTTCACCACAGTATTTGATATACACAATCTAATTTTTATAGGTCTCTCTTAAGTTAACTCAATTTTACGACCATGAAAACTACTACCTACATAGCACTAAATTTGAAAAATAACTTGCATGAAATATGATGCTTATGCATGGTACTTACAATAGTAAATATAATCTCTTTGTTACAGGCTGATTGTCGTAGTGAAATGGAACTGGGAAGTTTATAGGTAAGGATGGTACAAATATTAAGTACAAACTGTTCTTATGTTCATTTTATTTATTATGAAAAGCAAAATAGAGTCAATATAATTTCTTGTTTAGTGTGAATATTTCTTACACAATACAATGTATTTTCTCTATTCATATAAGTTTTGGTAGTTAAGAAGAGGTGGGTTTTTTGTTTGTTTTTTTTGTTTGTTTGTTTGTTTTTTGTGTTTTTTTGTTGTTGTTTTTTTTTTTTGTTTTTTTTTTTTGTTTTTTTCCAAACAGCAAGTCTTCAGGAAGAAATTAGTATACACTGTCAGACCTGAGGGCCATATGGTCCTGTTCCTGACTTGCACAGTTACCAGAACCAGAGCCTTGAAAAAAGGGGAAGTTTATTAACAGAAGCAGAACTGGCTGAAGTCCTTGACACATTCTGCTCTAAGTCTTAAAGGTTTCCAAACCCAGTGGACTCCTGGATCTGCAGTTAACTCCTGTCCCTCTCTGATAGGAGTTGCTACTGCTGCTCACATTTGCAAGTCTGAGTATTCACTAGTCCCATGTCTGGCACTAGCTGGGAGATCAGCAAACAGGTCTCTGTGGCCTATAGCCCCTTCTCCAGTTGTTGCCACCTTACTTGCCACGAGGTCTGTCTTGAATTCTGCTGGTGGCTACACATGTACACCACTCACGCACACTGGAGAACAGAGTCACAAAGCAAAGAGTTTGGAAAACAGAGAGCAGTTAGTTGCAGGCTTGGCCATACAAGAGTAGTGACAGTTTGCTAATATTTAGCAAATATCTTTTATCTTTATCCTTACTTATCTCTATTTTCCCATATTTGATCTTCTCCAAATTCCCTGGATTCCTTCCCTTGTACATTTTTTGGTTGTTCTTTTAAATGTTGCATAGTAAATTTTATATAATCCCACATGACACCTCAGCTTTCCCACAATAAATTTGCATTTTCCCATGAGACTACCAATAATCTTGTTCCCCCGTTCTATCAGTTGGGAAGTTCAGTTTGAACTTCCTCAAGGCTTTGAGTGATTGCTTTGATAGCCCATCAATCAGGAACCTGAGTACTGATCTCTGGTGTTGTTTCTGTTATCCGCTGTACCTTAGGAGTTGTATACCTGGGAGTTTAATTTTTTCCTTCCAGTGTCTCACACTAGACTCTTATGCTGAGTATGCAGTAAGCAGATATTCTCACAAATTGCATATTTCACTAAAGTGATCTTTCACAGTAAGCACCCAGCTTGCATCTTGAGGCAAAGGACTTAAGCAGTCATTCTTAGTTTCCTTATTAACATTCTTAAGATGCTGGAAGTGAGCCCCACAGTTTAATTGCAAATCATTTTTCTCCTACTGATTTTTAAAATGCCTGATTCTTTTATTATCTTTATGCTGTCTTTTAATTGTGCTGCAAGACCAGTTTAATATGCATACACCATTCTATAAATGCTTTTTGTAAAAAAAGTCAGTCTATCCAATCTTTCTTCAAATTATTATCTTTCTTGATCTTGGCCATTCTCTCCAAGCTTCTCTTTTCCATGTAATTTTTTGCAATAAGTAATTAATAAAAAATGGACCTTCTTGGGACAGGAAACAAGTCGTTTAGGTAGCATTCACCTTCATTCCCAGCTGTCTTGTTTTGATGTTGGCAACCTATTCCCTTCACCTGTGCACAGAGTCTTCCCTGATCTTTGGAAGTCTAGTAGAAGCTGGAATAATACATAAAAGCTGGAATTTTGTGCTAATCTGCCTCCTAGCACCATACCATAGTGCATAGATGTAGCATTCTAGATATAATGAATATAAATATAGATTTATACAAAAGAACTTTGAAACTGTGCTATTCATGATATTATTTCTTATGCTGTTTTGTTGCTTTATGACTGAAGTTGTAAATTAAGCAAATATCTCCAAATTACTGCCATGATTAATGGTTCCTTTCTTGAGATAGAAGCAAGCAAGTAATTTAAGATTTTCTTCATGTATAAATTACTTTGCAATTATTTATTCTGAATACCATATCTTCCTTTGTTTTATTTGTTTAGTTCTCTAACATTTTGCTTTATCCTCTGGTTTGGATTAAATAATTTTGTAAACTTCAGAATTTGCTGGTACTTTGCTTGTCACTTGTTAAATGTAATAAATACTGTGGGATTTCAAATGAAAATGTTTGACTTGATAGCCGCCAATGCATTAATACTCTGTTTAGCTGTGCATATCAAAACTTAGGGAGCCAGTTTGTCTGTTGGTGTAAATTTGTTACTGCATGAAAAATGTGAAAGGATTACAAAATCTAATTACCATTATTGTAATATCATTTGAATTCCTGAGTTGTCCAGTGTAGAAAGTACACAGTTTTACAGTTTTGCTCCTAAACAAAGTTATTATATTTTAATGTCCTGTTTTGACCAAATGTGATGCAATTTTGCAGACATTGTTTTTGTTAGAAAGAAATATTTGCAGAATTGTTTAGGATGTAATGCACGTTTCCAAATGTCATGACATGTCAGCCAACTGTAAATTAATAATCCCCAGTTTATCATAGGTCATCTCTCCTCATTTTCCTAACAATTCTTCTGTCTTACTTGAAATAACTTTGAGTGACAGTACAGGTGAGGTGAATCCTACTTTTTATCACTCATTATATATGTACTATATATATAAATATAGTATATACCTATATAGTATATAGAGATAGATAGATTAGATAGATAGATAGATAGATAGATAGATAGATAGATAGATAGATAGATAGATAGATAGATAGATAGATAGAGTATATATATCTATAGATATATATCTATAGGGATATATATCTATATCTATACATCTATAGTATCTATACGGTATCTAGATACAGATACTATCTAGATATAGATATCTAGTATCTATAGATATAGTATCTATATCTATATAGTATATATACATCTATAGATAGATCTATATAGATATAGTATATATACTATAAATATAGTGTATATAGTATAATATATATATACTATATATTCAGGAGGAAGCCATAATTACATAATGATTAAATATGGTTTTAAAATGTTTGATTTAGAAAACAGCTCACAGTATTTTTGCAATAAAACACAAACATGTTTTTGAAAAATGTTCAAACAGTATTGAAATTAAAAGCATCTTATCAATAAGTGACTAACTCCATTTTTCTGTTTATACTAAAGAACAGTGACAGATGCTCTGCCATATATTCAATGTTTCAGTTAACTATCACATGAAAAAGTATTTTTTTCAATTAAAAAAAAAGACAGAAAATTCCAATTACCTCAGACTTTCAAATACTTCAAGCCACATTTAACTTAAAAACTTATTTTTTCTTCTGCTGACTTGTTTTAATGCTGAATTGTTCTATTTTAGTGAGTGTGCTGCAGCAGAGGGTGCTCATCTGCAGAGAATTTGGAAAGCAGTATCTTTTAAAAGATAGAACTCTAATACCTGAGAAACAGCTTTTAAATCATGTGTAAAATAGATGTTTCTACATCCTCTATTGGAACAGACAACAATAAAATCTCTCAAACAAACTCAAGGACACTATCCTTCACAGGGCACTAACATTCATTGACTGCATAGCAGAAATGCCTGGTAAAATACAAACAGGGTAATGCACAACTGTTTCCAAACCTGTCATTACTACCTTTTTCTTTCATCACAATGGCAACGGTCGATATATTTTGCCAGCAAGTCTCTCCAACCAAGTGTCTCAGAGCAAAATAAGAGTCTTGAAAATCTTTTACATTCAGTTTGATAGGTCTAAAGCCAATACTAAAAGAAAAAAGAAAAAAAATTAATGTTATCTTCTTATTCTACAATTTCTTAACTTTCAGAGGGCAGTACACTACACAGACATGAGGATAACAGTAGAGTACTCTCAGGGTGTTAATAGATGTGATTCTGTTGTAGGACAGCTCTCTTGTGCTTTCTCTACCTGCTCGGAAATGTAACAAGAAGGGAGCTCAGTGTTCTTTCCTCTTTTCTTCATCCCAGTGACTGGAGTCTTTAACCTGGGTTTTATGTTTGCAATCCAGGGCATATTTACCCTCCTCTGAAGCACTAGTTATTTGACACATAATTGATACTAGATGTGATGCGGTACTTAATTTGATATTCAAACATTTATAAGCTTTATTTGCATAAAATCTTACGAAATGATAGTGCTGCACATTTTATTGTGCTGTCTCATATATAACAGCACAAATGAGCTTCAAAATCATACTAATTGGCCATATTGGGTAAAGTGCATGTAGGGAAATAATGAACAATTCTTTTTTAAGGGAAAATAGTTCTAAATTTAAAAACTTCACTTCAATGTGTGAAAGAGTTTGTACACCTGACTGACTTGTATGGAGATGTAAAAATATTCCTTCTATTGTCGTAAAATTTCCTACATTTGTTTGAGCCGTGCAGAAGAGAACTTAGTGAAAACAGTGAAATTGCCATTAAATATAAAATATAATACACTCTTCACAAAAAAAAAACCAAAAAAAAAAAAAACAAAAAACCGAACAATCAGTATCTAAATGTATTTAGCTGGAAAAATAAAATGATTGTTATAGAACAAGTTATATATAAGCACACACACTTAGATAGGCACATCAAATGATATGTATTGTACTGAGAAGAACATTTCAGTGCTTTTCACTGTCAGGGCAATAATGCAGATTTCAAGTTAAGTTAAAATCTGTAACAAGAATAATAACAAACCCCAAGAATAGTCTTTGCTAAATTGTCTTCAGCTCAGTAGTGTGATTCAATTTGCCACAGAAATACATGGTCTAAAGTGAATATAATGAACATGTTTATAGAATGAAGGGTTTAAAAGTAGTTCTTTCATATACATGTATTCAGTGAGATGCTCAATAGTCAGTGCATTGCCTTGGTCTATTTAGATAAGGTAAACCAAGGAAAAGTAACCAGAAGGAAGAAATCAAAGAAAATAACCATAAAGACACAAACCCTCATTTCTGCAGAAGCTAATAACTCCAGATTTCTCTGCAGTCAGCACTTTAATATAAGTTCTAATCTTTCAATGAGGTGCATTCCTTAGGAAAAAAAAAAAAGGCATGTAACTTTTTTATCTATTGTTTGGATCTTTTACTGTTCACAGATCTAGGAGAAAAACCCCAACAAACAAAACCCAGCAAATTAATAAACCAGCAGCAGAACACTTTTCCTTGCTGATACTGTGTTTGTTTAGAGAATCAGTGGCAAAAGAGTAGAGGGATTTCATGTTTTACTGACTGAGAGGAGCTGTGTGCCTTATTAGACAAATTAGGAACATATGGGCACTGGAGACATCACAAAAAAAATCATATTTCAATTGATAAAAGTTGATAAAAGTTTGCTGAAGGGAATTATATAGAGCAGTATAGCTTAGTTGAATATCTGGTCTACACCTTTAAAAGAAACTAGATCGTTAGTCAATTATTGTATTTCACAGACTGAGCCTTCGAAGAGACACTATTATTGTCCTTTTCACTGCTATGAGTAGATTTCACAGAGGGGCCTATACCATTCTTAATTAGGACATTCCATTTTTAATAAGCTTACTAGAGAGTTGCTGAATTTTGCTGGCCTGTCTGTAGACCAGTTGTCATACACTCAAGAGGCAGAAAAAAATTCACAGTTTTCAGTGGGATTTTAATTTGGGTAAACACTACGTGATTGGACACATCAGAGTATGGTAAAGATGAGTTAGCTCTGGTTGCCAATAGAAGCTGTGGATGCTCCATCCCTGGAAGCCTTCAAGGCCAGTTTGTTTGGGGCTCTGAGCAGCCTGGTCTAGTGAAAAGTGCCCCTCATCCCCTGAGAGGCTGGAACTACATGAGCTTTAAGTTCCTTTCCAAACCAAGTCATTCTATGATTCTATGTTTTTGAATTGTTTTGGCAAATATTGCCCCTTTGGTTTCACTGTGAAACACTGTGGAAAGTTTTGGTGTGAATTCACAGCATTTGTTTTACTTGAAGTGTCTACTTGAATTTTCCATATCTTTCCTATCTTATTACTTCTGAGGTTTAAACAGAGTTAGTTCAGGTGAACTAGTGTTCAGAGATTTTATTAGTGAACTGTAGACATTACTTTCATATGGGCTTAGTTATGACTTAGTTTTCAGCTACAAAATGGCAATGAGATCTTAAGTCATTTGAGATGTAAAATAAAAATCAAACTGCAATCCCTCTAAAAATCCACAAATATCTGAGAGCCAGATTGTTACCATTAGAATGATATGGTAGCTTTAAATTTCATCATTTAGTCCTTTTTTTTAACATGATCCAGCAAAGATGTTGTCAGTTCTGAGGAAATGTATGGACTCAGAGCTACTTTTTCATTGCTGCTATTTTTGAAATGTATTTTAGGAAGGTAATGGCAGAAACCCCCATAATTTTCAATGATAGATCCTACTGCAGTACCTTATGACTGAGGCAAGATTGTTTAAGGTCAGGGTTTTAGGTGCTGTTGAAATATTTTTTAAAAATTTTTCAAACTATAGCTTTACCTTTTTGCCCATATTTTTGAATGCGATTGCAACTGTGAAAACTATTGGAAGACAGTTACTGGACATGTAATTCTTTTCATATGTAATTGCAAACTTGTTCTAAAATTGGAGGTCATGATTTGACCATGGGTTTTTTAGAAAACTATTTAATCTTTTCTCAGTGACAGGTAGGGATTTTCTTCTTTTTTTTTTTTGTTGGGTTGTGTGGCTTGGGGTTTTTTGTTTTTGTTTTGTTTTGGGGTTTTTTGTTTTCTTTTGTTTTTTTTTTTTTGTTTTTTTTTTTTAATTTTTTTGTTTTTTTTAGGGGTTTTTTTTTGTTGGTTTTTTTTTTCCCTTGGTTGTTTTTTCAGATTTTTGGTGGGTTTTTTTGTTTGATTGTTTGTTTGTTTGTTTGTTTTTTTCCCCTATATCATTGGCCTGTAGGCTATATAGTCTTCTTCAGAATAGCCGTGCAAAAAAAATATTGCATCACGCTATACTCATTATACTTTTTAAATGTTTCTGAAAACAGTATCAAGCCATGTGGAAGAAGAGAGAATAAAGGAATGGGGATTCCACTGCAATAATAATAAAAAAAAAACCTATTAATAACAACAAAACATTTTTGTCCCACCTATTATTGAGAGAGGGTAGGTCAGTGTGAGTAAGAAGGAATTCTTAGATTGAAATATATATGTTTTCTCATACTCACCTGATAGATTGTTGAATAAGCTTTACTTTGGGTTATTGGAAATGTGTTTTTCCTTATTGTCGTGCTGCATCTATTCCTGCAACAAAATAAGAAGTTTGATATATCGTATTGTTTTCTTCTCTAATAAATGCAGTATGTTGTTGTATCTCTGGCTATCCCACAGAGCTGTAAATTGCTTCCATTACTTTCCTTTTTTTTTTTCTTTTTCTTATCTTGGCAACAAAACATAATTTGTTCTCATATGTGTATTATATTCAAACTCTATGAGTTAAGGCTGTAAAATTTCTTTTAATAATAAAATAGTATTTCTACCTGGATATGACTTCTTGGAGAAGTTTGACATTAAACTAAAACTTTCTTGGCTGAAGTTTATGAGAAATGCATTTCATCTTTAAAAGTTAATAGAAAATAATTTTCTTTATGTGAATGATGTAAAATGGCAAAAAAATATTTCCTAAGGGAAACGAAGTAATAAAGATGTGATTCTTCTCCACAAATTTAGACACCTAAAAGTTAGCCATGTAGGTCTAATAACTTAAGGGTCATGCTTAGTGAAGAGAAACAGACACATCCAGACATCTATTCATTTCATTCCAAAACAGGATTTTAAAATAAGGGAAAGTGAGTACCTGAATTGCCCTCTGGAGTTGTCTATTTCTCTCCTTTAATTATAAGGGAAATGTTATGAGATCACCTGAAATTCAGTTGGCTAAGTTTTGAATGCCTAAACAGGGGCGGATGAATCCCATTTGAGAATTCAATACTTAATAAGGGTGACTCAGATGGATGCATCTAAGAAACTTCCTATTTTGTGTTACAAAGAAAGATTTTTTTCCTCCATCAACTTGATTTCAAACAGTTAAGACACTGTTCTTTAAAGGACAGATTCTTTGAAGCAAGAGGAGTCATACGTTCCTGGCTATACATATTGTAGGGCTTGAAACTAGTGTTTTATTCACAGAAGATTGAATATCAACAATTCTGTTTCAGCCCTTCTACCAAAATCTTTTAATGATTTTATAGTTCTTCCTGGATACTTTTTCGCATTTGGTGACAAATACAGAAAATGTTCCAGGAGAGGGAAAATGTTCAGCTGAATTTCCATCCATAGTCAGGGATCTTTAAGCAGTCATTGTCTATGCTTCTCTGTCAAATGTTATCATAATACTGAAGACATAGTGATTACTTTTCAAACTGTTTGTTCTTTCTTCTTTTAATTAACAAACTTATATGGTATAAATTGTTTCTGTACACCACTCTCAGTATTCTGGTCTTCTCCATAACAGTTAATAAAAATTCCAAATTTTTATCACTCTATAAAAGACATTATCTTTCTAAATTCCTACTCTTTGCATATTAATAATAGCATATGAATTGAATTGTAGACTAGTAATACATAAACTCTGGTGACATACATCCTATATCTTACTCAAAGCAAGTTACATATTTCCTGGCTAGACAAGTTAGAAATTTTTTATTCTTAGCTTTGGCCAAAGGCCAGACCTGGTCCTGGAGAAAAGAAGTTCTGTTTGATTGCATTGGTTTGTCTCTTTCTCTGTAAAAAACCCTGAGTTTCTATTTTGTTCCTTTATCCTTTTACAATAATTTCCAAAACTTAATGCATCACTTAATATATGCAATAATAATAAATATATGCAATAATAATAAAACTTAATATACGTCATTGAGCTCAATAACTTTATAAATCTATCCACAGTGACTCCAAGCTCTCCATTCAGAGTAGCAATTGCCACCTGTTGCAAACAAATTGCAAACAAAGGACTTGTGGGCAATGTGATGGTTAGAGCTATCTGAGGCATAGTGATTGTGAAATGATCAAGTTTTCAACTCTTGAAGAACTAGAAAGAGGGATTTCCAGAAGGCAGATGTTGGCCTGTTAGGGAGACTGGCTGAGGGAATCCCTTGGGGGGGAAAGATGTCCTGAAAGCCTGAACATTCTTTAAGAAAGAAATCTTAAAGGCTCACTAGCAGGCCATCCCCATATGCTGAAATATGAGCTGGTGGGGAAGAAGACCAGCCTGGTTGAACAAAAGAAGTGCAACAGAGCTGGTGAAGCATATGGAGCACAAGTCTTATGAGGAGCAGCTGAGGGATCTTGGATTGTTAAGCCTGGAGAAAATGAGGCTCAAGGAAGACCTTATCACCTTCTGCAACTACCTGAAAGGAGGTCGTAGCCAGATGGAGCAAGTGACAGAACAAGTGAGGTGATGGCCTCAAATTGCACCAGAGGACGTTTAGATTGAATATTAGGGAAAAAAGTAAAATCACTGAAAGATTTAATAAGCATTAGAACAGGGAAATATTGAAGTCACCATCCCTGGAATTATTCAAAAGATGTGTAGATGTGGCTCTTGTGGACATGGTTTAGTGGTGGGTTTGGCAGTACTAGGTTAACAGTTGGACTCAATGCTCTTAAAGGTCTTTTCCAACCTAAATGATTATATGATTCTATAATAGCTAACTTAGAATACATGATTGTGCATTAATACCTAATACTGGTTTATTCATGGGCTTGTACATTGTAATGATTTACCATCTTATTATACTGTTAGATCTCCCTGCAACTCTCTGAAGACAAATTTCATTTTTACCATGCTGTATATGCAAAATCAGCTTTTTTTTTCTCTTGATACGTTCTTATCAAAGGCTTTTGGAAGTCTAGCATGTTTAAAAAAATGGATCATCACCCTGCACTCTGGAAGACTAACTCTCATAGGTTTGTGGAACATAGTTTCCCTCCACAAAAGCTGTGCTTCCTCTTTCTCTCTCTTAGCTTATTTAATTGAATATTTATTTATTCTGTTCTTTATTAGAAATCTGACAATTAACCTACTTCTGAAATCCAACCTATTAGTCTGCAATAGTTTGACTGGCCCTGAAGCACTTTTCCAAAGTTGCCACAATTTTAGCCATTCATTCTCCAGTTTTCCTCTCCAGCTAATGTAAATGTTAGTCTATAAAGCAATTACTAGTTTAAGAATGTTTAATTCTGAGTTCTTTTAATGCTTAGAATTAAATGCTGCCTAGATTTTGCATTAAGTTACTATTTATTTTATTTATTCTTTCATTCAGCCGACAATATAATTTTACAAAGTCGCTCCAAGACATTTCCTGTGAGGAAAAACTCCCACATGGGCCTCTTCCTAAGTTTTTTTTTTTTTGTGGCGAAAAGTGACAGAAATCACTGCTTCAGTTTTTCTACCATAGTCCTGTTCTTTTCCTATATTAAGAATCCTTCCTTTGCTATTTGAAGTATCTATTGACCCTGCAGACTTTGTGTCAAGTATTTTGCTTCTAACATGTTTGAAAACTTCTAATTAATAATGTCATGCCTTTGGCAAATTGTTTTTCAAGGCAATTTTTCAGCTTATTAAAATCTCAGATTTAATTTGCCAGTGCTTATTTCTTTTTCAGTCACCTTATCTGGACACAGTACCAATTATCTGAAATATAACCCTTTACTCCTGTTATCTTTTTTTCTTTCTTTCCTTTTTACTATTTAGCTGTTATTCTTTACTGTTTCTATTCTTTAGCCGAACTGATTTTATACTTGCTTTGTCCCTTTAATAAGGTGTCTTGAAAAATCTCCATACTAGCTAAAGAAGTTTTGTTCTTTCTCTGGTTCTTTTAGATTACTTCTGGCAAGCTTTCTGGTTTTGCAAAATTTTCCTTTTTGAAAGTGAACATATCTGTAGTGGTTTATTTTGTGTGTGTGTTTCACTCTTCTGTAGTTTTGAACTAGTGCATCACCCTTAGAAACGCTTTTTGAGAGATACATTATGAAACAAGTCCAATGTACATCTTACAAGAATTATTTACTCCCTAGAGCAGGCTTTGTGAATAACAGTTTTCAGAAGGTGAAGTCTAACAAAGTAGCTTCCATCATCTGAAGTTTGGTGTGGAGCCACTTATTCAGATGTCTATTTTAATCTTCATTGAAATAACTAGAAGTTCCGATCAGTGTTTATTGCTCTTGCAGCTTTTCTGGTCTGTCTTAGTCACAGTTAGTATCTGAAAATTAATAGGAGAGTTTTTGTATCATTCTCTTTCTGTTTATGTAAGTTTTTGTTTGTTTGTTTGTTTTACATTGTCATTACATTTTTAGACTTGTGGCTTTTTACTGTTTGCTCTAGTCAAAACCTTTGTCTGGCCTGCTTAAGTAATTTTTAACCTGGCATGACATGTTTGAAAGATTAGCTTTCTTTCCCCAAGTTCTTTAGTCTGTTACGTTACTGTCCTCAGTGAAAACCAGGCATTCAAATTCACCTATTTTATGCTTTACGCTTCACTTAAATAGGTGAATATGTCCATTTCCTCTTGGGATGATTGTCTCCTCATATATGATAGCCTGAAAAAGAGTTTAATTTTTAGAAAATAAACTTGACTTTTTAATTCCTCATTGTTATATAAGATCCTTATTAGTCTTTACTTAAAAAGTTTATTTCAATGGGATCTTCTGCAGATCTGAACTTTCTCATAGTGCTTAGTGTGAAAGTTCCCCTTAAACTTAAGTTTCAGCATCATGGTTCTATTTTCACTTAGATGTAGCCCATCTGAAATAACAGAGTTTCATAAAACAGATGTCCACTTATTTGATGAGACTTTTTCCAATTTCTGTGGAGTTAGATTACATTTTTCCAACACAACTATCTTAGATAGGAACAGAAACTCAATCCATCCAGACTGGTGCATGACTTTGGTCAGTCTGGGTCTTTTACTTCTCACCTTTTCATTTAATTCTGACTCCAGAATCTCTGTTCTCCTGTCCCATGTCATGTCACAAATATAAGCCATGACTCCTATTTCCGTCTTAGAACTCTTAGACCGTAAGGTTCTTTGCTGTATTAAGTCAGCATACTCTTACTATTGTCATCACAGATGCATCTATCTATCCACCTGATCTATATCATATTATTCTTCCCTCATCACTTCACCAGACTGCTCTGGAGGTTCAGTATATTCTTTTCTATCTACTCAGATCTTATTTGCTAAATATTTTCAGCCTTTTATAGAATCACAGAATCCTAGAACAGTCAAGGTAGGAAAGGCCCTCTGGAGATCAGGAATCCATCCCCCTGCTCACAACAAAGATCACCGGGAGGTTTCCCAGTGCCTGGTCAGGTTTTTAATATCTCCAAGAATTGATACTCCACAACAAGAGTTGTTCCAGTGCTCAGTCCCCTTCACAGTAACAAAACTCTTGTTCAAATACTAATTCCTGTGTTTCAGCTTTTACCTGCTGCCTCTTGTCCTGTCATTGGGCACTAACAAGAGGAGTCTGTCTTCTTTACATCATGTCCATCAGGTATTTATATAGCTTGATCAGATCCCCTTGAGCCCTTTCAACCTCTTCTTGTATGTCAGTTCCATCAGTCCCCTCATCAGTTTTACATGACTTCTGGGTTTGCCTGAGTTTATCCATGTCTCTCATGCACTGGGAAACAGAGACCTGAACCCAACATTCCATATGTGCCTCACTAGTGATGAGTAAAGTGAAAAGGTCGCCTCCCTCAGACTGTAACAATGCTTTTCACCTAATGGAACTACAGATGCTTTTGTCCTACTTTGCTGTGAAGGCACTTTGCTGGATCATGTCCAACCAGACCCTGAGGTCCTTTTCTGCAAATCTACCTTTCAGTGGCTTGGCTTCTCAGTATTTACTGGTGCATGGGCTTATTTCTTTCCAGGGTCATGGCTTTGCATTTCCCCTTATGGAACTTGGTATCCTCCTGCTAGGAAATGTTTTCTCCCTATGGCAGTATTTGCTAATGGCCTGGAAATGGGACTACTCAGGGTGTCCGCATACTTTCTCTGGGGACAATAGTGCCACATATGCCCCTTATAAAAATGAAAAATAAAAGGCTGAAAAATGACAAGACTGTGTCTTGACTGTGGTCAACGGTCTGTCGTAGGTATATTCTGCATCACTATGCCATTCTCTTTATTCCTAGATTTATCTTTGTCTTTCTGTACCAATGTTGCTCAGATATGTTCTACTTTGATACTGTGGAATTAGTAATTTCAGTAGGTTATATGATTCTTCTTTAGGTATTCTTAACATTTCTAATAATCCTAATTAAACCTGTACCATGTGTTAGCATATGTTGGCAGCTGGTGTCTTCTAGTCATTTTTTCTTAAAGTACTAACAGTGAATTCTTTCATAAAAAAGCTGCAACATTTTTTCCCTGATAAGCAAAATCCACATATTTCCTTAATTTTTTCCTTTTTTTTTCGCATCCTGCTGGGGATGTTCCTAAACACTGAGTGATAGTCTTGCCACCACAGTACTGCTCAATGGAGCTTGAAATTAGCAAGAGGAGCCCAGGCTGCCTGACAGCTAGTCCTACCAAGGCCGCCAAGTCTGAGCAAACAGCAGCAGCTATTTTGCTCACAGGGGAAATAAGGTTAGTGAAAATATTAAAGAAAAGTGAATGCCACTGCTGGCATGGCAACACTTTGCAGTAATTGGTTCCTTGTGATTCGTGCTGGCCTGACTCTGAGAGCTACAGATGGGAAGCTTAGAAGGTTTAGTTTGGAAGCTCTAGATTGGAGTTTATGAGCTCTTCTTAAGAAATGGCAAACAGATCAAAAGTTCACTGAAGTAAGCACAATTCTGTAAATTCCAAGAGCAGTTCTTGTTAATTTACTTTTGTTTGAGAGAATTTTTCTATTTAAACATGTAGAATAGTAACTACTGTAGCCATTAAGTTGCGGGTGCTGTTTTTCATGAAAAACTGCAGTCTTAGATTTTTTTCCTGAACCAAACTTTAGCTCATTCATCGATAGGTAACCCTGTCCATTCCTTCTTATTATTGAGAGCAGATTTGTATAACTAGATAATATGATCAATTTTGAAAGATGTTGCTGACAGTTTGGTGTAAATATTATTAAAATGAATAACAAAGAAAACTTTTTGTTGCTAAAAGGCTGAATACAAAACCAAAAAATCATTACCTAACACAAACAAATGGTGGACACATCTTGCAAAAAATTAAAATTTTCCAGCTCAGATATGCAAATCTGAGTTGTCCAGCTTAGCAAACCAAACTGGAGTTCTCAAACGAATTTACTAGACTCCCGGTAATTTTGAAGAGATTGTTTGCTTTTGGTACTTTGTTACTTAATCAAGAGTGTGGCAGTTGGTAAAGTTTATATTTCTGTTCCTGTTTCTCCCTTAAACTGTGAAACGGGTGAGAAAGATTGAAGAAAAAAGGAAAAAAAAATCTTGAGTTGAAATGTGGGGATATTGCAGACATATTTGAATGAATTAACTTCTATGATTTAAAGAGGTTGAATCCTGCTTTTTAAATAACCTAAGTATAATCCCCCCAAAGAAGATCTTGATGAATTTAAGGGCTGTGATATTTTCCCTAATATTCTTGTTACTTGCCACGTTACATCATGCCCTGATCCTCAGTCTTCTGAGTCAGTATGGGGCCTTATGAGGCAGACAGCTATTTGAGCATTTTCATTTGCTCCCAGTTTAGTTACATGTAAAAACATGTAATTAGTCTGAAGCTAAGTATACAACAATATGTCAAGAGAAAGAGTACTTTAAAGAACGTTGCTGTCTTCACAAACTCACAATTATTAATCTGGAAACGTTAATGTAAATGTAATATTGCATTTTAAGAAAAGGACACGCTGAATTATGCAGCACAAAACAGCTGCCTTTATAACCCTGACAGTTCAAAAGGAATAGAGAGGAAGAACAGAGTGAAGCACTGTGTTCCAGTCAATGTATCAGGTAGATGTAACACCACCCCTGTGGCTGTCAGCTACTGAGCCAGAAAATCAAGCTTTACCATGAGTGAAACACTAGGTCCTGTGAGTCTGTTCTCCATTCTAAATGGTTAGTAGCTTTAGTTGTATTTCATTAGGACTAGTCACATCATCACATCCGAGTGATCCTGTTCCATATCTTCTCTGCCATAAGTTATCAAAAAAATTCCACTATACTCTGTTTTGATTACCTGCAATATGAAAATACATTGAAAGATGACCTTTTAGTGAGTTATTTTATAAATGCTGAGGGCAGTTCTATTTTGACAGATGAATTAAAATATAAAGAATACAGCTAGTAAGCCTTAAAGCATATTGTTTTTAGCATAGTAACTACAAACAAAACTGCTTTAATTCTCCACGACTCATTTAACCTTGGAATTAAATATGCATGTAAATGTGATGGTCCCACACCTCAGTTCATGTGGATTTTTAACTATCCATTGGATTATTTGTGTTTTCAGATGCCTTAGATATTCATGTTGCCAGCTCAATTCCTTAAATACTTGTCATGCCTAGCCAGCAAAGTAGCACTACAGTTATTTGATGAATGTTCTGATATTCCACTCAAATTAGCAGTGCCATTTCAAAGTATTTCATCTCCTGAAGGGAAATTGCAGCCTGATATTCAAGGGATTAAGATGCAAATAAAAGTTATCTTTTAATGACATCTCTCCTACTTATTTTCATGGTTTTTTCATTATAAGGCAATAACATAGTTTATAAACAGGAAAAGGTTATATAGCCTAACATATTTAGAGATGTGTAATATAAAAGTCTGCATTGTTTGTCTTAGAAATAAAAAAAAGAAAATGTGACAGCCTGTTCACTCATTCTACACTTCAATGAAACCATCTTCTATTAGGACTGTACAGTTCAGCAGAAATCTATGTTTTCCTAGAGATCCTTGGTCATGTGGCTATTTTAAAATTTTAAAATAAAATGTTTAAAACCAGACATGTTCATGACCTCTTCTGGCTAATAAGAAGTATCTTGTCTAAATTGAGCAGTATGACTGAGGTCTCTTAAATAGGCCAGTACTGCAAATGAAACAGGATTTATGGTGCTCAAAAGGGAAAATAACAGACACAAGGATAAATGTAAAAGGAGCAAAAAAATTTTGAAGAGCATGCTCAAAAGAAGAACATTTCTGGAAGCTCAATACTGTGTCTTAGTAATCAAAAAACATTGGTAAAAAGCAAGAATTAAATTTATTCAGGGTTTTATTGATCAGAATAAGCAAATACATTTTTTATCTTCACTCAGTTAATGTGGGACATATCAATGAGATGACTGTACATGAATCTACTATTTCTACTCTTGTTTGAACCCTTTCTGTGCATCAGCCCAGAGGGATGGATGTAGTTTTAATCTGAAGAAGCAACTTATTTGGCTTTGTGGCAATGATGATATTGTACAATAAAACCATTCCAGCTATTGGACGCGCTAACAGCATTTTAGACATTGGTCTCTTCATCCTTTCAGAAGAGAAGCATGTGATGCCAAGATTTACCTGGAGTTATTTTCTGGTCCTTCCATTAGCCAATGATTGGGGAAAACAAAAAAAAACCCCACCAAATCAAAACAAACAAACAACACCACTACCCCTCCCCCCCAACCCCGTAAATTCTTCTCTAGTGGCTATATCTCATTATATTTAATGGAAACGATAGGGTCAGCTTCTATCAAATACAGGCCAACTTTACCATTGAATACAAGGCTTTTTCTGATCTTCTCTGTTTATTGACCTCTTTTGTAATAAATAAAAGTATCTTTGGAGGGTCTACATTTAAGTAATTCTTTTGTTCCTTTCCTTCTCTTTGCTCAACCTGAAAATGGTTTAGAACTGGCTTGTGAGTTGTGCTACAGTTACTGGCCAAGGAAGAATAAAGATGCCACATTGAGAGTTGTATTTATTCTAAAATATCACAATTCCTTATTACGGAATAGGCAGCTGTAAAATGCTTTCACAGCCCATTTGATTTGAAATAGGTTTGTATGCAATAGCTGAGTTTTCTTATGTGCAGTTTTTGCACTCTTTAAACACTATTTTTTAAACTCGCAGTATAATATATTACATATTCAAACAGGGTACCAAGAATATTGGTGGGGCTTTCAGCTCCTGTTAATATATGTGTGAGTGAGAGAAAAATGCACGTTTGTCAATATTTACAGCAAGTAGACAAACTTAGGAGTACATCCTGAATAAAGAAATTAGTCCATGATAATTTCAATAAAACATAACAGATACCTTTTAGGAAAATACTACTGCTCCTGGATATATCCAGTCTTGCATCAATAACACCTCAGGCACCTGTTTCTGTACACATCAAAGATAAAGCTTTATTTTTTCCCAAAGAACTAAATAAATATCAGTGTCAAAAACACTCCACAATCTCACACACACGTGTAAGTATGCTCACAATCACACATACAAAGACAAGATGTTAGAGAACATACAGCAAAATCAAACACTGCAGAGTGTGGAAATGTCAGAAAATGTCCTTCACCTTCCTTCTTTTATTTTTTGTGGAACAGAATACCTATGAAACTTTTGCAACCTTTTTTTTGTTTTTTTCTTTTCCCTAAATCTGAAGGAGTCTGACTTCACACTGATGGATTTTCAGCCTCAGTAAAGACACATCTCAGACACAAAGATCATCTTCATCCATCAGCAATGCATACCTTGTCACCCTGAAATAAGAATAGCTAAGCATCCTCAAGAAAAATCTGCCAGAGTATTTTTAACATAGGCAAAGAAAATATTTTCACTTCACTTTTTCTTAGAAATGTCTGAATCATTTTGGCTGAAATTTTCTGGTTGTTTCTTCAGTGACAGATGGATTACAGATCTGACAGATGAGCTAAACTTTCTCCTACCAAAGAAAAGTCTTCTCTGTTTGTCTTTTGGGTATTCAATCTGCCTGCATAAAAAGTTAAAATACGTATTTCCATTCCTTCACATAAGTTTTTTTTTCAACCAAACCACCTTTGGATGTGGCTTTTGTTGTTTAATTATTTGTTTATTTTCTTATTTTTTGTCCATAAGTCATTAGACAGTTCACTTCTTCTGGTGCTAAGACTCTACTTTTCACTCTTGTTTTTAAGAATTGTCTCATTTTATAAAAAAGGAGATTCTAAGGCAACAACACAAAGAAATTTTTTTTTCATATGAAGAAAGATATTTTGTAAAAATAGGGTAATCATACAAGAGAAAGAGTGAAAGAAATTGAGGAATAAAGTCTGTATTTTGCTAATCTAGTACATGGAGTATATTGGTGGCACTCAACAATATTGCACTGAATCCTTCTCAGGTCCAGATTTTGTGTGTGACTTTGCTTTCTCTGCTGCTCAATTCATCTGTGTAAGTTGGGGACACTTTTTCTGCAATATAACTAGGTAACTAGAGAGGCATCTCTAGAGGCCTTGTCATCTTATTCTAAAGCAGGTGTTTAAAACAGAGGAAATAAATCAGCCGAGAAAGTGACTGCATCTTCCCATTGTCTTAGAAGGAATTGGAAGAAGCAACAGACTGGATACCAAATTTATGGATAGCTAAAAGTCAATGAGACATATCACAATATTGAGAAACAAAGTACTTTTGCTGGTTAAAGAATCCGTTGAATTTTGATACAAATAATTTGGGAAGCTTCTGTGTTTTCAGGTAATAAAGTATTTTGCCTTTCTCTCCATATTTCCCTTGGAAACTCACCATATGACGTTCATTATTGTCAGTTTGGTTTTCTGTTTTTTGTTTGGGGTTTTTGTGGGTTTTTTTGGTGGCTTTTTTTTTCTTTTTCATTTTATGTTCTTAGTTTTAGCCAATAGCCTTGAACCTTTGTAGCCCTTTAATTTGAGCATCTGGTAAGACCAGTATGAAATGCAAATGATTTATGCACATGTTCTCCAAGTTAACTGTACAATGTTTATGTAAGTTAAAATAGGTCTTTTTTCATCAGACTTCTTGTGTCTTCACTAATTTCTCTGATTGTTATTTCTTGATTTCTTCCTTTCTTGTTCTTGTTTTCAAATGCTATGTTTTTTTCTGAACTGTGTTTGGTGGTGTAAGAAATGTCTCTTAAACTGAAGAAGAAATTATAGTCTAACTAGAAATAAGTTGTTTTAAAATAGGCATTTTTGATATGCATCATTAGGTAGGAAAACAGGTCCCAAATACACAGCATATGAGATCCTAAAGATTCAGTTATTTCTACTAGAAATTATAATTTAAACCCATTATGATCTCTCCAAAAGAACATTGTTTTAGAAAATGTTATACTTACTTAGACCCTGGAATGATTTTAAAACATTCATTGGTTTACAAAGCACCATTATAAGGGAAAATGAGGGAGGAACTGCCTTGTTGAATAGGATTTTTCAAGAAAGACATCCCTTTTTCACTTTCATACATTTAGAAATCTCCTAAAAAGTATCCATCCAAACAGCTATTAAAAACTGACTGCAAAGATCCTGCTGCCGGAATGCAAAATAGAGAACATGCACAAGCAAAGTCTTCTATTTTATTTAAATAGTTCTCCCTCATAAACATAATGGACTTCTGAAAATAGATTTTTAAAGCCAGAAGAGATTTGGGCTTTTACATGTGATGGGCCACAAATGTCATCAGAATTAGGCCAAATTACTTACAGTTGCCTAAAGTAGGTGTCTTAGACACTTCTTTATCTTCCTCTGAAAATTTAAGGAAATGGGAAATCTGAAGGAAAACAGAACTATCTATCTATTTTCACAGGATGAACTCATTTTTGAACAAATGGAAGCCTTTGCAAATGTAGTAGAAGCCCTCTGGTGGGCTTGATCAGAAATTGTGGCACATCTATATTATATTACTGGTCATAGGCAAGAACATGACTGATAAATTTCCTGATCTGCCACCGTTGTAAGTACTTGTGAGTTTCTACAAGCAAACTGAAAGGCTGAAGTTCAGAGAACAGCTGAAGCTTGGCTCTGCTAACAGCAAACCTTAAATCTGTATCCTAGATCTTTCTGCGTAAACTTATTTGGGGAGTACAATTATTAGAATTACCTTGTGAGTTTACCGTCTCCCTACTGATTCATGATCTTAGTATGCTTGGTCTTATATTGTTTTTTCAATTAGGAATCTAACAAGTTAGTTGAAACCACTAGTGAAATTAGTTTTAGCAAGTAAGTAACTTCATCTTGAAAAGGGCAAGTAAAGGTCACGTAATCAATCTGAAAAGAGGTTTCTTCCTCCGGATCAAGTCTATTGCAGTAGAAAAGGTTATTTTGCTCAACTGCTTATGCCTTGCTAAAAAGTTTCATCCTTTACTGATTTGTCAGTCACATGATTTGCATGAATACTCCCTAATTTGTCAAAACAATTTAACACCAAATTTTTTTGATCAAAAATAACGGAACTTATTTTCACAGTGCTGCAATGATGGTAGATTCACAAAAGACTCATATGCTTTATGGAAGTGTTGAAGAGAAATGTCAGGTACTGAGCCAGCTGGATCAAAGGAAGACATCTGTCCTACAGCCTCATTTGCATCTTAGAGATGGTTAAGAAGCAGCTGGCTAGTTTCTCAAAGAAAATGCAGTACTGATGATGACTTCTAGTCACCAATCATGTAAGTATACCCTGTCCATTTTGTTGTGAAATCAAAGCAGTTGAGTATGAATTATCTTTGGAGATGACAAATTAATCAGTTTTACTTGCACAGAAATGGGCTGAGTTGACTTACACTGTTAGTCAGTGCCTGTACCCTAGGTGGGCTGTCACAGCCAAGGTCACATTTAGTTGGCAAATGATACATATAGTGTCCACTATATATATATGGTAAATTTAATTTTCTTGGTAGATCACAGCCTCAAACAATAGCTTAAAATACCTTACTAGCACAAAATTGTAAGATGTTAAACTGAATGATAAATATACACACAGATGAGATGAGGACAGTGAAATATTTTAACACTTTCAAATCTCCATTATCAGAATTCATCCTTATCTATGGTTTTAGAGAAAAGAAATATTTTCACATTAATAGTTTCCTACTTCTTTCTGTTCTCCTGCCCCTCAATTCCCCTCCAGTAGAAAGGTATATTTGCTTGAACAAATCTTTATGTTTTTTTCTTCTCATGGTGTTATGTTCATCATGAAATGACCCAACTGACTCCAACTGCGTGTGAAGCACATTCTGTTGTACACGTTTTTGAACAGTGAGTTCAACTGCAGGTGTTTACACATGTATTTCTAACTTTGGGTCCACTACTGTCTGCTACTGACTACTTGTAATACTTTTCTTCATGTTAAAAAATGATGATAAATCTGACTCTTGCCAGTTCTTATGTTTCACAGCTATTGTGTAAAGGATTGTGACTTTTACATTAAAAGAGAATGTTCTTACTAGAGCATAAACGCTATGTTCTATCCAGAACAGTTTAAGTTATATGTATTTTGCATTTTTCACAGAATCTCGAGGTGTTATAAATCTTCATTTTGTTGGTCTCCTTTTCTGCTTCAAAGAGCAAAAGTGAAATGAATGTTATTGCATTATTACTCTGATGATGTGTGAAAGGTTTGCTGGGATCTTCTTCTGGAAAACTTCAGATCAGGATTTAAAAAAATTACATTGTCTCCCTTTTCCATCTGAATTTCACATGGTGTAGGATGAGAATGAAGTTAGTGCATCAGCTGGCCGCACTTGATTTGATGGTACTCATTATTAGAGGTGTGTAAAGTTCATTGCTCATTGTTAAGTAGGGATCCTATATTGTGCCATACTGCAATTTAAAAAAAAAAACAACACACTGCAGCTGTAGCCAATGAACTACTTCATTATCACAAAAGAACAAAGGAAGATTTATTACCACCTTTAAATTTAAATAGATTATAATTTTTGCAAACTTTGCTTACCTTTCTCACAAAGTTCTGTAATTCCAATTAAGTGTCTTACACCTGACTGTTTTTTATTTAGTTAGTGATTTAAGAGAATCAGAATATATACAAAAATAAACATTAGGAAAAAAAAGCCTTGCCATTTCACTGATTTGTGGACATATATATGTGATTGTAACACCTGATTTTGCTAAATCTGAAGATGAGAAAGCTAAATACGGACTCTAGTGTCCATCTTTAACTCTCTAATTACAGAATATAGTGAAGATGAAGTCAGACTCTTTCTGGAGCTGTGCAGCAAAAGAAAATGGGAAAAGAGAATTGGAATCACAAAAAAATCTGTATGAATATTAGGAAGAAAGAAATTTCACAAAGAACTGTTAAGCTCTGAAATGGTTTGAGCAGAGGGTTTGTGGCCTTGAGCAGCCTGACCAGGAGTAGCTGATATCCAGAGGTCTTCTCCAACCTAAATTATCATCTGATTCTATACAGCAAGTTTATGATCGAATTGTAAATCAAGCCCTAATTCCCTATACATAACATGATTTTCATATTCCTGTGAGCAAGAAAAGACTGTTCCCTCTAGCTTTCTACATTATGTTTGTATTCTCCTGAGCAGAATAAAGTTAATGTGATTTTATAGTCTCCCTGAATAAGGTCACTGACAGTACTATTCCTAAACGAAACAGCTAATTTTCATAAAACTTGTAGGAATGTTATGGCTTAAAGACCTTTATTTCTCTTTGAGAACCTTTTAAAGTTGGCCAGTGTAGTCATATGAATTTAGTTTCCTTAAGGGTCCATGCTATACCTGATGTGATTATGTGTGCCCGTTGGTCATCTAGGACATCTTCAATTGCATGCACATTGGTGCTTCTGTCTACCTAGCCTGAGTGATGTAAGCACTTGTGTGCCTGGATACAGACAGAACTTCTTGTACAGGACTTTGTGGACTCCTGCCTTCTCAAAAGTAACCCTAAGTTTTCATTCTCTACAAATGGGAATATAGGTGACTATGCTTCTATGTTAGTGCAATTTGGTTTATTTCAATGACTTTTCTGACAGAAACACATGAGATCTGTTGTAACTATTTCTGCATTAAAACACATGGTAAACCACATTTTTATTTTTTCAGACATAAAGAGCAAATGATGTGTGTACATGTAAGTACATGCACAGTCACGTTATTATGCAGGCTTGCAATAAGCAAGATTTGCAAGCCATTTGTGAAAGGATTAATAACATTAAATTTAATCTTTGTTTAACAGTGTTGTGAAATATACAGAGACAAAGCTAATGCTTCAACGTTTTGGTGGATGGAAATTTTGAGAAATTAAGTGGTAAATACAAGAAAAAGAAGATTTCTGGACAGGCATGAAATCATGTTCTTTGAGTGGATTTAATAACTGCAAATTATTAATATTGTAGAGCATAGGTAGCCAAGATACTTCTGTCTGAAGTCAGCAAGTCCTCTGGACAAATTCTTAGAATACTAGTTGTTAGGGGAAAATAAAAAAAAAATAACAAAATTTAAAAAAGCATCCCAAAGAGATTCAAAGAAAAAAGGTGCCTGTGTGAAGTGATCTTTCCCAAATTCATGGCCTTATACTGTAAAATAGTGAAATAATGATTACTTATACCATGAGATCATAAAATACTTTGTGAAATTACTGTTTTACCTGCAGGAGTTTTTTTTAAAAGAATCTTCTCTTAAGAGGAATAAAGCTGTTAAGTCCACTGTTATACAGAAAAACCCTGAGCTCTTGGCACTATCTAACTATTCATACCAGTTCATCCTGATAATTTCAGAGACAAAGGAATAAGATGACAGTAGAATTTTATGGCACTGGCTCTATTAGAAGCCCATTCCCAGTGCTGACAACACCTTTAGGTGTTCTCCTTTTTCTATGTCAAAATATCTATTGTTATTGCTTTTAAACAATTCACAGTACTATGTAAGTATTGATTATTATTTCTGCTGTGGGTATTAGGATGATGAATCATCTCAGTCAGATGAAATGATGTGCAACATTATTTTAGCAGACACAGTGGCTGGCGAATTAACCTGGTAACTTTCTTGAATAAACTTATTTTCTAAATAAACTGAGAAGATGCCATGCTTCTGGACCTTCAGTAACATATCAGTTCCATAGGAGAGACACAGTAAATTGTTAGTTAAACTGGAAAAATGCATAAGAAGGAACTAGCTGAAAGGAAAAAATGTAAATAGTTAATGATCCTAGGAGTGCTATATTGCTCTCAGAATTCCCTCAGGGTCAATATAGGATAAATGTTAACATTGTTGAATAGTTATTCAAATTTGCTGATATCCTAAAGTTCAAAGATACCACTACAATGAAAGCTTGATAAAGTATCAAAAGACATTGTATGATCCTGAGAACTTGTCTAATGAATATGAATGAAATTTAATATTAAGAATTTCAGAAGACTCTTAGAAACTAATAATAACTATCGAAGTGTTAGTCTGAAAATATCAGCAGTTGGAATTTACTGTGGAAGATAAAGAAATTTTCACATTAACTGTTTACAGATTGACTATGAGCAACATGTATCACATGGCTGTGAAAATAGAAATGTGATCCTAGGTAATGTCAGTCTAAATATTTCCAGTCAGGTCTGGAAATATTAGCAAAATGTAGAGCCTACAATTTAATGGATACTGTGAGTTCTCTCATGCAAGTTACCCGTATTGAAGAACCTCAATTTATGCAAAATTTATGCAAATTTAACCTCAGTAAATGCAAACAACAACTACTATGGTGATCTGCGGTGTCTAAAAGTCAAGTGTATAAACATGGTGTATAAAATCTAAATCTATTTAGCAAAGGTCTAGAAAAAGGAAGGAAGGAGGGGCATGATAAGTCAGTGTGTATGGGCAGGGGTGTGGGATACTGAGGGAATAAGAAGCATAGCTGCTTTCATTAGTGGACAGGGGGTGCTACTAGATTAATTAAGTTATCCTGTACCTCAACCTTTCAGTGCAAAAATGGAAGATAAAAAGTAATTAAAACATGTTATTTGAGTCATTAACAGGTAATCTGTGATGTAATTGCCTTTATAGGACTGGATTCAATAGTCCAGAACTATCCCTTCCTATAAAATGGTCCCTTTTCTATGAGAAGCACTCATGAAGTCAGTTACTCCAAAATTATCTTCTTTATGCCCTTCCTTAACAACACTAACAGGGCAGAGGAGAGGAGCTGCAGAGTCACAACTTTCCTTGCATGGAAATGGGACAGATTCCTCTGCTATGAGACAGAATAGCCTTAGGATGAGTCTGTATTAGCATTTCAGTTTGGATCAAGAATGAGTATTTGCTTCCATTTGTGACACAACAAGTTCTTGGGCACATAATTTAGACTTCTTTCATCTGAAATTAAAATATATTGTTCACTTTGGGAGCCACCTAATACACTTCATGCCCAGTTGACTGCTCAATCCAGAAAGCAGCAAGTCAGAAGTAAAATTTCTGAAAATATGTTGTGCCCACTGGATCGTAACCAGCTACTTCTCTACATGGATCTGCTCTAGATACTTGTTATTGCAGGTGTAACTTATGCATTAGCAAGGGCTAAGCATGACAAAGAAGTAGCAAGCCCTACACTGACTCTGGAAATCTGCCAATGGATGGGAAAGGACATGACTACTACTCATGTGAGCAGATGACAACTGGTCTTGTCACAAAGTTGTCACTATCTTTATGAGTGATGTCCTGTTATTGCAAAAACTGCAAGAATGTTAGTTATAAGGAAAATTGTTTATAGACCAGGGGAGTGAATCATGTTTCATTTGGTCCTTGGTAGTGGGTTCCCAGCATAGTAACCTTTTGCTTGAACTGTAATGAGTGAAATGGGCTAAATTCCATGCTGCTGCAAACTGTCCCAGCAAGAGATTTGACTTTGGCTTGGATGGGTCTGTTAGAGAAGCACTGGTGATCTTAGGATGAATATTTCCAATGAGCGCCTTTTTTTTTTTTTTTTTTTTTTATCATTACTGCTAAAGGCCCTTTCTTGCATCTCTAAAAACATTAACATTGAAATCATAGCATTAAATCAGACTAGGATTTTATTTTCTATCCTTTTCTCTTAATGGTACTCTATGTCTGTTTTTTAAAGATGAAAATACCTGCAAGCTCTTCTTAATTTGCTTGGATTACAGTGCAAGACTGTATGAAGAGTATGCATGTGAGTTCATTACCATGATGCAATAAGGGAGAATTTATTGCAGTAGCAGCATACTTTCCTACTAAAGATGAGCTGTTAAACACTCTCATTCACACATGGATTGCCTGTGGTGAGTGATACTAGACATAGATAAAAGTAAATTGGCTGATACAGGTAATCTAGTTTCATAACTGCAAATGATGTCATGTGTTTGCATTTACTTTAGAGTCTATCAGAATAAAGGGAAGATAATGATGATAGGTGGTAGAAAACATATTGACCCTTTCTTTCATCTCTGTGCGCTTGTGACAAACTCAAAGATTCGGGCTTCACAAATTCTATCATAGAAGGTCAGTAGATGAAAACCTCCAAATAATCATAATGAATTGCCTAAATGTTAAGCAACACATCTTCATCCAAAGAACAGCAATTGATAAATAAGGATAGTTAGTGCTTGTTACACAAGAATTCCTATTGGAACATGTAATCTCCACTACTCTGCAGTGGAAGATAAGCATCCAAACTAGGTGAGAACTTCTTGGGCAAAAGACAGTCCTACAGAAGGATTATGTTGGGACCCTAATTTCCACCAATCACATTTTAGTAAGCATATCACTTTTTGTTTGATACTCCCTGAGGGAACATCTTTTCAAATTAGGAATGGTCTCAGCTTTAACTCATTCCAGGGCTAAACTACTGTAGGTGTGTATGCACTTCAGCCTCTTTTGTGGAGTCATTGTGTATTGAAAAGGTAATGAAACAATCAGAGGCATGGAGACCTGGCAAATCTCTGAATTTTCGCTTTATTTCTCCCAGTAAATATTTACTTAATTCAAACAATTATGGTGGAGCTTCTATAGCAGGAATAGAAAGAGACTTTTTTAGCCTCAGGCTTATTTCTTGGTGGAATGGCTATTATGTTGGGTTGTGACTTCCCCAGACAGCAAAAGGAATTGGGATCTGACATTCTTAGAATTTTAATAGTGTATTCAAAGTCTGCTGCATAAAATAACGCTCATGGAAACATACTGTCCTAGTGTTTGCTTTCTGATATGGTTGGTGTATCATTCTAAAACTAGTGAGGACAGACTGAGTTACCTAAACATAGGCTGGTTTACATACTCCAGGGTGCTCAAGACATCTGCTTGGAATTTACACATCCCACATCCTTCTGGGATGGCAGCTGAAGGTATTTGTTTAGACAGCTCACACTAGTGCTTCAACATTTTCTAATTCTCTGTTGGGTTAGGTTCAGACACTGTCATTATGGAATCTGCAAGAGTCAGGGTAATATCAGTGCATGATCAGTGACAGAAATAAAGGACCACATGCAATTTATGGTTATGTGGAAATGTAGGCAACCGTTATGCTTCAAGATACTTCTAGGAATTGAGTTCTGAAACTAGTATTGTGAAGCTGCATCTGAATCTGACTCCGACTCCAAGGGCAAAGGGGCAAGCTTCTTGGGCAACCACACAAAAGACAGTGACCAAATTTAGCCAGCTTATCACAGCAGACTTCAGGCTGCTCAGACAATTAGTAAGTAAGGCCCCATGGAAAAATGTTTTTGTAGGTGCTGGGTCTATCAGTTCTGGTCACTTTCTAAACATCACCTTCTAAGGCCACAGGAACAGGCAATGCCCAAATGCTGGAAGTTGAGCAGGAAAGGCAGAAGACCAGCTTGGCTCAGCAGGGATCTTCCCTTGGAAATAAGGCAAAAAAGGAAGGTGTATGCCCAATGGAAACACGGTCAGGTGATATGGGAAGAATGTAAAAAAATAGTGCTTGCCACCGTAAGGAGAAAATTCCTGTAGCCAAAGCTCAGCTGGAGTTGAAGCTGTCAGAAATGTGGGGGACACTAAAAAGAGGTTTTTTCCAAATACATTAATGGCAATAGGCAGTATAGAAATATCATCGACCCCTTACAGGATGAGGATGGTCACTTCATAAACAGGGACAGAGACAAAGCAGAGGTATTTAAATTCAGATTTGAGGAAAGCTTAACTTAAACAGTAGTATTACTGAAATACATTTAAAGACAAACTTTATTTCTAACATTTCTGTAAAATTATCATTCTGATGCAAAATATAACTTTTTTCCACTAATATGAATATCCACTTTTTTATTTTTTATTAAGTTATTGATGAGCATCACTTTTGGTATAATCCTTTTAAAGCAGTTTTCAGTGGACATACCATGAACATTTTGTTTTCTTATTACCCTAAAAAAGAGCAATTAGAGAACTCTCTCTAATGAACACCAGTGTTATTTTTATTTCAACATTAAAGAAGGGGGTTATAGTTCACTGCAGATAATTTCTAAATCCTGAACACTTCTTCAAAGGAAATAACAATGCTCCTTCAGTCACAATTCTGATTTATATGGAATCTGTGAGTTCTCTTGGGATCTAGAATGTAAAAGCAGTAGCTGATATTGTAAGAATGAAAAATAAGAATCATTATCATGAGTTCAAAAATAAGCAAATAAATTTGAATGAAACAACTCTGTGAATTTTTATACAGGTGAACACATACAGCAAGAATTTCAGAATTCAATATTTCACTTGTGACCTCATGGTAATTATTTTCTCAGTGCACTAAGAGAAATAGAAAAGGAGATGGGGTGGGGGGTGAAGGGTGGGGCAGTGAATGCTGCAAAAAGTGCTGCATCACCCTTCAAGAAAGTAGGGTATTGTCATCTAACTCCAAGATGACAAGTACTCTTAACATAAAGATGTATTTCAAACTCTTAACATGATACACATTTAATTGTGGGCTGAAATGTGTCATTGTGGGTTTTAAATATTTTCTCTATCACCTATCTTCCTCCCTTTTCCTATCCAAGAACTTTCACGCACATAGATAAAGGAACAATTTGGACATATGGATGTCTTACTGAAGTCCTGTTGCTTTGCTTAGTTTTTTTGTACTTGTATGAGGTTGGAGCTAATGCAAATTATCTTCACAACTCACAGATGAACAGTCAGATCATTATGTTATTTTTAACACTCGCATAGCATTGTGAAAAAAAGAAAGCAGCTGCCTCACAGTTGCAGCAGTATAACACAGATTGTTAATATGTCATCAAATGAGTAATATAAAAATTCATTTTTAAGTAGTAGCAAGTTAAATTCATTTAGTAACAGATTCCATAACACTTAATTTTATCACATCCTTAGAGTCCTTAAATTTCTTTCCCTTTTGTAAATTCATTTCTTGTGTCTGTTTAATAAAAACCAATATTTACATTTAGGCTAGGGTTGTGTTTTGCACACCATGAACTGAATCTTACTTGACTGGTGTAAAGCTTGAGTAGCAGGCTTTGTATGTTTTCAATTGTGTGAGAGTGAATCAAACCATCTATGTTTAAACTCATGACTTTAGGTAATCTGATCTCTCTTTGAGTTGGGAAAATAACTACAAGTCTAAAGTATGCCTGATTTTCCCCATACAAATGTCTTGTTCTATTTTGAAAGTTTTCCAAAACCCACTTTTACCCCTTTAGTAAAAAGATCTCATCCAGGAGAGGGAAAGTGTGCCTGGAAGAAATTAAGATCAAAAAAAGAGCAGATTAAGTCTTGATTTTCATGAGGACATCGCTTATTTTTCCTCCTGTTTTATTATTTCCCACCTGGTAAGTCTATATCAGAAAACTTCATTAAACCTTCAGTCTTACGATTAATGAATTGAAAGTAGACAGATAGCTTGCACTGTAATATGGATTATTATCCTGAGATCCAAATTCTATTTCTATTGGTCCATAAAAGATCTCAAATGAGTAATTTTGGTCATTTCTTCTTCAACCTTTGTAAGTTTCTAACTACTATGTCCTTTGTGTGTTGAGATAATTTAATTCACTGAGGCATGAGCAACTTATTAAGTGATTGGGACATTAGATCCCTTATTTCCTTGAGACAGTCAAAAGAACTGGTGCATTAAGAAAAATAGCTGAATGGCGTGTGGATAGAAAACATCACCTAAAAACCTGTGAGAGTAGACCCATTGGAAACACAAAAGTTTAATGGATTAGCATGTCACTTCTTCCCTAAAGATGAAGTAGAAGGATCAAGACAAGGTGGACTAAGGGAAGGCAAAGTATAATGCTCAAGAGCTGTAAAAATATTGATTGTATGTGAGTACAACAGCACCTCACCGGAGGTGTATTGCTCATGAAGAAGCTTTGGTTTGGGAATGAGTCATCACTCCTTGGATTAGCATAAAGATATTCAAAACTGTGTCATAGGTTTGTTTGGGTTTTTTTTCCCTTTCCTTTTTTTGAGAAATAGAAAAGAGAGAGCTTCACTCAGAATGGGCCCTTTTTACTTATTGAAATAATAGATATCTGATGGCTTGTTATAATTAAAATGTCATTAAGACATTTAAAATGTCAGTGTTGTTTTGAATCAGCTTGGAGGAAGGAAATTACTATTTTACGACAGTACAACATTGAAAGGATAGTTATTTTGAAGGCTAATGAGAGAAAAAAAAGATGTTCTGAGAACATGTGAAGGCTCTTGTTAAAGCTTTATTATTTTTCAGTAATGTGCATACTAAGAGACGCAAACTACACAGAGGTTACAAAAATTTGCTGTATATGCTATTTATAAAGATCCCATCACCTCTTAGTGTAACTGATTAGAATCACTTGTAACTATGAGAATGATTGTGTAATCAAAGCATAAATATGTGGGGTTTTTAATTATTCACACCTGCACACATTCCAAACATCACACCCCATTGTATCTTTCAGATGCTCTAAAAAACAAACATTCTCTCCAGATTCAGTGTGCTATTTTTAAACACCCATATTTTGTTATTTAAAGCACAATTGTCACATGGGGTTTTTTGGTAGGTTTTTTCCCCCTTAAATATAGCAAAAAGCTTTGCTAATCATGCAGAGAGGTGTACAATTTTGTTTCTTTTGTTATTGAATGCATTGTTCCATCAGAACTGAAAATAAAATGATTGGTGTTGGGCTCTTGTAATAAATCTTAAGGTAAAGAAAAGTGGATTTGTCAAATCTGTATTTCATTCAGCAATTAGGGAATTATAGCATTTCCCTAAGACTGCAAGACATGAACTCAGTTCTCTACTTTGTCTGAGGAGAGCTGAAGACATACCTGTAATGCTACCTCTAATTCTGGGTTAAGGCTCAAGGATAGTGCGGTGAAGGAAAAAAAACCCAATTCTTGTCATATAAATATTTGGACAGTTCTAACACCTAATTGATATCACCCTCTTTTCTAGTAAATATATCAGATAAAACCCAAAGGAACATTCCAGTTCATGAGTTCCTGGCTCACAAAATATATAAAGGTTCCTTAAAGAACAAAGCCACTCTAAGTCATAAAGTAGCCATTATAGTGCTTAATAAGGAAATGCTTAGCTTTCATGCTGATGTCTAGACCAACTCTGATTCTGTGATCTGTCTTTTTCTGATTCAGAAAGAGATCTAAACTTGTGTCTTCCACCCTCTGGTTGTATATATTAACTACACTGGGATACCAGCCCACTTCTGTCTCATAACAGTAATATATCTAGAGAAGAGGCACTGATACTTTGTTTTGACAGTGACTGTGATTTTATATGAGCTGTCCATTGCTTCTGTTTTTCCTCTATGTCTTATATATTCAAGAAACCCCTGGGAGTCTGCTTGGCCTGTCCAGGCACAGCAAGGTTTACTATTTGAACTTACTGAGCCCCAAGGAGGCTGCTGGACATGGTCCAAGACAGTTGTCATAGCCACAGAATTTTGATGCTCTTTATTTGTATATGTTCCCCTATGTCATTCCCCCCACGGTGGTAATTCACATTAGACCTCCAAGATGTTGCTGTTTCTGTGCCTTAAATTCTGTATACATCACCTATCATTATTTTCAGGTCAAGCTACAGCCAGACCTTTTTCTTTTATGGTTGCTTGGTGCTGCTGCTTTTCACATTACCTCGTCTGGCTCCCTTTCTGTGAGAAAAAAAACAGGAAAGAAACTCATAGCCTTCACTTGCTCTTTGCTTTCTCTTTTTCATCTTCCCTCTGTGTGGGCATTCTCCATCTTTTCTTGCTTGTTTGTCCTTTTTCATTTCTGTCCAAATAGTGATAAAAAAGAAGAGAATAAAACTTGTCCAGCAACAGTATAACTCTACCCCTAGATTTCTCCCCCCTCCTTTAACATTTAGAACAGAACTCTGCCATTCTCTCCACCCTAACAAATGCATACACTTAGTTTAAAATCAATCTATGTAGTAAACCCTGTGTGGCTGGTGGTGGCAATTCAGACCTGAGCAGGCAGCATCCCCAAGCACAGTAGGACCAAGCTACCAGATGGAAAAATTATGCCCCAGCGGAAAAGAAGGAAGAGGGAGGAGCGTAGTCTAAGTCAGACAGAGGGGCTGTGGGTTCCAGGATGGATGAGGGGATGCATGGCCACCCATGCTGTACACCAGGTTACTTATTTCAGTTCACCAGTCAGAGCCCAAAGACATCAAGTGCTACCACTTTGTGGTGTTGCCTCCAGCAGCAGTCTGTGAGAGGGCTGTTCACAAACACTCATGTAAGACTTTCACTGATGTATCTGCCCAGAAGCAGTTGGATTTAGCCCAAGGATGAGAAGCCTTTCATAAGATTTCCATGAGCAGCAAGATCTGTCTGAATTTTTACTCGCTTATATCTAATGTCAAAGGAGAAAAGCCAAAAAAAGGAATTTAGCAATGGTTTCAGTTCTGACCTGCTTGTGATCCTCTGGTTCTCTCTTCTGCAATGCACAGCCTACAATTTCACACACTGAACAACTACTGCAGATAAAGTTGTTGATTGTAAGGGCATCCAAGCACATCACTAGCTCTTGCTGTCCCTGCCCACCCTTCCCATGTCACAGTAGGACCAGTCTCCAGCTTCTCACAGCCCTGCCCTGCCTGACCATGGCCTCCTGATCCAGGCCCACTCATGGACCCATGTCCCAGCCTGGCCTTGACCTGTCTCCATCCCTAGTGAGGTGCCTGGTGTCCCCTGGCTGCCCTGTTCTTGGCTGAGGCAGTGGGTCTGGCACCAGCTGGTGGCTCTACAGAAGACCCTGGCCCTGATCATGAACAGAAAACTGAAAGAAACTTTATAAGAAGGGAAACACTGGCCATTTCTCAAAAGCAGTAAAATTTAAATCATGAAATACTCCCTTAAAAGTTTCTTATGTTGAGCTTTATATAGCTTTACATAAAAACCTGCAACAACCTCATTGAACTACCACAATTCTGCTCTGGAGTAGGCATGGAATGGCCCACCCAACTGTTTCCCAGTTTACTTGTTCCCTGACTGCATGTGTCTGCTGCTTTCCTTACGCCGACAACTTCTTAATTTTTTCTTTTTCTATTTTTTTTTTTCACCAGGCAAGGGCTGGGAGGCAAGCATTTCCAAGGGAAAGTGTGGGTGGTCTATCTTAAGCTGCAGCAGCATGTTTTTAAAATGGCTTAATATGCTTGAGATATGCTAAGAAACTCTGGGCCCATCCCTGCTTCTATTAATACTTATTAATTGTGATTATACATTACAAACCTTTATGTGAAGTTTCACAGGTGATCTAAATAGGGAATTATAGCACCTCACAGATGAAAATTATGTAAAGATAGGAGCACAACATGAAAAACAGCTCAGAAGGGTTGTGTGAATGAGTGGATACATCATACTTATTAAACACTGGAAATATGTACTGGGCTGCTTTTGCTCTGCCTAGGAAGTGCAGAACATCCAGCAGTGACTATGCTTTCCCTTCTTAGTGAATAAGGGAATACCTACTTAGTTGTATAATAACATTTCAGTTTATTTTTTGCTTGATTTTTTTAATTTGCAGAGTTATTTCCTGACATATGAGTTGTCAAATGAATATGGATAAAAGTGCAGAGAGATTTAAGTTCCAACTTCCACTCAGCAGTGTGGAAGGAAGCTACCCTTAAATTGATGGATCCTTATCTAAGCCTCAATGTAGTATAAAATGAACATATCCCCTTCACCTATACCCCATGGTATCCATGATATGTATGGAAAGAATGATAGAAAAGTTGAATGTTTAAATGTAACTATGAAAACTAAGAAATATTAGAAGCAGCGTGCAGTTGGAGGTAAGACACAAATGGCAACAGAGAGCACTCCTAAAAACCTTGATTTGGGTTTCCAGAACACATCAGTGGATAATGTGAATAAAAATATCATTGAATTGCTTCATTGGTGACCACTGACAAGAGCTAAAAATCAGTAAATTATATAAAGACCAAGATGAAAAAATAGGGCAGGGATGATGGGAGGGAGTGCAACAGTACTTGACATATTCAGGACAAAAGACTCCTGATGGACTGCTGTTGTAGGGCCATTGCCAGAACTGAAGTGTCTACTCCAGATTTCACAATCAGGAAAAATGTCCCATTTCTGTCTGGCAGAAACAATACAATGAGCATATATACCATACTTGTTCAAGTGGGCGTCAGAGTACCAGCTGAAAATTATTGTCTTTTGAAGTGATCTCATATCTGTTCAGAGAGAAAATTCAGGTTTCAGATTACTCTGATGCAATGTCACTGCCCACATTGAAGATAAATATGGTATTATTGTCCCTTGTCTTCATCCTCCCCAGTTATCCCCAGCACCAGTGGTACAACATATTCTCTTTATACCTTTGCTTGCAGAAATCGAAGATTTCCCACAGAGGAGAACAGCTTTTTTATTGACAAGAGAAAAAGTTTCAGTTCTGAAAATGTGTTATTTACACACAAGATGATACAGATTATTTTAATTTAATTTGGTGATGCCTAAATTTCTTTATTATTAGTTATCAGCTATGAAGATATAGATCATCAGAACTGAAGTAACACATTTATCCTATCCACTTCCTCCAGTCCTCTACTTTTATAGTCCTTGGAGTCAATGCAAATTCTTCCTGGACCTTTTGTACCTAAAGAGTGTCCTATGGCCCATTGCTTCATGTTCTGCTGATGGGAGCCATCAAGGTCAAAGCCTGTTTTCTCTCCACTGACATCTCTTTAGAGGTACATGGGAGAAGGCTGTATCTTTCCCTCAGTTACTGTTGCTCTGCTAGTCAGTAAATGCAGCACAGGGAATCTAACTGGTCATATTTGCAAGAAGTGTTACTAATGTTATTCATGATAACTTCACATCCTGCCTCTCTTCTTCATATTGAATGTGTTTTTACCTCAATATGCTGTTTAATTCTGTAGAACGGCCATAATAGCAAGTTAAAACACTCATACAGGAAAAAAATAATCCCCTCTAATGATCTGTGGTGATGCACTTGGCTTTTTTTTACCCCTTTTGTTGTGATAAGATTTCCAGTAATCATCTTCATTAGGTAGAAAACCAAACTAGTCTTTCTTCCCCAATAAAGAAGAGGGACTGCAGCTGATTGTTGTGACATTATTTTAGTGATGTAGGAATCTGGAGGAACAGGAAACGACCTGTCCACATAAAACTCCTGTATTACTAATTTTTCAATCTAGTATGAAGAACTACATGTATTTTATGCTCCAAGTTATTAATTTTTAAAATGGGTATTTCTTACTGTTGTTTTGTTGTTTTTTTTTCATGACAAGTAAAGAACTTTCAATCTTGAGTGCTCTTGACTGATTTTAAGAATTATTCCATTTTTTTCTTAGCAAACCTATAATAAGATTCAGTACATAAAATTTAATAATCTTTAGATTACGTGCCTATGAACTAAATCCTCAAGTCCATATTTAAAGTCATTCAGCATTAGCCCTTATGCAGACCAAGTCTTCCAATCTTTGATCTCATGATCCTGTATGTTATATTGAATACTATTTTACAAGTATTTACCTTTGTCTCAAAGAATGAGTGTTGGGTCAATAAGTAATTAGCATGGTCAAAAGTTCTTCTATAATGGATTTTTGTTTTTCAAACCAAAGCTCCCTTTTCTTAAAGGCCGTGTTGCAAAAGAATTCAATTTCTTGAAAGGCATACTGATCTATGACTAAAAGGACAAAGTGAAATGGAGAACTTCTAATTCATTACCTACTACAGGATCTTTGATTCAGTCTAGAAATGCTTTATTGCAGATTAAAGTAGATTTCTTTTGGTGGACAAAGTTTCTTTTCCCCTTGATACAATAAGGGACACAGCTTTTCCTGATGGAATAATTTCATGGCCTCTTACCAATGGTCTGCAGTTGGACAAGGGAGGTGACATGAAAAGCCTCAATATTTTGTAGCCCAACATTTAATGTTTACAGACACCATATCAAAAAGCACTGTTGGTGCTTTGTCAATGTGTCAGATTACACTGAGAAATTATATACAAGATTTTGTAATTTTAAAATAAATTCCCAAGTTTTTTGAAAATGCTTTTCTTTAATACATTTAAATTATTTTCATTGAGTTTACATTCAAAGTCTCAACAAATTTCAAGTAACAAACCTTACATGCATTAGAATTATGTATGACACGTACTAATGATCATTAAGCTAAACTTCAAGTGTTAAATGATTTGCAATTATGAAGGTCAGAGATGGCATCTAGATTATAATTAGGCATTTGGGAATGCCTGTTCCTTAAACAAAACGTAAGAAAAGTTATTTAGTGAAAATTTTACCTAGGTCTTTTGTGCTATCCTTGCACTGGTGAACATTTCCTTTTATCTCCGGAGAATATACATCCTGTAAGTTGAACAGGGATATAGCATTTTTACAGCTGAGAAATCCTTAGGATTTCTTTTACAGTTGTCTTTCTTGTTCATATTTATATCAAAGGCACATTTCAGGTGTAAGATGAAACTTTGACTGTCTGAATGGATGGGCAGAATTCCAGAGCAAAATCCTGGCACACTTGGCAAAGGTGAATATTTTAAAGCCATGAAAATGTAAAACCAACAGAAATACAAATGAAAATCTATATCTTGTCATGTGGCTGGTGTCAGCTTCTGTTGCAAGAGCAAAATGTGTATAATAAGGTTTATTCTACTCTGAATCTGTTACTAATAAAGGCATCATGAAAAACAGATTAAATACAACTGATACTCTGAACATAATATTTTTATACTATCTCTTATCTAAGTATTGTCTTTAAATACTATTCAACATTCTGTACACCCATTACCCAGACTAATTATTCCTTTCTACAAGGCTAAATACTCTTTCAGTTTTCTAGTACATTTTAGAGAAATACTTAGAGAAAAAAAGTAAAAATAAAAATTTTTTAAAAAAGACTTTAACACTGTTTATCTTTTAAATACATTTATTGCATTAGAAATTAAGACTGGCTCATTAGAACCTGCTATTTGAAGATTCTAGGCACTTAATATTACAAGTAGACATTAAACAGCTAAATAGATTTTTTTTTTTAAAAAAGTGCTTTGAAAACCTTTGTTTTTTCACCAATTAATCTTCAGGCTTATATTTTGGCATTATTGTCAAAATATCCATAGTCAGCTGAGTAGGTAGATTTAGAACTTGTGACACTTTGAGTTACAAACTCTATAAGTCAGGCATGTAACTCTGAGACTATAATTCAGTTTTCCCACTGAGGTGTTATTGGTATCCCTGTACATGCACCTCCAGGATGAAATACAATTAGACAGAGGCTGATGCAGACAAAACTGAACAGAATGCTGAAATCTTGGATGCTTTTCTTAACAGCTTAGAATAAAAAACATGAAAGACAGAGGTGCATCTGAAGTGCCTTTCTGCAGGCTCTTACTTAGCAGCTTCTGTGCAACTGGGATTTAGGGTTTTCAGCTTCCATTTCAGTTCAAATGGGCAGGTCACGCTTTTCACTTACAGTACAAGCAGGTAAAAATTCTACCTTTCTGGAAAATAGTTCAGTGGCAGGAGCATGCTGTGTGCAGCATAGTACTTGGTTCAGTTCTCCTTAACCTGGAAAGGTCTGACCTTCCATCTCCTCCATTTGTTCTAAAACAATAAATGGAATGCACTAGGACCCCAAGGGTAAGTAGTGTGACATACCTTATGTCCTTATGGCGATATTCTCTTAGTAGTCCCATTCATACTGTTTAACTATAACAAACCCTCCTCTGGCTACAACTGGGACTGTGCCAAGGAAAGTGCTAGTACAATGTGAGCTGGTATGGGCAAAAAACCATGCTGAAAGCATGCCAGTGATAGAACACTGTGAAAGAGCACTTGCCAGTATTAGACCCCATATCCTAGCTCTGCCTAATTTAGCAGACTAGATGTAATAATTAATACCATGATCATGAGTTTCTGGGGTGCTTCATGTACTTGCTATTCTTCTTTTGGAAGCTGTGCCACTGTGCAGTCAGGAATACTTGAATGAGAAATCCAGAAAAAGAACAAGTGAAAGACAAGTGACCTTGTCAGTGGAGTTTAAAGCATGTTGTGAACAAAGAGAAAACTAAATCTGTGAGTCTTGTTTGACAGGTGTTCTCAAGGCAATGTAGAACCAGCAAATATCATCTCCATTTCTCTCCTTATTATTTCAAAGAGAATAGGAACCACTCAGTTCCTTGAAAGCATGTTTTACCCTGTGTATTCAAAGTGGGTGAACTCACCTTCAACTTGAAGAGATGAAAGAAAAGGAACTCAAAAATGTACATATCTCCAGTTTCCTGATTATGCGGTTCTACAATGCAGATTGCACCCACTTTAATAGAAAAGGCTCTTCCTAAACCCTGTTTAATTTGTACTGCAGACTTTGCTTTCCATTCACCTGATCAAATGAGAGGTAATCACTGACATAAGATAGATTCTGTTATTCTGGTCTGAATTTTGATAAAAAGAAAGATGCAAAGAACCCCTGAAGGGCATTATTTATAGTGGGTGTTTTTTTTTTCTACCATTCTCCTTTAATCACACAGCTTGTGAAAAATATGTATAGGTATCTATAGACTTTGTCCCGCAGGTGTGATACCTGTGGGACAAAGCCCTCAGGTTTTTTATGCATTGAGTTTCACAAAGCTGAAACACCAGCTACAATCTGCAATAATGCTCCTTAGGACCATTTAAAATGCACTTTAGAACACAGCTGTCAGGAGAATTCATGAGTTTCAATTATTTGATTCACGCAGATGTTGTAAGTTGTATTAATTATTTACGTCTAATAGAAACAATTGGTGTCGCAGTGTGGTTGAATACAGGCAGTGCTCTTTCACCGGGTCATTAAACAAGTTGCCCACTAGGTGGGAGTAGACAACCTTCTTCAAACAACGGTGTTCCTGGACGAGGGAAATTTAGTCAAATACGTTATAAAACCCACACTAAATGTAGATGCTTTGAGAGATGTTGTTTCTTTTTGGGGTTTGGGTTTTATTTGAGGAGTTTGCGTGTGTTTCTTTTTTACCACCCTGTGGTTTTTATTCGTTTCTTTGGTTTTCTTTTGTTTGTTTTCCTGGGATAAACCCCAAATCACTATTTGTGAACTATTGGATGTTAAGGGCGATAATGAGCTGAGATCACAGGAAATTAAATTTAATTTGAGTTGATGGAGAACTACGGTGTTGAATGTCCATTTTTACAAGTCAGGCCATTCCTATAACAATACAAGTATTTCACTGAAAAATAAAATAAGTGCAGTACTGTAATATTAAACTTGATAATACGTGTGGAGACTAATGTGGTTTGATTATTTTCAGCTGCTTATTGAGCATCAGACTCAATTGATTCCAATAGGTAGATAAGTAGATCCAGAAATTTCAAAGCCAAGGAACAACACAAAATGATCTACCTTGTCAGAACACAGTGAATTACTACAAGTCAATGAAAGTATGATTTAATGAGAAAGTTTATAAGTCACAAATATTGTATGTGCACCAGACACATTCCACATGACTTCTATTTCTGAGTGAAAATTGCAAGGAAATTTAAAGTGAAGTCAGAGTGGCTTCAATTTCTAAGCTGAATCCTTTAAATATGGACATACATGCATATTGCCATGGGTGACTGCTTTTTGTGTAGGTCAGCAAGTAAAAATATATTAAAATAATATACTTAAAACATTATGAAAGCCTAGTTGGCAGGAAATCTCAGTTGTTGCAAATTCCAGAGGCCTTTCATAAAGCAGGTTAGCAGAGAATAGAATGATATTGTCAGATTAATTTTTTTTTATTACATCATTTAGCATTTAAAAGGTGCAATACATGGAACCAAAGGTTAGCAATTTAATCAACTATTCATTTCCTTTTAAGTAGCATCTTTACTGTTGCATGTGTTTCTTAATTGTGGTAACACAGTGGGAGTTGAGACAAGAAATCAAGAAATTCATGATTTTATGAGTACACCCAAATTTGCTTAATTAGACAGAGCAAATATGTTGCTTGAGAAAGGCAATTAAAATTCACTTTCCAGCATTTCCAAGTTATCATTAAAAAAAAAAAACAACAGACAAACAAATCAAATCCCACCACCACCACTCCCACCATTTTAATATTCTAATAGCTCAAATTATTTGTGTACTGTAATGGTTGTCCAATTTTAGTTTAGAAAATATTACCTAGTGAATTTTGTAATTTTCCATCCACAAAGTGAAAAGGTGTTCCATCTCTTGTTTCACTCTCTGTCATCTTTCCTTTGATTAAGCTGTAATACTTTACCTCCAGGAGGTTTGTTTTTAATCATTGGTGCTAATAAATGACATTGTATAAATGCTAAAATTACTTCTGCATTCTAGTATTTTCCCATAATTGAATGTTACATATAGGGGCATTTTTTCCTAGCTATGTAAAGACACATAAAACTCAAATTTTGGAACTAAGTTACTAGCAGTTGTAGAAAATCTGCTTACAACAGCTCAAAGTCCTACCAGTGGTAAAATGCTTCTTTCACTACAGCACTAAATGATACAAGAAAGGGTTGACAAAGCCAGTGGATATGCTTTGTGGAATAACAGTACTTTAGAATATATCATAGAATATATACCTCTGAATTCTGTAATATTCTATGTAATAATATTGAACTTCAACACTTACAAATACTTTAAGAAATTAATATTATAAACTTCAAATATGCCTTAATCAGATATTTTCAGTGATGCAAATGACATATGAAAGTGCATTGAAGTACGTTAGAACTCAATTATGTTAAATAATACCTCATATTCAGATTGGTTTAACACACGTTTAAAGAGATTTTAAAGAGTTTTAAAATTTAATCTGAGAACTAATTTCAAATGTGTCAAAGTATCAAGTGCTGAATATGTTTGCATTGCTATCAAACCACTCTGAATGATCTACATTTTCTAGGACACATTTTACTGATAGGTTACTTAATATGACTTAAGAAACATTTTTGTGTACTGAAGTAATTCCATGCAATGTAGTTTCACTTCTTTATGCCACAGTGAGCTGCTCTGAATGATGACACTTCGGCCTCTACACGTAGTCGTTTCTACACTACATATCTTGACCAGTCATTTAGTGTCATAGACTGAACACCTTTTTAATCTAAGTGTTCCACAATCTCCTTTCATTTTTCTTCTGTCAACATAGTCCAAAACACAGTGGAGTTAAGGCACTTTGTACACCAGCATAATTACACAGTCATAGTTGCAATACCAGAAAGAGATCTGGATCTCACTGCAGTCAATGACACTTTTGTACCACAAACTGGATTTCACTGTCAGGCTTTTAAACTGCAACCTAAATATTCCGGTCAGTTTGCAAATACCAAGCCTCTTTGCTTTCCTGAAATCCAAAGCAGAACGAACATACAGTGAACTGTGCAATGTTTGATTGTTGAATTTAGCGTATTCTGTGTGCACCATGTGAACACTGAATACATGTGCATCCAGGTCAGAACTCTCTAAATACGTCAGGTCATTAAACACTTAGTGATACTGTCTGTGAACAATCAGTGCATTCCTGATGATTTCAACTCTATGCAATTGCAGAGAGTTTTAATTGCTTTTGTTTTAATTTATTTTAATTGCTCTTGCTCTGATGGAGCAACTGTACTTCTGGGAATCTAATACAAATGACCAAATTCCTCCTTTACTACCAAGATAAATTCCTTTTCCTCTAGGAAGAAAGAAAAAAAAAAGACATGTTCTGAGAAACCAGGACACGTAGCTACATCAGAAACAGTAAATTAAACACTGTCAAGACCTGTTGTCTGGATTTGAGGCCAACTGACACAAATAGACCATAGCTAATTTGCCATTACTAGACTTTCTTACCCTTTACAATATGGCATCTGCTCTCAAACTGGTAACTGGAAATTCTCTTGCCCTTCATACAAACTTCAAGCCACATCTGGGAGAATGCTGGTTGGATCAGGCCAAAATCATGCCAAAGAACTACTCTAGCTACTTAACAGGATAAGGAAGGATTTGTCAAGGTTTAATATGTTAGAATAGAATAGTCACAATGCCTTGAAGAGTGATGTTGTTTGGGTGAAAAGATTGACTTGAAAAGACTTTTGCAATATTGAGTCTCTGGATTTGCATGTATTTTAGCAATTAAAATATATTTTAGTTTTGCATTAGGAAGTTTTGGCTTTTTGGAGTATACAACATATTGTGATAAAGAGGAGTGGGTTTTTTTTCCTGGTGTTTAGTTTTTGGGTTTTTTGGTTGGGATTTTTTTGTTGTTGTTGTTATTATTGTGTGTTTGGATTTTGATTTTTTTTTTGTTTGGCTGGTTTTGTTTTTTGGGGGTTTTTTTGGTTGATTGGTTGGTTGGTTGTTTTTTTTTTTTTTGTTTGCAAAAAATGTGTTCACCAAGCTTTTTCTATTACCCAAAAATACTCACAAATTAAGACTGAATATAAATTTTCAGTTGAAAAACAATAAATTAAACACTAAAAAAATAAGAGATTATTACGGCCATTCATAGGTGACATATTCTGAGTTTGCTCTGCAGGTGGGTGTGTTGGGATCCAGGTGTAAGTCCAGAAATTCAGTCCAGAATTACTAAGACAGGCAGAGGGAAGTTTATTTGAAGTGATAGCCTTCTGCAGAGTTCTGTCTCTTCCTTGTTCAGAACACAAACCTCAACAGAAATTTTTCCTCTCTCAGCAAAATGCCTTACTCTGCAAGTTATAGAACAGCCTGGAGTGTAAGGCTGTTCCAATTTGTATTAATTGAATGCTTATTAATTCATATCCTGGTAACCACCTACCTCCTCTTCCCAGCTGAGTGCCTGAATTACAAGGTTTATGATAGGAGGCACGAAATAATGAATGCTGAATGTTACAGTAGTACCCTTAAAAATTTCTTTTTAAAATGTGTGGACTTGCTGCAATACCCATCTTTTAATTTTGAACATTTCTTTGATTTTCAAGAAATGTAAAAAAATATCTAATCCCTAAACTGAATTAAGTATATTGGACTGAATTTGGGTTTTTTTAGAACTGTCAGAACAACAAGTACTCAATTACCCATTGGATTTGAAATGGGAAAGATGATCCCCCAAAACAGACATTTTTACTTGTCTTTGAGAGGGAAAAAAGTTATTGCTTCATGTTGCTCACTATTCTTTTTCTCCTGGTTCTTAACTGAAGTTGTGAAGTGACTTGATTTGATCTTACTTTATTTTCTATGTTTTAGTAGGAAAGTCAGCAAGGACACCAACATTCTTCATATCCTGGTGTGTATGCAAAATAATAGGCTCAAAGCATACTAATGACTGCCAGTTCATGCTGTCTGCGGAGGATTACTAAGGATTACATGTAATTATCTGAAATTGCACACTGGTTTTTGCCAATGTTTTTAAAAAGTGGAATTGATAGGGCTTCTAATTTCCTGCCAAGATTTTGCTTTTATATTTTGCATTTAATATTTTCTCTTTTATGAAAAATAAGAAAATGTTTTACTTAATGAAAATCACTTAGGGATTAAATATATGAATCTTAAAACTGAATAGAGACGTTAGAGACAATATCATTAATTTATTCAATATTTTACAGAATCTTACACAAGATATATTTTTAAAATGTCACTGATGAGACCATGGACCAGATTCTGATTTTTATTTAAGTGAATTAAATCAGAATACAAGAATTCTGTGGGATCATTTCAGATTGACAGTGTAAAGAGAAACAAGATGTGTCACTGAAACACACATAAAATAATAGTGTCTGGACATCTTCATAAATGTTCACATTTTACACATAAACAGGTTCTAGAAAACAAGTCAATGACTGTTCCTTGAAATCTAGGAGGAATAGTAAAAATTTTAGGTTGAAGAGATTTTAATATGGAAGCCTACATTGTCAGCCAGTAAAAGATTAACTAGCTCTTCTAATTAGGCCCTTATTTTACAAGGCTTGCAAAAATATAATTATCTTTAAGACCACTGCTTTGCTGTCTTTGATGAAATTGGACAACAGGTTTAAAATTTGAGCAAATATTAAAATACAAATATAAAAAAAAAGGAAAAAAGTCTAATTTTATTGAAAATGGAGAATGGAATTTATGGAAATCTATGTGCCACTTGATATCCTCAAAAATGCTGCAGTTTTCCCTCTAACATTACAGATACCTAAAATCCTTAGACACTTTTTTTTTTGGGNTAGTAGTATATGGACATTTTTCAAGTCCTGGTAATGCCATATAATTAAACCAAATGTATACCATACCAGTGGAGAATGTTTGACTATTTTGAAAGAAAAGGTCTTTGATGATAGAATTTTTTCTGGTTTATTTACTGGAGTTGACATTGGACAATAAACAACCAGACATGATCATCCCAAAAAGGCTGGATGAGCGACCTCAGTCCTCATCAGTCTGTCTCCCCAATGGCCCCTCTTTCCCCATCCTGCCCAAGTTTTTCAGTTTTCCAGTTCCTGGGAGTGTATGGTGTAGGAAGTGAGTGTGAAAAAACTAAGTCTAAGAATTGATGGAAGGAGGTGATGTTTGTTTTGAAAAGTTTGTACGTGATCTCACAGTCCTGATATTGTAAGCTGGAGATTCAGCTAATCTAGTCAGGACCACTTGTATGCCATCTACTGAGCCAACATCACATCTCTTGCAGCATTTTTAATTAGCAATGATAAACTAATTTTTCTGCTAGTCCTTTTATGCTTTTTAGATGCCAACAGTTACAAAGTGATTATTTTGCATCAGAATTTATGTTCTCTAAGCCTCTATAAATATTAGGTTGCCAATCGTTGCCTCTTTTTCTATGTTTTGAATACACAAATCTTAATGGTTATAGCCTGTCTTCCTTTTGGTCAAAGAGGAGAAATAATGGCACGTGTGGTGTGCTGTAACTTTGTTTTCAACATCCTGTTGTCACAGCACAGTCCCTTCTGCTAACAAGTTGTCTGTGCTCTTGTGTTATAGACTGCAGGCTTTTCAATGGTGATAGAAACAATGTATTTTTCAATTTCATTGCTGTGAACAGTGTTTTTTGTTAATATTACGTGTCACTTTCTTAATGCTTTCTTCTGATATTTACATACATGCATTTCCATTCACAGCTCATATCAATCTTACAGGTCTCCTCCTCTGTTGGCCTTGAGGATATAGCATTTTATGTGTAGGGCTTTAAGAGACACTCTCAGTAAAAATGTTCAGTTTTAAATATTAATGCTAGGCCAGGAGGAACGAGCCTATCCTGGCCAGCGTTATCACACATACTTGGCAACAAATTAGAAATTCTGTAGTTCTAAAAGGGAAAAAGAAAAAAAAAAAAAAACAGAAGAAAACTATACATGAGATGGGGCAAAATCAGGATGGTTTTTGTGTGTTGTAAACACTTTAATCACACCAGTCCATCTCTCACTAAGACATTGGCAAAATGGAATGGAGATACTCCATGTCTAGATGTAGGTTAAATGAGCAGAGGCTGTACAGCCAACACATGACTTTTTCTTAAAGTAAAGGGTTTATTCTGGGATAGGAGGGAGATTCTATTATTTAAAAATTCTTAAACCTTATTTATTCTCACTGTTATAGTTACTGTGTTAAAGACGACTCAGCCTTACTGCAGCACATGGTGCACATGGCATTTCAGGTTACTGTAGCAGTAAAAGTTACTTGCTGTATTCAGTTTTCCTAAGGTCCATCCAGAATTGGCACTCACCCTTTCATAGTTCGCCAGAGAAGGCCTCTAACAGTTTCTTTTGGTCATTTGGGTTTATTACTCTACATTTTTTGAAACCCACCATGCCTGAATAAAAGGCTTCTATAATTATGAAGTCCAATTTTTCAGCTTGTATAAGATGCTATATTTAAATTTTTTGTCACTGCCAATGAGTGATATGAGATGATGACTGGTACATTCTAATTACAGATGACTGGTACAGTCTAGAGGATTACCATAATTAGACTTTCCAACACAGTTCTTGTCACTTTGTCATGAATCCAAAATTCCTGGTAGAACTTTATTATCCCAGGTTCCAAAAATTCATCAAAAATTCCATCTCTACACCCAAAGTACACCTTCATTAGCAAGTCTAATTAGTAGGACAGTTAAGGGAAAGGAAGAGGAAAGAAGTCTTTAGTTTAGTATTAGTCAGCTAAGAAACTGTTGCGTCTGACACACTAAGCAACGCTTGCAATACCATAATGATTAAAAACTTGCTCAGGACTAACATGATGAAACCAAAGTTTTCAAAAATGTAAAAAAATTTCTAGGTATCTTATCTAAAAGTGTTATGATTTCTCATCTTCACTATTTGCTGAAGTCAAAAAACCTTCTTGGTCTTCTCCTTTATGTAACTTTCATCTGAAAACTATGCAAATATTATTAGTCAAGGCAAAAGCTTAGAAATATAATTTCTTTTTTAAAACCTTGTTTTAAAAGAAGACTTGCAAAGACTGACGTGGAAGTTATATAGCAAAGTCGCTTTGATTTCCTTTGGGAGTTGAGGATGTGAGAACTGACTGTGCCCTTGAAAAAATTCCACTGAGAGTCAGTCAAAATTGCAGAACATCCCAGAGTATCATCTCGCTGAAATCCTTTGGCTGCCCTACATCAGATGATGAGGCCATGGGGATGTGAATGTGTTATGTGTAAAGAAAAGGACAGAATTACTTTTTGAGGTAATCCACAACTGTAGAGGCTGGTGCTGACTGAAGGGAAAAAATGTTTCCATTTTATTATTTATTAGGACTGTATTGAACTAAAAATTATGTATGAGTTTGGTAAGAATGCATGTAGAATGGGCCAATCCAAAAAAGCAACATATGAGACAGATAAAATCTAACATCTCAAAATGCCCATATAGTTCCAGCTTTGTCAGCTGGTCTAAATTCACATCTTCCCACTGAAGTCTAGGGGTTATTCCTGTTCATCCCTGCTGAGCATTTGGGCAATTAAATATCTGAAGTCCTGGCAGTCATGTCAGATGTCAAGGAAGACGTCAGCTTGAATGAAAACGCAGAGTTAGTGAAATCCTCCACATGCAGTTAAAGAGTGGGCTGCCAAAAGGTGAAATCAATGCACCTTATACATATAAAAAAAAAAAAAAAAGAGACTCCGTAGTTCAACACTCAAGCAGTTAAAAGTGAATCAAGAGCTCATGAAAGGTCTAAATGCTAAGGTTGGGGAAGTGCCAGAGAGAGGTCCTGGGGAAGTTGTTCCTGTTGCAGGACTATCAAGGGGCTGATTAAGATTCCCACAGTCTCAGCTTCCTCAGGTGGTCTGTAACCTCCATTAAATTCAAAACCTTAAAATGTCTCAAAGGTCAAAACAGTTCAGGACAGTTGCCTTCAGGATTTAAGAGTGACAGTTTATAAAGATAATCTAGTGCTAAAGTCAGGTCTGAACAATAGTATGCTAAGCATATCAATCTGCTTGTATTAAAAAGAGTTTTTGGGATTTGGTTGGATAAGGAATTTATGCCTATTGGAGGTAATGACTGCCCAACCAGTAGTGCAGAGACCATTCATCATGTTTTTTAGTGGGCACTTTTTCTAGCTGTCTCTCATCAGACTCTTCAAGCTGGGTAAAAATCCACTGCCAACAACAAAAAAAACAAAAACCAAAAAACAAAACAACACAACAAAAAACCCTCACCAAACCAACCCAAAATCAACCCAACAAATACACCAAGGCAAAGCAAAAAACTGTGGGAGAGTTGCTTTCAAATGGGGAAGTTAAGAATGAGAATGACTTAAAATACAGATTAGAGAGGATCAGCAGCTGCTGTCAGGATGCCGCAGTAGATGAACACAGACCTGTAAGCAAGTGAATTGTTAACATGTCTAAGAGCAGCAAGTGACAGAAACTAATTCCACTCCACCTTGTGCTTGTGTCGTTTCTGCTGCACCCTGTTGCTTTACAGGAGGTAGATGTGTGAGAACCAAAGAGTAATTAGGGAAAACAGATTAGCCTTTTAATTTGGCCTCCTGGTATCCACCCAGTTCCTGCATAGTTACGGACTCATGCTGCTCATTGTAAGAAATGTTGGATTTTTTTTTTTATTTTCTTTTCTATTAATCTTCTTTCTTTCAAAAATGTCTCCACAAAACTGAGCTTCAGTAGGACTGTGAGATCAAACTCATATCAAAATCTAACTAATCAAGGTGGACTCAATATAAAATTAAAATCAAAACATCAGATTAATTGTAAAAAATTATTAATCCTTATGAATTTTAAGAAGTTTGCTATCTGCTTGGATATAAGTTCTAATTAGATAGTTTGGTGAAGTCAATCAATACAATAATTTAAATATTTAATGCTGAAACCAAATTATAATCTAATTTTTAAGCCAAAATTTCAAGAGAAATACTAGTTTTCTACTAAGAATTCTACTCTTGTATGAAAGCTACCCCTTTCCTGCCTGAGAGAAGATACTGAATAAAAGTTCAATAATATTCACTTGTATGATACTGTGAAAGAAAACGTTAATCTTGGCGAGGCTTTAAATGCAGAAACTAGAATGTAGTCTTATGGTTCATTTTGAGACAAAATATTTAAGAGAGAGTAAATCTAAAACTGTTCCTTTCCCCACTATAAAAATTAAAGAGGTCTATGAATGTGCCTTCAGAAAAAAATACTTGGAATTTCAAGCCAGCTACTGAACATTTATCAACATTCTCAAAATGGAAAATAAGCTCAAATTTATGATTAGTAGACTGACATCAAACAGTTCTGAAACACATTATTTTGTGTTGATCTTTCCCTTTTGGAGTGTCAAGCAGCTTATCTCTGGGAACAGGACTGTCCAAAGTTGTAACAACTGCAATTTTTCACTGTATGTTGCTCAATTTCTGATAGAAAATATGTCTAATAATGTAATTTGAGACTGACAAAAATTTGGGTTATGCAGAGTAAATTAATTTACTAATAAAAATGTCATTAAAAATGAAAAATAAAGATATTTTGCTTAATAAAATATTCTTTTGGACCAATATTTATATTTTCAATTTTTATGTTATGTTAGACCTCAGTTTGACCAAAGTTTATGAATTCATTTTTCTCCTACCCCACAAAATATTTTATTTTCTATTTTTGAAGGAGGGGTTACAAATTTCTCGTGTATCAGATATTCTGTCAGCTTTAATTTGAGATCTGGAACTACTTGAATTACTTCAAGAGGAAAAAAGAAGTGTGTGTGGGATTTTTGTTTGTTTCGGTTTTCTGTTTGTTTGTTTGGGTTTTTTTTAGTTTGTTTTTTTGCTGTAGGTTTTTGTTTTGTTTTGTTTTCAGTGTTAATGAAGAGCAGATACTTTATATTTGAAACTTAGAAACCAATTTTCTAGTACATTGACCTTATCCCAGAACTAATGTTTTGGAGACAAATAACACAGGGCACTTAAGAAACATATTCAGCATTTGAAAATACAAGGCAGGTTCTGAGTCATTTGTATATTTGAGACTCTGTGTGTGCACCTGCACACAGACCTAAGTATATATACATATATTTTTGATCATCTCATAAAAGCCTTTGAAAGCAGTGGAATTGTTCATTAGAAGTCTATGTATTCACCCTGCTGAGGAAGGTCCATAGGTTTCTAGTTGAAAATGTAGTTTTACGTTCATATTCTAATTTGAAAATTGAACAGATCTTCAGCTAACTAGTCTAAACATCCCCTTTTTTAATAAGTTGGTTTTAGTTTATCCAAATTTCTTTGATGGCACTGTTCCAATTGCTTTCTTATTCCACTAGAATCTGAAGAAATGAAGAATAAAATCCATTCAGTCAAGATAAATGGAATATTAGTGATGATAAATAAGAATGTCTTGTATGTAACCAACAGACATTCCTTCCTAAACCTTTCATCATAAGCCAGAGAAATAAAAGCAGCTCCTTAATAAACTCTAAGAAAGGTTAACGAGTCTGCCTTCAGTGAATCATGAGAAAGGGAGTGGAGACTGGCTTTCTGTGTGAAGGATCACTCACAGAAAATGCCTTGCTTCTGCTACTAACTTAAAATGAGCAGATGAAAGTTCGAACCTCTGCACAAAACGCAGTAGCGGTGCTGCCACATGCAGCAAGAGAAAACCTGTCAGCCGGCCATAACATTAAGTCTAAAATATTCTACCTCCAATCTAACTTCAGGATTTAATGCCATCACTCAAGCAATAATCATTTACAATTATTAACTAAATTGAATAGTGTTTTCTACAACTTTTGATTCATATTGCAATGTGTAGGTAATTTTATTTGGATCAGTCTTTCTAACTTGATTTAAGACTTTAATTATGAAAATATTATTTGCCCTCCATTTCCCCTTTAAAAATGTACTGAGTTCCTTGGAAGCTTTATTTTCTTGGTAATAGAATTTAATCTGAGGTTAATGACACATAAATTCTACCTGTGAACTTAATTCCATATTTAATTCTCTCTTTTTTTTTCATTTAACTTGGTTACAAAAGACTATGGTAGAACTGAACTAAGCCACTATGCTTTTTAATGTTATTTTACCTTTGATCTACTTCAAAAATATTTATTCTTGTACCTTTTCCTGAAAGCAAGTTGCTTTAATCATACTAATTCCAAGTTTATAGTAAAGTGCCTTGCTTCTTGAAAAGCTCACTTACAAGTATTAGCAGGATTGTATTTGTCTCTATCTTTTTGTTTTGTGAGAAGCTCACCATAGAAAAAATATAGTAGGGGAAACTGAACTGTTGAGATTTTTTTTATTTTTTTGTGTTTTTTGATGGGAATGCACAAGTGCTAGCTCAGTTTTCTGTTCATATGAAACTGCTCATATAAAGCACATGCAAGTTTAAGTGTTTTGTCTAGTATGGAGGGTTGCACTGAAGAAAACACCAACTCATATTTGTCAGAGACAAATGCAGCCTGGCACCACACGATGCCACCTTACACCAAGGCAGGAGACACAGTTAGGATGGAGTGAGACAAGTTCTGATAGGAAACTCAATGCACTTGTCACATAATAAGCAAGGGGAGCACAAAACATGGATTAAATATATAGACAAAGCCACATTTAACTGTTTGGGAAGCAGAAAGCCTATCAGACTGTTTTTCTCTTAAGGCTGTTGTATGTCTGTATCTACCTCTTGTCCCAAGCTTCCTGTGTTGTTATAAACTCTCTGATGCATTTTTGCTGCTTAATTAAATTCAGCATCTATAGCAAAAGGGTACCTTGATCCTCACTGTGCTCTTGATTGTTATTATATGAAAAAAAAATAATAATAAGCAGAGACAGGTGTGGATGAGCTGGTGCCTGAGGCAGCAGGGTCATCAGAACACAGCAAAATAATGGTACTGAGGCAGGGTTCTGCCGGAATTTCAAGGGATGGAGTTGGTCCTTCAGAGTTCATGCTTTGTGGAGTGCTGCAGGCTCCCATAATCTCAGCAACAGGAACCTACTCCTGGCACTGCTCTGAACCCCACTCTATCTCTGCTGCTGCTGCTGCTGGGTATGGAGAAGACACACACCAGTTTATTTAAAGAGATGACTAAACTGGCAACTCTGTTTCAATTTTCTCTTGCTTGAACTGGCTAAAATTCTTTTTAAGAGGGTCAGGCAAGTTGTTGGAATGGGACTATAGAGCGGGCACAGCCCCCAAAGAGCACCAGAAGTACGGGCAGTATAGCTATTTGCTGAGGGCAGTGCCTGGGACAATCACTATCTGACCTTCCTGAGAAGCAACAAACCAGCCCTGCACAAAAAAGGCAAAACCTAGGACCTCCTCATTCAGTCAAGGTCACTGTCTGACAGGCAGGGTATGGTATTGCTGAAACTGCTCTGAAAAACTTTGAAATGACAGTGAATTAATCAACTTTACTCTTTTCCTGAGAAACACAAGCATCCTACACGGAGAAAAAAAAACATATATATTCAAATAATACTTGGGGCGATGTGTGGATGTTAAATCAAACTATTTGCAAAAGTGATAACAACAGAAAGAAGGAGGAAATGCTGAAGATGAATATGGGAGTCAGACAAGAAAACATTCATGGAAGGATTAAACCAACAAATCACTGTCTCAGGAAAAACAAAACAAAACAAAAAAAAACCACAAAAAACCCCAAACCAAACCCAAAAATCTGCAAGCTAAAATAATTAAAATAACAGTCTTTGCAGTGCTAGCCAAAAGAGATTATTTCAAGAAATCTCTAGAAGATCAGTCATGAAAAACACCAGTTCACAGACCCAGAAAATGTTATCAAGATCTGGAGAAACATGTAGGAGAATCCATCTGAACTATACAACTTCAAGTGAATTCAACTGGAGATTGAATAACAGGAAAATGTAAACACAAATAATAAAAATTACTAAGACAACCTTTAAAAACAAAGAACTGGAAAGCGCAAGGACCAGATGTCACCTATGTTTTTGTGTAAATTGCTTTGCTCTGCTGCAGTCACTGTTTCTGTGTGTTTCATGAGGAGAAAAATCTTTGAAAGGGTGACACAGAGAGCCCCAATACTGAAAACAAAAGCAATCAAGTGATTTCTAACAGTAAGTCATAGGTCTCCTTTCCTTTGCCTTCCTCAGAAACTGCTAAGGCTAGTTTTACAATGTCAGATTTTGAACTGTGAATCACATTTACCATAGGATCAAAATGTAGACAAATCAAAAGACACAAAATCTCTGCTGCTAATTGACTTCTGTTTTCAGAGATTGTTCAGTTCAAGTCAAGAAATTGTAGCTGGGATGGAATTTTCAGAGAACCCTGCAAAATATTTGATTCAGCAGCCACCAGGACTGTTGCAGCTGTTCCAGCTTGTGCCTGGCTGTGTATAATTTACAGGGACCAAGATGATCTGCAAGATGTCTCTTCTCACCAGGTTAGGCAATGTCTTTTATGGAAATGGTGTCTTGTCAGTTGTCACTTTGTCCTTGAACTGACCCCTGCAGCAAAACAGGAAACATAAATCTTGATATTCCTAGATTCATCTCAGCTTGTGGGCTTCTGAGACTTTTTCAGGGTGTCTCATTGCATGTACATCCCTTGTTTCTGCAGAAAGCAAGAGTCTCATATTTCTCAGCCTCCCAACTTCAGTCTTTGAAAAAAAAAATGACATTTAAAGGCAAATGCAGGGAAGTTTGATCTAGAGATGCAAATGTTGAAGCTCTTGATTAAAAAGCCAGAAATAATGTTATTAAACTGGGAAATTATAACAGCATAATGTGTCACTTATTACCTTGTTTGCATCAAAGATACCTGCCATTTAAGCTACTTGAGAAATATATGGGCTGTGAAAAACAAAGGCACAAGTCATCTGAGCATTCATCCATTTTCTGGGTGCCAGCATTCAGAATAGGACCTAAAATTAATTTAGCATCCCATGTATTTATGTTCTTTCTCTGTCTGTGCTTTTTTTCTGAACTACATTTTCTCTCTGTGTTCAATATTTTTCTTTCTAATTTTAGTTTCTACATGGATCAAACTGTAGCTGAACAGTACCGAACTGCACTTCAGTACATTATCTACATTTCATAGGCATTGCCATGGTTTTATTTTCTAACTTGTGTATACCTTCCAATTTACATGTCTTTCTATGAACAATGCTTTCACAATGCTGTAAGACATATATAACAAAAAAATTTCTGGAATACATATCTTGTAATATATAAAGTCTATAAGTTTGTACTGAACTTCTTATAGCATCGTGGCATAATATTAATTGAACCACAATCTGATCCTCAAAAACATTTTTTCAAAGCACCTCATGCAAAAAATTTTAGAATTCATGAGAATGGTATAAAAGACAAGACACAAAATTTTAGTATATTTCTCTTATCAGTATCACTAATATGAAAACCATACCAGAAATCAAGAAAAGGCTGCATCAGCCAGCTCTTGACATCAAAGTGGAGACTACATTATTTGGCAGAATTGTGCCTTTTCACCTGCATCATAAAACTGGGCTCAGGAAAAACTGACAGCATTAAAGAGGATGACAGACAATCTGTACACATAGAATTTTACTTCATACATTATACCGGCTGAAGATCAGCTTTAGAGATGACAGGCAAAACCCTCTGAGATGGGCAAAAGTGTTAGGAAGCTGATGAGCATTCTGTTAAATGATCCAGAACATACTATTTAAAATTGTTCATTTGTCATAGACTCACAAAGCCAGGCTCTTCACGCAGATTCACTAGCACACCATGTTTTGAAACAGCACTCAAATACAGCAGATGCGATACATAGAGCAAGATTATGTTCCTGAATGATGCTGGCGGATTCAGCACAAAAGATTGGGGTAGTAAACATAAGCCTTCCCTGCTACCTGTATGGCTAATCCTACCTTCCTACAAGTGTGAGCCAGTGGGAAACTTTCACCTAGTGACCAATAGGTTATTAAACTGCACACTCTACTGACTACGAAACCAAAAGAATACGTATGTAAGACACTGTGTAAAAGATTGACCTTCCTGAACATAGCTGTTCTGTGGGATTTTAGACAATATAAGCTATTTTTCCTCTCTGATAGTGGAAACTCCCAAGCTGAATTGGATGCTAATGTTTAGATACCTTAACCTCCTTCATACCATGACACACTCGTTTATCCCTGGAATGAACACCTGTCAGTTTAAAAAAAAAAAAATTAATAAACTAAATATAAATTATATATTAAAAAAATAAATCCATCAGAAATGAGCTTGCAAAGTGGTGTTATTTTGAAGAGTTATTCCATACTGGTAGATCTCACTGGCCTCCTAAAGATGCAGCTGCTTTAATACCTGGATGAAAAATTACCAGCTTGCTCACAATGACACCAGTACATGAAGGTGTGATTTGGAATAACAGGGATCGTGGTCTAATTAAACTGCTCTGGTTTTATTACACATGAAACATTTATTTAAAAGTGTAGGATATATACCAGTTTATAAAGAAGTGTCATAACTCCAATATTTAGAATGTGCTGACTACATTTAAATTATGAATGTATTTTCTTAGTGTTACTCACTCAAGCAAAACTGATTGATTTCTAAAAGTATTTTGGCTGAGTTGGAAGCTATGGTCTCCATAAACATCTAGCCCTCCCAAGCTGAGGATGCAGATTGCTACAGCAATCATAATTAAAAGCTCAAAACAAAGATTAATTCAGGAAGTGAATTTTAACTTTTCAGTAGAAACATAGCAGGAAAAATGAAACAAAATTACTTTCTAGTATGTGAGTATACTCTCAACTCCACTAAACAGAACGGGTCATTCAACCAAGTGTCCCTGCTGCCAGTCATTGGAAAAGAAGGGGAGAAATCCTGTGGAACAAATTCTCGGAGGATAAAGTTTTTTCATGAAAACAAAATAAATTGAATTCAACAGTTTGCTAACTGCAACCTGCTAACCTTATAAAAATATATCAGTGATGTTAAAAATAAACAATGCAGCCAAGGAAAACAGCCAGATTCCTCAGGGAATAGAGTGAATTCACACTGGCAGTGGTTAGCCACTCACCTTTCTTATCTTGATAAGCAATTAAAATGCTATTCTGTTAAAGCCCAATGCCAGCTACTCGACATTTGTCTCAGCTTAGATGGATAAATGAGCATGGACTATGCCTTCAGTTCCCTGCCTTTTTTTCATTAACTGCCTATGCACAAGAGGTTGGCAGATCTTGTGCAGTAAGTGTTATTTAAGGGTGTTTATTATTATATCATTATATTTTTATCTACAGTAGAATTAGAATTCTTTGTACTCTTTAACAGCCAAAAACTACAAAGAAGCACATATGCAGTACTCACACTAAAGTAATTGGAAGCTTTGATTATCAGTATGCTGCAGAAACATATGTTCTTAAATGTGGCTGATGAGGATAGCTTGCAAGCCTCTTGGATTTTACTTCTTTTTTCTCCATAATTCCATCCTGACATAAAACACATTTTGTATGTAGAATTTTTAATACCTGTAGTTAGGGCCTTAAGAGTGACTACAGTCTGACAGTAAAAGCATTAATAATGTAGATTATTGTCCATGTCTCTGTGCTATTGCATGTTTACTTACACAAAATGAATAGGTGCAACATGAGCGATCCCCACATCATGATAGCTTGGGGGTTAAACAGTCACCTATCACAGAGAGGAAAAATAAAGCAGAAACCTGAACTTCTTTCACTCACTTTTCAACAGAATGTCATCATAACACCCTAGTATTTCTCTCTGCATGCTGTCCGTGACTCACACCCACTAACCAGCTGGCTTGGGAAAAAACCTTTCTCTTCAAAAAACTCAGCAGAGCTGGTATGTTCATGTTAAAAAATCCAGTTATGATTAGCATTCATGTATATGAACAAAAGCTTCAACAAGCAACACTGCTGAGAAAGAGAAAAAATTTAGGTAACACTTCCTAGGATTATCATAACCCTAGCTTATCTAGTTTAGTATTGAGCACAGATAAACTTTATACTTCACTCACATATTAACAGCAAAATAATTTCTGACTTTGCTAAACCCACCACTGGTTTTAAGCAGGCTGCAGCATTTTGTAATTCACAGAATGAGAAATAAATGATTTGGAACTTCATTTCCTTTCATCAGAGCTGAGAGCCAGACTCACCTAGCCAAGGACAGCGTGAGGGTTGTGTCAACACAGGCAACTCAGAAATTGTCACTGCCATAACAAAAGATTTGACGGCACCATTTCCAACTGACAGCAGAGAACAGAATGCATTTTCAACCCTCTATTGCTCTCAGAAAAAAAATAAGCTCTATTGAATCTTGCAGAGACAGCTGACAACATTATTTTCCTGCAAATGTTTGCCCTGCCCACCTTCTGTTTCACATTTCTACCTAATGTATGAAGCAAGCAGCTGATGAGGGCAGGTTGGTGGTGGGAGACTGTCATGTGAATGGGATGGATGAGAATCAGGGAGATTTCCCATTCTTTGTAGCCTACTAGGAGGCTGTTTATGTTGCTTTTGCACCAGCTGTAGTAGAGGTATGAAGTGGAGAAGAAGGGTCTAAACCAGAAAGTAACAAAGTAACTGATCTGCCACTCTGCCTAAGTCAGCAGTTCCTAACACTATTATGAATTTGGTTGTGGGGAATTGAACGATGTCAGGATTTCTGTACAAGCCTGACAGAAACAGAGATGCTAAATGCAAAGAAGAGATTGAGAGAGTCTGTAAAGTATTTTGATGATAAATCAGGTTGGGTGACCATAGAGTTTCAAACACAGTTTCTGTCCCAGTATAACTGGAGGTCCCCTCTCATGTCTCTGTGTTCATACATCTCTGCAATTACCATGTCATTGTATCCTGATATATGTTTAATTAATTACCTATTAGAGTCAAGGAGGAAAGACACTGTTGATGTACACACTGCAACTGAATCTGACATAAATTGAATGCCGGTATAAATTACTGTTCCTTCTTATTTTAGGATTAATTTTTATTTTTTTTCTATATTGACATCATTTTCTTTTTGGATATTAGGATTAGACTACATTCAAATAAAACAAAGCTTTAAACACTGGAATTAGGAAAACTATTCCTTTCAAATTTTCAGCCAGTTTGAGGGTTTTAGAGACTGGTTTTTTTTTATCTACACATTGTAGAAGCAAAAAGTGATCATATAAGTCTTACTCAGAGACTTATATCTCTTTGTTTAATTCAGTTTTCCAAGGAAATGGGCATTCTATGGACACTACAAAATAACTTTTTTTTTTCCCTAAGTGCCACCATTAAATTTCATTTCAGAACAGTCCTTGCTCCTGGAACTGCAACCAGATGCAATTAGAAATTGAGAAACAGCCTCAAAAAGGTGTTTTGTTAGTCTATATTCTTCATATGGCAGCTGAATAAGAATGAAAACTCACAGCTGAGCCTTATGGTTCTTACTGAATTGTGCTTTTGAATTTAGGCCCCCAGGTGTTCACCTATATGCAGAAATCTAGAACAGTGAAATAAACATGAATAATGCTTCAGTTACTAAAGTCTCTCTCTTTTCTTGGAGGTTGAAAAACTTTGGATAAATGCCTAATAGAACTACTATCTGGTTACCAGACACATTTCTTCCTACCTTTTGGCACTGCATTTATGGAATGCACTTGAAGATAGGATCTCCCCTGTAGTTCAGCTAAAATCAGTTATCCAATAATACATAACATACTTACTTACCCTTTCTCTCTCAGCTTATACTATGTTTACACATATTCCCATAAAATCCACACACTGAACTGCTTTAAAATACTTAATGACTCTATTAGTCCTCTAAACAGCTATTGTGTAATGTGTGTTAAATATTGAGGATTTGTGCTCTGAGCAATGAAAGAAAACAGAAAAACAACAGGTTTTTTTGAAAAGGAATGGAAGACCAAAAAACCCTCTACAGTCGCCTTTATAGTTAAAAATAAAAGCAATCTTAAGACCATATTACACAAATTAAACACACAAATTAAATTACGTTTATAATAAGTATTCTAATCACAGCTGAAATAAGATTTATGACTTTCTTCCAATCAGAGATTATTTTATTTATTAATAACATGCATAACTACAAATTCAATTCATCATTTTTATTTAAGAAAATACTTTAAGTTAGTATTTAAATCTCTATTTTGTTTAATTCAATGTAAATTCTCACAATTTATAATAAATACTCTGAACTCAGCTGTATGGACCCTTGGTAGGTTTTATATGAGTATCAAGCAAATTTAGATAAGCTTTGTTTCTCTTTTACTTTTTTTTATTTTCTTTTAATAATATTAGGATATGTAAAATGTTAGTGGTCTAAACATGCTTGATTTTGTTATTAGCACAAGACACATTTTTGTCTTAAAGATGCAATAGCCTGAGCTAAGTATGAAATTATTTTTATTTCTCTGATGTCTCCATAAGTGATTTTTACATAGAGGCTGTATCAGTTTCTTGACTGTGAATGCAAACTTTGATGGTTCTTTAGACTACTTAATCTTTTCATGTTACAATTTTAAGTTCCAGAAGTTCCAGAACTGCCTTACTGTTTATTGTTAATATTTTGAACAGCACAGAACATGCACTCCGTTCATGCACTTGTCGTAAAAGTAACATGATTCTCACAGTTACTACAGGCAGTACTGTGCCTGTACTGTGATCATGGTTCTTTGCAGGGAAAAAAAAAAAAGTTAGAAGTCAAATCTCCATAAATATAGCTTTGTTTAGGTTCCACAGACATTTAAAACTATTTTGTTGATGTCAGCTTGATTTCTGTCTTGTAGTATTAAAACAATGAAACAAAAGATTGATTACTGAAAATATGTAACATACAATTTTGAAATTTCCCATTAATTCCTTTAAGTTTCTGCACTATCATGTTATTATAGAAAACATTTAAAAATTAATACATTCAGAAAGGAGAAATAATGAGATAAGAAATTAGTTGTGTGAGATATAAAACTTGAGAATAAGTTACATCGTTTGTGACTTATGGGCTTCAAAACACTTGCAATTATTTTACTAATCAGACTGTGTTTCTGCCAGATATGAACTCATACTATACTTGTTTTCCAAAATTAATCACTTTGTCTCTTTCTTTAAAAAGGATTGCACAGTCAAGTGGTGCACATCAGCTAGACAAGCAATGCTTATCTTAGGCTGTGCTGTAAAAACAGTGGGCAGAGCTGGGAACCTGAGAATGATAACGGAGATCAGAAGTGACCTGTATGCATTTCGTTGAGGGAATAGTGGGTGTTAAATAAAGCTAATTTCCTTTGCCTAATATATTATAAGAGGTTCTATGAATGCTTGCATAAATGTGGCAGTGAGAGAAGGGTTTTGAAACTTTAAGATCTAAACCATGGAAAATAACATACATTTGATACTATATTGACCCATTCATTTAATGGAGTAATGGCTACTGATTTATTTTTATAATTTTGTATAAAAGATGTATATGAGGGGGATCAAATGAAATGCTTTCATCATTCCTTTCTTTATCTCATTACAAGATAATTAGCAGATCATGATTTAAGCCATCTTTATAATTTATTGGACAGACTTGTTTTTTTAGTACAACAAGAATTCTTGCCTATTGAACTCTTTTAGACAAAGATGATATATATTTTTGATGTATGGCTCTCATAACTTTCCATTTAAAAATCTTGACCTTATAAAGATTTATTGCTCTATAATAAAATACTGTGTCTATTAAGAAATTGAGTATGGCATTTGAAAGGAAGATATCAGGATTTATGTTCTTGACATGTAAACAAAAGGTCCTAAATGGAGTATATGGAGATCTACATGTGAAGATTCTTCTCACCTGACTTTGACTCTCTAAAACTCTGGTATCTAATTTACATTGAAAATCTGGACGGGCTCTATGGTCAGTGGGCAAATTCTTCCCATCTTAATGTGATACTTGCTTCTATTTATTGACTATAAGAGTAGCTTCAATGGTTAGCTATGACATCTGAAATCAGGCAATATAAAAGCCTTGTAATTATTATTTAATTAATGAATAACAATTACATAATTACTTCAATGAATATTCTATCAGGATACAGTATTGATATGGACTAGATTTAAAAGGATATCTATAATTGTATAAAGAAGGGAGTGGATTTGAAATAATCTAAAGCAAATATAATCCTGGAATTTCTGGTTCATGAATCTTGAATCATGAATCTACTAGCATGTAGTAGGGCTAGTTGAATTTAGTCCTTTGGACTGTTTTTCTGTGAAAGAAAAAGAAAAGAAGCAACCATTATGCTTCTGCCTTCACAGCCATCTACTGCACATCTGATCCAAAGCCCTCCAACACTGTAGGAGTTAGTTTCTCATTTGGTTTAATAAGTCTGCCCCAGGGGAAACTTCTACTGACAAAGATAAGCTGCCATTTTCTACCTTTGGGTGCCAAAAAATGTCTTAATCCTCTATCCCAGAGCATTTTCTGGAGTTTAAGAAACTCACATGGCATCTGACACAGTCAGCGGAGAAAAGCAGTAAAGTCAGGGACTGAACGGCATTGCAAAAGTTTGTAAGAGCAAATAGGAGTCTGGAGACCAAGTGAATGAGGGAGAACAGTGTCACTCAGCCATGCTCTGTTTCTGCTGCCAGTGCCTCATCAGTATTGATTCCTTCCTGCCAAGAGCATGATGCTCTGCTCTTGGTGTTGGATAAGACATGTAAAGTCCCGGAATAAATGTCTGAAACACACACTTTTTATACTAAAAGGGTAGAGATAAAAAGTACATTTTAAGTGGTTACTTTTGTTTTTTCAATGAAACCCAAACTCAATTTCACAAGTGTTTTTCTATTTCTAGAGATAAACATTTGCAAAAAAACCTAATCAAACACAGCAACGATCTAATAGGTGCTTGAAAATCAGCCTCAACCATTAAAAGTTTTTTTAATGGAGAGTGCAATGTACTCTGCAAGCACAACTATCCTTATGGATTATGTACTGTATTATATACTGTTATCATATGCCAATTGTTCAAACTGATACAGACAACACAATCATTTTTGTGGGGTTTTCTGTGAGTGTTGTTCTAGACTTTTCTATTCCATACTTTTGTGGACATTCATCATGCAGCATTCTAATCTTTTGGTTAGACTTAAACTCCTTTCTCTTCATATATCAGAAAAAAAAAACCCAAAAAACAACAAGCTAACAAAAAACCCTACCACCTCACCACAGGGTATTTTTCAGAAGATAGGGAAAAAATACCAGAGATTTTGGATTTCAAGAAGTGAAAGGAAACCTCAGGAGAATTTAAAATCAACTTTACAACAATCTTACCTGGTTAGCTGTAGCTCATCAAAACTACAGCATGCTGAAGTTATCTACTTAATCTCCCTTCTTCATGAGGGAAGAAAGATGTGTAGTTACCAAATACTCCTTCACAGAGACCGGGAGAATGTATAAAAAGAAAGGATTAATGAAAGTGTTATCATTCAACACAGATATCCTCAATGAAGCTCTAGAGCAATAAATTACTAAATATATAAACATAGCATCTGCTGCAGCAAAGCTAATGGTGCAAATCTTTTAAAAACAAGAACTATCTATTAATATATTCTGCAACTAGAATTTTTATTGTAATTCTTCAGAAGTCACAGTCTGGACATTCATTAAAGCAAAATGCTTTTACTTGTATAAAGGATAGACCCCACTGCAATTCTGTAATGCAGCCAGTCTTCTGTTTATCTTTATTCTGGCTGTGTGGCTCTAAATCAAGATAAAAACCAACTCAACATGAAGGAAAATAAAAAGAAGGTCATTTAATCACCCCGTTAGCTTAAAATGATTATTGATTCCTGGAGGTGATGTCTAATTCTGCCAGAAAATCCATTTCAGTAATGATTACTGCCCTCTGCTTTATCTATTATCATGGAGGTTATTAAAAGTGGGAGTCTCTAGGGAAGTATATAGCTATAGACCACTAATATCATATTTAATATGTTTTTAACAGAACAGAGTTTCAAACTGTGCCCTTTAACCTACAAGTGAATCAGGGAGACAGTTAGGAGACCGTAGGTCTAATTATTATATATACTCCACTGGGATCTAGTCACACACTGCATGATAGATAAATATCAGCTGGGACAGCAATGTATTGAACTCTTCATCACTCTAAATTACCAGGTGCACACAGCTCTAGAAATAACATACTCAGAAAACTTGCAATACCCTTTTGAAATAGTTACTCAACTTGCTGTTGCACTTTACCAAATAATGTTCATATCCTTTGACAGTTGTATCATGTTTTCCTCCTGGCTGCCCTTTCAAAGCCACAATGATATAAACTACTTTGGGAATAAAGAATTGTCTACATCCTGAAACATCTGTCCTACAGTTATGTATACACAGTGACTCTGGTGTGTCCCATTCCAACTAGATTATATAACTAAACTCCCAATTAGCATAATATGATAAAAATCAAATATTAAACATTTAGATCATCTAATCTAGTCGCCTTTTTTGATCCTCATTTCTCTATATATGCGAATCTCCAACTATATAAAAAAAACAAGATGACATATAAAGTAGCATATTAAAATGACATTTCAGTATTCCACAGACCACCTGTTGTCAATCCTTTAACCTTTTTGAACTAAAGGGTCAGTGTTAACACCAATTTTCATAGACCATAATGTCTTTTTCTCATGATTTTTAAAATTTGAAAAGTATAATGTTTCATGGATCAGCTGCAGATCGTTTTCCTGACAGTTTTTGACCACCATTAATAAGAATGTGGAGACTACATGTGTGACTCTTTCACACATGGACTATTGAAAATAATTGTATATTTTTTAAATCCCAGAAAAACATTTTTAAAAAGTTATTTTAATGACAATTGTTTCGAAAAGTAAATTACAAAACCTCATTTCTGAAATTAATTAATCTGACAGTATTTGCAATATTAAAAAACCCTCAGCAACAATATCTAAAAACCATGTAAACAAAACTCATGACTGCCTCCTTATTTATAACACAGTAAATCCCTTCACAATGCATACAATATAATAAAGCATTACTTTATTATCTGCCATGACCAACAAATACTGTAGATCTTATCAATGGTATTACATTTGATATGAAGAGAGGTTCAGAATCCATGAATTAAAAAGAGTAGCAACAAATTGTAGTTCCAACCTATTGCACATATTTTGGGCATTACAGACCATGAGGCACAACTACTTTTAATTCTTTGGTAGGCACTCCCTATAACCTGGTGTGAATGACAGTAAAGCTACCAGTTATATGTTTTCCAGCATTTTGTGAAGGCTATTAATATTAATATTTTACCCACAAAGAACACATGGAAGATTACATGAATGTATCTTTGTTCTGATCTCACTCCACTTCACAACGGGAAGACAAATCTGAACTAGTCAATTTTCTTGTCAAGGCAACCCAATGACACTAAATAAGTGCAAATAGAGATATTGGTCAGATGAAGTGTCATTCACACAAGCAAATGCCCCCAAAAGTTGTGCAAACACTAATAATACCATAGTTTTGAAATTATTTGTAAACAGAATTGTGCAATATTCCTACATCTGAGAACTCAGCAAAAAGTAATTTCAATTAATTAGAAACATAATCAGAAAATAAACATTTTTTTTTATCTTACTGTTCTTTGTAGGGTAATTTTCTTATCTCTTGCCACTCATCATATTACTACAGCTTTCAGACCTTTCTTAATAGATGCGAACTCAGAGGGGTTGCTGGAAAGCTTATCATTGTTTTTAAAGAACTTTTGTATTAGACCAACAATTTATTAGACTCTACCAGAGGCAGAGAAGGCCTGATAATTACATTTTGAGATGCAGTGCTCAAATTATTGGCCAGTCAGGGAAAAATTATTAAAAATGTCATAGAAATTTGGTTTAAAGTTTTCACATCAGTTGTTTTACACACAGTTGATAGATGTGATCTATACTTTATAAATGCAAAAATGAAATACTGGTAGCGTTTATGTCAATGAGTGTTCTACCATTAACTTTAATGGGAAAAAAAGGTTTCAAACTATACTGTAAAATTAATAAAGGCATGTATGCTCTCTAACACCCTATAACTCACAGTTTAATGGTTAATTATTTTATTCTTGAATTGCTGTTCATTTTGAAGGGTCTGTGGCCCCATAAATTGTTTATCTCAACTGGGCCTGTGGATGCTTTGATATTTTTCTGAAATTCTTTTTGTAATAATGTATATACTTCAATTATTTTTATGTAGTTTCAGTAATTCATTATAATGCAGAGAGATATGTCAGCTATGCCACTTTTAGAATAGTGCTGTATTTCCTTCCTTTATCGAGTGATATGATTAATTTATTTTGAGCCTTTATAAGTGGACTTGTACTGCTCACCGTTAGGACATTTAGCAAAAATCCTGCCGTTGCTTATCAGAGGACCTCTAGAAAAAAACACAAAACAACAACACAAAAACAATCCTAGAATAATGTCCTTAATATGTCACTGTTAGAGAAGTCAGCCAAAGCACAACATACTTTCTAATGGAAGTAATATCTGTTATTTTCTCTTCAAAATACAGACATAAATATAGTTACAACAATAAGGAAAAAAACCCCAGTAATTCATTGACCAAGGCTGGGGTCAGATCCTCAGCTGGCATGAATTTGCATGCTCCATTACTGTTAATTGGATTTATGCTCCCTGACGACCAGATGTTCTATGTTTCTCTGTGTATAACACTTTCAGAATCATATTAGGTTTTTGCTTTAGTATTTTTATATTTTTTTTACAGACTGGGTATCATTTTTTGTTCATTTCATACTGAACACTTTGTTCAAGAACTTGTTAATTCGCCGTTCTGCGGTTTAGTTAAAAAGCCTACAAGTAATGATCTTCATTCCTGTAAATCTCATTAATCAGAAGCTATTAAACTTTTTGTCCATTCTTGTCCCTTTCTATGGACAGAAAACAATGAATTATTCCAAAACATACACTGAGTTTGTAACTTATTAAGTTTGATAAATTATCATTTTTAAACAGGACAATAGCTGTATTTTTTGGCTGAGATACTGAGACTCCTGCTGATTTAAAGAAAAGAAGGACTTCAATTGAGCATTGCCAGTGGGTTGAGGGAGGTGATCCTGTTCTGCTACTGAGCCCTGGTGAGACCACCTCTGGAGTGCTGTGTCCAGTTCTGGGCTTCTTGGTAAAAGAGAGACATGGAGCTCCTGAAGCAAGTCCCATGGAGGGCTACTAAGTTGATTAAGGACCTGGAGCATCTCTGTTATGAGGAAAGGCTGAGGCAGCTGGGCCTGTTCAACCTCAAGAAGAGGTGACTGGGAGGTTACTAAGATGATGGATCCATGTTCTTCTTGGTGATGCCAAACAAAAAGAACAGAAGGCAAGGGGCAGAAACTGATGCACAGGAAGTTCCACCTGAATATGAGAAAGAACTTCTTTACTGTGTGAGTGATCACACACTAGATCAGATTGCACAGAGAGGTTGTGGAGTCTCCGTCACTACAGATATCCAGGAAATGTCTGGACAGAATTCTGTGCAATGTGCTCTAGGATGGCCCTGCTTGGGCAGGAAGGTTGGACCAGATGACCTACTATGTGGTCACTTGACCCATTTTTTGATTTTGCAATTAATTTTTACATGGAAACCTTACAAAACTTGTAAAAATAAAGTTGACATCTAAAACTTGTCACTTGAAGAAAATACCTCACATGTAGATATTTGAGGGAAGAACTAGCACCAAAAGTTTCATAAATTGATAAGAAACTTTATCATACTGCTATTAGCTTTATTTTATGTAAGCCTATACTTGTCTAACAAAAAAAAAAAAAAACACTATGAGATTAGCAATGAAGCAATTATGAATAGCTTTTTTTTTTGGTCATCATTGTCCCCTAAAGTTCTTTAGTCCTTAGTCTTGCGGCTCATTTTCCTTCTTCCCCCAGTATCATAGTAAAAGAAGATGAGGGTTATGGGTGGGAGTTTTTTATAGCTCCCTTCTTATATTCATTTTACCTCTAAGGCCACCCATTATCAGTGGCAAATATAGAAAAAAATTATTTTTCTTTAGGTCCTGACTATCAAGAAATGACCCAACAAATGTTCATTGACTGGTTTTGGAGAAAGAAGATTTGTCAAAACCAGCTACTTTTTCGTTTTGGACAAAGAAGATTTGTCAAAACCAGCTACTTTTTCATTTTGTCATTTCCAGACAACATAGTGAAGACTAGAAAAAACTCCTATGTGGTGGGAAACCTGGTGCCTGTTGAGCTGTGAAAGAGGTGTCATTAGGCACCACAAATATTTCTGCCAGGTCAGCAAAGTATGAGATAAGTCCCTATTAGGCAGTTTATAACTACACACCTCTTTTTTCTTCCTTTCCCCCTCTCCTTCCCCTCCAAGACTTTGATAGCTAGCAATTCTTTGCCGGCGCACACTGTGGACTTTCTCAGAATATAATTTACAATGTTTATACCTGTCATTTCAGCCTCTGTACTTTATATTTTTTCATCTCATAGTCTTTTTCTTTTCCAGGTTCCTGTAACCCTGCAAAAACACTAGTGTTTATAATCTCTCTGGATACACTGAGTGGCTTTGTCATCAGAGGTTTTTGTAGCATCCTCAATGACCTGTTAGGAAGACTCTTGTAAACATTCTGTCATAGTAAGTGTTAGTCTGAAAATCTTGTGTCCTCAGAATATTGGCATATTAAGTTCTTGGCCATTGACTTATGTGATGTGCTCAATACAGTAAACTCTTCAGATACTGTTTTTCCTTAATGGTATTTCTTTTTGCCAGAAAGTGGCCATATTAATCAAAGATTGGGTGTATTATTAGACTGTGATTTATTGGGACTTCCCATGCTAAATATTTTTTAATTAAAAAATATTTCCAAAATTGCAATATTCATCTAGAATAAAAAATAAAAATAGTTGGAGACAATTTTTGTGCAGCTTTGAGCAGTATCCTAAATGAGACATATAGGAAATTCAGAGTATTATATTTTAATATATATTGCCATGGGAGAATACAGGGAAACCCAGTTCTCTATTATTTCAACAATGAGAAATGTCTGAGGCATCCAGAAAGCTTGGCAGATAGTTTTGTTATCTAGCACTTCAGGCTGACAGGTATATGTTGTATAACCAGTTGTGTTAGTCTCCCAATAGCAAACTTTTCCAACTCCTTTGCAAAAATTTTGGGTGAGAACTAAGTATTGCTTAAGTCAAAAAAAGCACAAAAAATTAAGATAGTATATTTATAGTTTGTTTCAGTCTCTGTTTCTGTCTCAGATTTTAATTTCTGCTTTAGAAATCTACAAAAACATTCAAATTGAAGGGGAATACTGAAAAACCATGAATCTTTAGCTATAGTGTCTCCAAGGTGCCACAGTCTAGATATTAAAATCTCTCAGAAAAATCCATATGTATATTAATACACATATTCATATATATAAATAAGTATATTACACATTATGAACACATTATGAACACCTCATTAACAATGCTGGTTTTGACTTATGTATTATGTTATAAAAGTGTAGACATATCAAAAAATAGGTTAATCTCTTGTCCCAAAGAGGCACTAGCCTATCTGTAATGGCTTCAATAGACATAAAGTTGCTGTGAAGTGTAAGAAAACCTCAGCTATTATTTGGGCAGAAAATTGGAAGGCAAATCAAAGAAATTGAGTAATCCTCTTCACTATATGGATTTATCTCTCCCCTGGATTTGCAAATCAGAAATACAAGTATGTGTTCTGGCAAATGTTCCGTTTTCCCTTGGACTTGCTGCAAACTGATCACCAATTCACTGCTGCCAGGAGTGCAGGCTGGGTGAAATGGAGAAGTCCTTTGAGAAAAGACTGGGATTTGTTTGAGTGAAATTGTAAGTGCATGAGTATTAGTGACACTGGAAAACTCGGTCATCTGGAAACCAGGAAATGAGTATCACCACTTTACTCAATCCTTTGAACCATGCTTAGAGATAGCAAGGCACATTGCTCCATTTTTCAGGGATCAAACAACGCTTATGAATAATAGCATCACATTCATGGTGTTCATGTCAAACAAGCACATACTGAAATACTTGAATACTAGAAAAAGCAGAAAAACACAGTGAATATTGGAATCTATCCTGGATAATGTTAAATAGTACTAGCCAAAAAATACTTAGATTTATTCCAGGAACCACTTCATGCTTATCAGCAAGAATGCAGAAAGCCTATCTCAGTGGTCAGATGAATGAACTACTAATGCGACAAAGCAATCTGGAATAATTAAATTTTTCAGATAATGCACAAAGTGTAGCTGAATGGATAGGACTGTAAATAGTATCCCTTGATCTCTGTCAGTTCTGTATCCTTACACATAAAGAAGATGACAACATCAACAAAAAAAGCACTTTTCAAGATGACCAGAGTCCAAAAATTTCCTCAGCCATTTTCTTTCCAGTTTTTGATCTCACTGGAACTGATCAAGGTTTTCATTTCCTTCATTAAGGTGACCACAAAATTGTTTCAGGCAACACATATTTTTAAAAAATACTTTTAAAAAATTATCCCCCCCCCCAAATAAGGGTTCCTTATTGATAAACCAAATATATTTATCAGGAATTTTACAATGTATTTAAGGTGTGAAAAAAAGTTTGCTTGCTTCTAGTGTTTACAGAAAAGTATAAATATTTTCCATTAGACAAAAAGCAAACACAAAAACAATGCTACCAGCAGAGGATATATTTTAGTCCTGTTGCTTTGATTTTCAGACATTAGTATTCAGTCATAGTATGGACAGAAACATAATCTGGATAGAACCAAATGCCTGAGAATTGATCATTTGTATGTGGTTGGGGTTTTTTTGGCTGTTAGTGGTATAATCAACCCTTTGGCTGGAAGAGAAGGTCAAATATACATCAGCATTAGCAGGAGAATCAGCTGATAGGAGAACTGATAATGATATTTTTGAATTTGAGATACAAAACTAGATAGATAGATATTTTTAAATAAAAATGGTATAAATGTGAATCAGTAAAAAAAAAAAAAAAAGAGTAATTTTGTGCTGACCCAGTTGAGAAAGCTCTAGAATTAAGACACTATTAGTAGTAAAAGTTCAGTAATACACTTAAGATGGTGAAAGGACTGGGACAAGAATGATTTTAGGGGAGGGAAGATTCAACTACTTTCACTTTACCTATAAATTAGGTATTTTTTTTCCAGATTAGTAATCTAAACTATTGTATAATCAGCAAAAGTTCTTGCATTGGTTAGTTGTAGAGGAGTAGTTGAGATCATTAGTATAAGACTTCTACTTTCATAGTATCTGAGATACGAAACTGACCTAAAGACTACTTATCCTCTCTTTTTATATTTAAAATCACAGAATTACTGAGTAATTTAGGTTGAAAGAATTCTCTGGAGACAACATGGATAACCTAGCCCTTTGACCAAAGCAAGGCCACATTACTTGCAGTTGCTCATGTCTCTGGCTGGTGAAGCTCTGAATAGCTTCAAGGCAGCTGCTTCCACAGCCTCTCTGGTTTCCTGTTGCAATGCTTGACTGCCCTTTTTGTTGTAACTTCTGGTCACTGCCTTTTGTATTATGTCTGTGCAGGTGGCCTTCCAGGGAAGAGGAAATCAATGGTGTGCTGCATTTGGGGTTCCCTAATACCCATAGCAGGTTGCTCAGAAAAGCTGTGGATGTCCCTAGCCTGGAAGTGTTCAAGGCCAGGTTAAATGGGGCTCTGAGCAACCTGATCCAGTGAAATCCAGTGATGTCCCCCTGCCCATGGCAGGGATGTTGGAACAAGATAGTAGATCCCTTCCAAACCAAACCACTCTATGATTCTATGAAATTCTTATTTTTCAAAGCTAAGTAGTTTGTGGCTTCCGAGCACTAAGCTGAAATGACTATTGCCAAAATATTCTTTTCCAAAAAAACCCCTTTTATCAAGTTGGTGCTTACTTAAAAACAAACAAACAAAAAGAAATAAAAAGAAAAGAAAAACGTGTTTTGCCCAAGTAGCTTTAGAGCAATAGCTCTAAAAATCAGTGACTTTCCCCGAAAAAAAGGCCAAGAAATTTTGCTAAAGGTGAGAATGGAGTGAATGATGTAAAAGGACAATTCTGGGTGCCAAGAAATAGATTTTTGATCTTTGATGTATACACAGCTTGCTTTCACTTTCCCATCTAATCCTTAGAGGTCTTTTCCAACCTTAATGATTCTATGATGCCAAACTAATCTCTGAAAGGACTCTACCTCTGTCTTCTATATACCAATCCGTTAGGTAATTAGAGAAAAAAAAGTGGGTCTCCATTATTGTTTTTCCATCTGCTTGAACAAACCTAGTTCTCTTGGTCTCTTTCTTATATATCATGTACTCTTGAAGTCTTGAAGGCCCTTCACTGGACTTCCTCCAGTCTTTTCATATTCTTAAAGTAACAGAGAGCTCCAAGCTGATCATATTGCCTCAATAATCTGTCTTGAAATCACTTAATCAAAGGGAATAATCGTTTCCCTTATCCTGCTACAGTCCTCCTGTTACAGCCTCATGTGTGACTGGTTTTCTTTGCCACAAGGGCACAACGATGACTTATGTTCAGGCTGCTATCCACCAGGAATCACAATTTTTTTTCCTACAATAGTGTTTTCAAGCTCAACAGCACCTAGCTGGTACTTTTGAAAGACATTACTCCATACAGGACTTTTTATTTACCTTTTTGAACTTTTTGAGGTTTCTGTTGGCCCATTTTCCCAAACTGCTAAGGTCACCCATTTGTAGCCACGCCCTAGAGCATGGGCCAGCCTCCTTTACTTGGTATTATCCATACATTTTTCGGAGGTGCATGTCATCCCAGCTTCAGTCAATAAATAAAGAGGATAAATTGTATTGGGCCTCGCTTCAGTCCTAGAGGGCTACTACTAGCTGCCAGTCGGACTTTGTGCTGCTGATCCCAACACCTTGAGCCCAGTATTTCAGGCAATTTGAAATCCCAGACCAGCGTGGAAGATCCGACTGAAGTAAAAATAGAATATATTCACTGCTTTTCCCATTGCCAAGGAGGCAGTTGTCTCATCCCAGAAAGCAACCAAGTTGACCAGGCATAATTTGTTTTTTATAAATTCATACTGACTTCTTCTGATCATCTTATTGTTATACTTGTACCTGCAGAGAGCTTCAATAAAGATTTGCTCTGTAATCTTTCTCAGGACTAAGGTTAGGCTGATCAGTCCAAAGTTTACCAGATATTTCTTTCTTGTCTTTCTTGAAGAGTTGTGTAAGAACAACCCTCTTCCAGTCATCAGGAACTTCTGCCAATTGCCATGAACTTTTGAAGATCATAGATGGTGAATTCACATTGATACCAATCAGTACCCTCTGCACTGCTAGATACATTCCATCTGGTGCCCTGACCTTGTGAATAAACATTTTTATGAAGTTCTCCCCAGGTAGTCCACACTCCAGTCCCATTCATCGTACTTGTACTATATTCAAATTCTGTTAGTGGTGACACAAGGCACCCATTACTTGTAGAAATAAGATTTAATTCTTTGCCTAATTAATGCTTTAGCTAAATAATCAAAATGCAATAAATTTACTACTACTACAATTACAATATTAGTATTTATGAGTAAAATTAAGAAATTAATAACAAAACGTTCTTCACAAAAGATTGTTATTTATTAATGATCCGTTATCTGTTCCCTCTCCCCACCCCAGTACCTATTTATGTATGTGTTGTGCTCACTTTTCAAGCACATTAATTAATGACACCTGTAGTCATTAATGCTTGCCTTCCTCAAGCAATATAAGGCTTAATGTTTGTGGATGTGTTTGCTAAAGGGCTCATCAGCATCCTCACTTCTTCACCTGAAGCAGTGCGATTGATGTCCCTGGTGGGTGCCTCCAGTTGGGGTTATTTGTGTATTCTTCTCTTTAAATGGTATACTTACTTTGCGTTCAGTTCCAGCTTAAGTTTCAAAATTTAATTAAAATTAACTCTACTCCAGCTAAAACCTACACCCACCTCATTCAGTAAAAACTGCTTCCACATAAAAAAAATCCAAGCCAAACCAAACCTCCTATGTCAGTAGTCCTACCTATTTAATGCAATATTTTTTTCCTCAGAACTGTTCCTGATTTGTGTTAAAGTTATCACTGAGCATGACGACTGCAAGCAAGATATACGGTTTCATTTTCTTCCTAAACTGAATTTTTGATTGGCCATTGGAGAATGAATATATATGCATACAAAAGGTCACAATACCTATGCACAAACATTTTTAACGCATTTATTTGAATATAGAAACATACAGGGTACTGGAGAACTAACAGAATTTCCAAAGTCTGAGTGAAACAACTGCCTCACTTTAAGGTAAATTTTTTTTTAACAGGCAGTATCACTGTCATGCAAAGTTAAAGTGAAAGGAAAGAAAATGTATGTTGTGGTGCAATATGTGATTATGTTTCTCATTTATATGTATTCTGCATGAGAGGGAAAGAGATACTTGTTGACTGCACAGCAGAGATTTTTAACCCATCAGATAACCTCAGTCATTTTGATGCTCAGGAATGCTTTTTATGACATTCCTTCAATTCATCAGGCAGAAAAAGGAGGAGATATTCTTTCACGACTAAATAAAGGTTTTAAAGATGGAGAAAAGTTGGTCTGGGTTTGAGAGGATGAAAAAAGACTGGTGAAATAAAACTACAGAAAAAAATACAGTTCATTAGTGTCACTATAGACCTGTTCCATTGAGTTCAAAGGGCCTTAAGACCTTTTGTTAAGTGAGGATTTAACACTATTTTCCCTTAGTGATCCAAAATAAGTAACATGAGAGGACAATGAAGCTTGCTTTATTTTTTTTTTTTTTGTTATTCTATCCCCATTAAAATATTCTTCATGGCTCTTTAACACAATTAAAATCCTCAATAGTGTATACAGAGCTTTAGTCTAGAAATATATGATGATACAACACCCAAAAAGAAGTGCAATATGAAGTATTTATATTCAATTTTTATCCCTGATTGCTCATTAGTGCTGAAACCCTTTAAACACATTCTGTGAACACAGCAGAAGGTAATTAACATGGATCTGTAAGTGAGTTCTCCTGATTTCAGCAAGACTATACATTTTGTGGGCAAGACTAAAGGTCTGATTCATGAAACCTCAGCTTCTTAAGGATGTCCCATTGCGCTGCACTCACCCATGTTCATTCCAAGATCTCTTGCCCTCCAAGATTCTTTAACTTTTTTCAGATCATCTCCAATCATGATCCTTTCTCCTCTTGTTGCATGTTGAAGCCTTAGTCCCTAACTGATATCATTTCCTTTAATTCTGGCTCTGCTAAGCTGCTGAATCACCCTTCCTGACTGCCTTCACTTCTGAACAGCTACCGAATGTCCCTTCCTCTTCTCTTACCATTTCCTTTTTCTAACAGTCTGGAACAGTCTTTTTTCTAACAGGTGGAACATTGTTCCACCCCAAACTGTACTTCAGTTCTCTGTGTCCCTTTCCTTCCCCCTTGAACTCAAGCTCTTTGCTTCTGTTTACTAAATGTTTTGACATTAGTCTCTTCCTGGGCATGATGCTCTCCCTCAGTTCTCATCTTAACCTCTTCCGATTAATCCTGTTATAAAACCTAGTGACAAAGACATACATCCAATTCTGTACTTGTATATAAATTTATACATATATCTATAAATTAAAAACATTGAAATATTTTTCTTGTCTTTATTCTATTTACAGGCTAGACAATAAAGAAAATAGAGGATTATTAGTGACATTGAATCCAAAATAAATATTATTAAACTAAAAAAGACAAGAAATTACTGAATTTTGCAATCAGAAAGTACATGATTTACCATCTAACACAAAATTTCAGTTATAACTGCTGACTGACAAATCTCTTCAGGACTTAGAAATATCTTCTACCTTGGAACGTGGTGTGGGGCCATCCTCCTCATTTCATTATACTGAAAGTAGAACAAGAGGATAAATGACAGAGGAGAGGGTGGGCATAATACATACAGCTAAATGAAATATGAAAGGGTTAACCTGAACCAGGTCTCTCTTCAGATGAAAAGAAAATATTAAGAGGTAATGTCTTCTGGGAGTCTGAAGAAATTAGGGTGATAGATATTGTGAGATTATTTAACTTAGAAAATTAATATTTGGAAAATTAATATTTTTAATATTAACTATCATAATCAGCATTATTATGGGAGAAATTAGCAATTGCTCTTTATGGTGTGATAAATATTTGGTATGTCTCCAAATATACCATTCCAAGTCCTATGGCCTAGTAATTGTATGGAATAAGATGTCTGTGTATATATATTTAAATTCATAAACTGCAAGTGAAAAACTACAACAGTCAGTTGTGATATGGACAGATGCATAAAGCATAATTCTTATATAATGATGATGCTGTATTTGGTCTGAACTTGTCTCCCTTTCTTCCTGGCCAGAACTCTAATGAGAAGAATTCAGGCCAGCAAAGCAGACACAGAAAACATATAATGCATATACAGAAAAAGTTTATGGGCATTTTTTGAAATAAAGTACTTTATGGAAAGTTTGTCAGACCCTTCTTTTTTTTTTTTATTATTTTTTTTTTCTCTGAACAGAACATTTCTGGTTAGTCTGCATATGAACTTATCCTTTTCAACTATGTCTGCTTTGTAAGTAAAAATATAATAAGCTTGAATCAGCTAAAAAAAAGGAGATCCTAATGTAGCAGGCAAACCAATTAAACTAAATCCTATCTATCTATCTATCTATCTATCTATCTATCTATCTATCTATCTATCTATCTATCTATCTATCTATCTACCTATCTATCTATCTATCTATCTATCTATCTATCTATCTATCTATCTATCTATCTATCTATCTATCTATCTATCTATCTATCTATCTATCATCTATCATCTATCTATCTAATATGTTGTTTCTAGAACATTTCTTAGAGTATTATCTACTTATTACTCTATTTTTCTATTTAAATATGGATCTATAGTATTTCTACTCCAAATATGTTCTCTGTCCATTCCCTGAAAACAATATTATTAAGCTCATCTTTGTATATAAAGTTTAGCTTACCCAGTGTATAAAAAAAGCAAAGAAATGTAGCTTTGCATGGCATATAAACATGTAAATTAATCCTTCCACCCCACAACCAGATTATACAAAACAATCATGTTTTGAGTTGTGGATAAAAATGTAGTTAATCAAAACACACATATAAATAAAAAAAATAAATTTATGGTTTTAATCAAAAGATTAATTATTCATAATTAGCATTTATAAGGTGAATTGTTCACTACAAATTATTTAAGGATCATTGGTATCTGAATATATCCAACCTATTCAGCCACATATTTGGAAATGCAATGAAATTCCTTCTCCTTATACATTTTTTTAAGAAAACCTACTTAGTGTGTGATGGTGGGCACAGGCCAGAATACACAAAAAGGAAAAAAGTAAACTCTTCAGCAACAAACAGAGCTTGTCATTGGGTAAACACAATGTCAGTCAGGTATATAGCAAATTTCTGCACTCTTAAAGAAATTTTCACTAATGATTTGTGTAACTTGAAGCTGCAAATGATTATTTGAATTTATATACACTGATTGAAAATTACATGTTCAGTTTAAAATAGATTTCTGACAAACAGTGCAGTGGTAGCACTAAGACTTTTTAAACTATTCTTGAAGCCGTTGTTCTGGTTTCAGAGGCCACACACTGCTAAATGACTGACTTCACCAGCAATGGAGGATACACTTACTTCAGGCTTTATATTAAAGCAAGAACAAATTACTTTTTGTATTCCTACTGAGAAAAATGTACAATTTCTGGTCTGTGTACTGTATGCAGAAAGTGAAAAATCTTTCTATTTTTCTATTCTTTTATGGTAAAAAGTACTTTTGTAGTTCCATTTATACAATTTATTTCAAAAGAGATTTTTGGGTTTTTTTTAATGACTGGTCCATTAACATGTTACTTTTAGCACATGTAAACAACTGCACTAGTTTCCTTATTTTCTTACAGTAAAAGTGAATTGAGAAATCAGATTTACGGAATTCATACTTCCATTCATGGGAATAGTGTATTAACTTTACAAATTAATTTCCAAGATAACTTTATCAGCTGGGACTCAAAAAAATCAGGCTGAACTCCAGCAACTAAACACTACAGAACAGAGGAGTCCCTCACATCTCTGTTAGGAATGAAGTTCTCTTCTTCTGTCTAGTCCAGGCTTTGGATTACGTAGACCATAGGGTTTTTAGGACACTTTCTTTCAGAACACTTCTTTTGATGGTATTGATAACCTACATCCAAGATCAACCTGGTATGACAGCATGGTATGCCTTGTACTCATACTGCAGCCTCATATCACCTTCCTTTAAAAAATTCTGTGCAAAAAGTGGGTGTATAATAATCTTAAGGCTGACATTTCTTTCTTTCATGAATTGAAATGATTTATTGATGTAAGCCGGTGAACATGTACAATTTTGAAAATGTTGTACAGCATTTTGATAAATAAAATGCAAAGTTCAGAGTTAAAAAAAGATACCAGCAGTATCAAAAAAGGTATTTATTAACTGGATTAGGACTACAGCTTGAGCTTTGTCACCAAAAAGTGGTGCAAGAGAACAGGGTGCACCCATGTAAAAAGGGCATCAAAGAGTTACTGGAGTCCTGAGACATTATCTAGGACATAAAATACTTGCAGTTTAGAAATGCAGAAAACAACAAAATATAAGCAGTCATAGGAAATGAAAATGGGTTTTGTTTGAAAGATAGACCTACATTCAGAATACTTTCAAATAGCTAAGTTTCATGTTACTACAGCAGCATATATGGGTCTGCCCACAGAAGTCAACTTTTGGACAACCAATTCAACATTAACAGTTCAAATGAAGTATCAAAAGAAGTTTGTGCATTGCTCAGAGGTATAAATCAAAGATTAAGGGTGAGAAGTTGTGGTCACATTTGCACAACACTGATGACACTGATATTGAAGTTCTGAATGTAGTTCTGTTGTCTAAACTGGGAAAGTGGGGCAAAGAAAGAAAGAACTGCAGAAATAATTCAATTGATAAGAAAAAAAAATTGCTTATGGAGAGCTCAATCAGAGAATCACAGAAGAGATAAGTTGGGAAGGGACCACAGTGGGTCATCTGCTCCAACCTCTGTGCTCAAGCAGGGTCATCTCTGCATATCAGCACATTGTACAGAATTGCACCCAGATGGTTCTTGAATATCTCCATTGAGGGAGATTCTATGACCTCTTTGGGCAATTTGTTCCAGTTCATGGTCACGTGCACAGTAAAGAAGTTCTTCCTCATATTCAGGTGGAACTTCCCATTGCCTCTTGTCTTATTGCCTGGCACCACCAAGAAGAGTCTGGATTCACCTCTTAACACTCTCCCTTCAGATGCTTATAGGCACTGATGAGGTCCCTTCTCAGTCATCTCTTCTTGAGGTTGAACAGGCCTTGCTCCCTCAGTCTTTCCTCCTAACAGAGATGCTCCAGGCCCTTAATCAACTTAGTAGCTAGCCCTCCATGGGACTTGCTTCAGGAGCTCCATGTCTCTCCTGTACTGAGAAGCCCAGAACTGGACACAGCACTCCACATGCATCCCAGGATACCACTGGCCTTCTTGGCCGCAAAGGCACACTGCTGGCTCATGGACAACTTGCTGTCCACCAGGACCTTCAGGTCCTCTCCACTGAGCTTCTTTCCAGCAAATCAGTCCCCAGCCTGTACTGGTGCAGTGGGTTATTCCTCCCCAGGTGCAGTACCCTGCATTTGCCTTTGTTGAACTTCAGACTGTTCTTCTTTGCCCATCTCTCCAACTTGTATTTAGCTTTTCTGAAGAGAGCTGAATTAAAAGTCTTTAAGAGGCTTTATGGTGGGTGTGCATACTAGATACAAGATCATTCTTTAACTTAGGCACCACAATTGCTAGGAAGCTGAAGAAAAGTAATAGGAAAGGGACACAGGATTTTGTTTCTGTGTTTTGAAATGATTGTTTATTATTTATTATTTCTGTGGTGTCTAGGAATCCTAGCTATAGAACAGAACAAACAGATTTGTGTTTTGTTTTTCTTTTTTGCCTTAAAGAACTTCCAGTTATAGCATTAAACAAATGATGACAGTGGAATGTAGGCAACTTTGTAAAGTATAACGGCTGGCAAATTATGAAGGGCTGTCTGAGATTATATGCCATAAAAGTCTCATAGGTGTTGGGTTTAAAATTACATGAGCTTAATTTCATGATAGTGTAATGCCCAGACTTAAGTTGACACACTGCAAAAAAAGAGAAAAAAAAAAAAAAAAAAGAAGGTGTAAACAGTAGTATGTGGGGAAAGGAGGTCAGAGTTCTTTGGGATTGCCTCCAAGAAAATCAATTAAACTCAAAGAATTCCTCCCAGCATGTGATTTATAGAATAGTAGTTATGCTTACCTTTGCTTTGCAGGGTTTATTATAAAATGACCCAACCCAATGGTCATCCATCTTCTTCCCTTGTCCTCGTATTTTTCTCCCAAATCCCAGGTAAAAACTTCAGGTCTCCCTGATGGTTGAGGGGGGCAGTTTATAGCATTTGAAAAGTGTTAAGTTAAATTCAGTTGTCTCCATATCCAACCTCTGACTATGAGTGTATGTTAAATGTGTAAATGAACAGGGGAAAGGGGTGTTCTAGCCTTGCATGCTGTTTTTTTCTTTATGAGCCAGCATTGGTCAGCTGGTTTTCATAAGTGATATTTTTACTGAATAAACCTGCAAAGTCTACAGAGTTTAAAATAGCAACAATTTTTGCAAAATCACACACATGCCTATATATAATTATAAATGTATATTTAAAAAGCATCAGGAACAATTTAGTCCTGAGAGATGAAAGGAAAATTCTGAGCAGTCAAAAATATGACATTATCAGGAAATTTTATGAGAACAATTTAGAGAGCTGTAGCTAGGTCAGGAACTAAAACATGAAAATACATGTTCTAAAAGGTGAGGGGATCACACAACTGTAATAGCAATCTGAATAGCTACAGAAGTGGATTTAAAGTGACTGCTAAATAAAATGATCTCCATAACCAGCATAACAAACCTGCAAACCAAAGAGATGAAAATTGCATTTTAGTAAATAGATTATATATAGATTATAAAAAGACCAGTCCCTTCACAAAATCTACAGCCTAAGGTTTCAGTAAAATCTATAAACTGAAAATAAATGTGTGATGTGGCAGTATATGAGCAGAAAGACTATGTAAGGGAGTCAGGTTTGATTGATTCTTATTAATAGTTTGAATAGCCTTCATAGTCACACCTGGTTCCTGGAGTAACCAAGGACAATGATGACAAATTAATTTGCCTTAACTTTATTATGAAATATTTCTGTGTTGATCACTGTGCTAGGTGACTTTTTGCTACTATTTTTATAGTGACAAGTGTGCTGATATCTCAGACTTTCTGTCTGAGATATCACTGATTAATTTAATTAAATTTCCTTTCATGCATATAGTTGAGATGGATTCAAGTTGAAAAAAAAACCTTATAATAATTTAAAATTCAATAATACCATAAGATGAGCTTCTGTTTTCAAAGATTTGATCAAATATCCATTCATTTTCCATATCTTATTGTAAGATTTGGTAAATCTGAACTGGAGGTATTATACGTTTGAATTTTTTCCTTTGTTATGCTTTACTATAGATATTCTTCTATTTCTTTATCTTCATCACTGAAGATATTTTTTTAAGTAAAGCAATTTAAATTTATATGACAGAAATGAAAAACATTTCTCAAATGGACTGTAATAAAATATTAGCTCTGATATGAAGCATGACCTCATCTGAGGATGCTGATTTGTGTTATAAAGTATCTGACTGAGATGAGCTCAGTTGGTTAGAGCATGGTGCTAATAACACTAAGGTTGTGGGTTTGACCCCCACATGGGCCATTCACTTAACAGTTGGACTTGATGATCCTTGTGGGTCCCTTCCATACGCCACGTCCCTTAAGGAAAGGAAGAGGCACACTCTTCTTGGGGAGAACGAAGAATGGCGGTTTATTGAAGGAGCATGGGGTTTTTATAGGGTCAGGGGTGGAAGGTTCTGGCAATATGGGAAGGGACATGACAAATAAGGAAAATAAGGGAGGAGAAAGGGGAGGAACACCCGCCAAATAAGGGTCAAAGGAGGGACAATGTACAAATAAGGGTAGAGCTTTACAGAACATTCCCTTATAAGGAAAAGGTGCAATGCACCAACAGTAAACCAGTCAAATACCATGCACATAGGACACGAACGATTAACCAATCATATGGACGTTCCCTCATAAAACGGACCAATGAGGAAAATTGTCATTATCACAACTGCATTACAACTCCTATATTACAATAAAACATATGTGACTACATCTACTAAACTCAGCTGGCTATCTTCTAACTATTTATATGGTAGACTCTTCTCCTGTAGATAATTCCCACATCCTCGGTCTCGGAGAGGCGGGTAAATTGGTGTTCTTCTGTAAGTCCATGTTATTCATCTTCCATCCGTGGTAGCTTTCTTCTAGGATTCCCTCCACAATTAGTCTCCACAGCTTCCATATTATCATAAGAACTGTTAAGTACTGTTTTCATTATGATACTCTCTATTTTAAAGTTAGCTTCATAAGTGTTTGGACTACTGAAACATCTCTGTAGAGTAAATCTGAGCTAATCTTCATTCTAGGACTATGGGAGATGGTCTGTGAATACCAAATTAAATGTTCAACCTTATTTCTATTTGTTTTTAACCCACCTGTGCATAAAGCTGAGGTAAAAATGATCAAATTGTAAGAGGTACTAATCTATTTTCAAGTTTAACTAGGACAAAAGCTGTAGTCCAACATAACATTCAATATCATAGAAATTTAACCTATTGAAATATACAGATCTCAGCCAAGATTTTTCTTATGCCAGAATGACTTTTCATCATGATTAAGCAGCTCAATCAGATTGAACATCTTGTTCACCAGAGATTTCTGTAAGAGTGAAATTACATTCTTATTCCTGTGGCTCAGTTTACCTTCAGAACTTTCCTGTGGCTGCAGCAAGAGCTTAGGCTTAATTGTTCCTTCACAACCAACTTTGAAAGAAGCTTGAGGCCTCCCAAGATTGCCTGTTATTTAACATGAAGGTTGATAAAAAGGTGACGTATTGGGTAGGAATGAAGGTTTTATGAATTAATGAAGCACCAGCAGCCTTTTGCTGGTATCAGTGCCTGTTGTTTTTACTGTAATGACATATACCAGTCCTACTGGAAGCAATCCACTTCTTTGCCAAAGCCAGATGAGAATTAAGTGTCCCTCAGTCCCAAAGGGAAACTTTCCTGCCAAGGGTGATGTTGCTAGCAACCTTAATGGCATTTTGGCAACATGAAGAGCAAATGTAATCTGTACATGCTGACAGTTGGCTAGGGCATATATTCCCTTCCCACTTGTCAATACTACAGTATGCCAGCATGGGGTGAAGGAAATCCATTATTTCCACTTCCCAAATGTTCATCAGTCAGGGAAAAAAAGGGGAAAAAACGCTGAACACTAAAAAACCCCTAATATTGTGGGAGTTTTTTACATGAAAATTGTCATCCAGCAGCTTCTACATCATCATGAATGGATAGGCATGAACTACCCAAGGAAATAGTACCAGTGTCAGAAGTAAGAAAGAAAATTGAAAAGTAACTTCACAGTTTGAAGTGCAAAAATTAACAAGCATTAACCGTGTATGGTTCAGAGATGGCTCCTGAACCAGAATAGCTTCATATTAGGACAACTCAATTTAGAGGATCTTCTCCAGTGAGGAGGACCTAGTGCTTCAAGCATCATCTTGTTTACTAAGACCTTTTCCTCAGGTAACACTATACAAATGTGAATGCAAAATTGCCACTACTTACTTACCATGTAAAGATCAGCAGGGTCCTTTGAATAATCTGGAATATTCCTGGTGCAACATGGGGCAAAGAGAGACTAGAAGATATACAGATGGATAGATATCATAAAATCCATGACAAAACCTGTCCTCATATTTGAAAATAAGTCTTTGGACAGCTTTAATTCTCAGCTAAACAATGCAGGATCAGGTGGCTAAATGAGAAACTGGAAATAAAGCTGCAAGGTGTAAAGTCTGAAGGAGAGCCTAGAAAATTCAGAGATATCGTGGAGCTGAGGAAAGGTATTAGGAGATCATGCATGGAGACATAGAGGAAGAAAGGATTTTCAGAATAGATTTCTGAAAGGATTCAAAATGGATTTCAGAAAGGAAAAGAAAAAGGAAGGAATAATAGCTTTTTTGTTTGTTTTGCTTTTAATAAGTGACTTTTAATGAGCTACAAACATGAAAATCAGTTGCAACCAGTTGAAACTGTTCTGTGATGTTATGCTAAGCACGCACACTGCTAGAGGCAATGTAGCTCTAGTTTGAGTGAATGCTATATACAGTTTAGATGTGCTGGAACATGCAGACAGTGTCTATGGAGAATCACAGCCCAACTACACCTATCTCCTGCACTCAGTAATTCCCTACTTAATGGCATGTAGAACAAGGAGCAATAGAGATTTTTATGGTGTTTTTGCAGTTGAAAAAAGGTATGAGAAAATAACATATATTAATTTTGTTTTGCTATTTTTTGAAGTGGTTTGTAGCTTGTGTCCTTTTTAAATATATTTGTATTTTCAATAGTAAAATTAATGTGGATTAATGTAGATTAGTGCGACCTTTCATGCAAGAAAAAAATTCATTTCAAAACATTACAAAATTTTCATTTAACATTTTTGTAGTCAGAATGACTGGGAGGAATTAGTAAAAATATTTTGAATCAACAGTAAGCTGTATGTCTTGTCCATATCCAGCAATTTCTTTTTATTTTCTTATGTGCATTTGAATTAATTGATTATTTTCTTTTCCAGATGCCATAATGATTCGTGTGAGCGGTTTAAGCTCTGTCTCATTATTTTTTGTAGGAAAAATGTGAATTATCTCTTTTTTCTAAAAGAGAATAAAACTTTAAATAGCGTTTTCATTGTTGTTTACCCTGTGGATGTGTAATAGTGTCTATCAAGCATTGCAAAATACTTAACGAAATGCAGGCAAAAAATGTTTCTGGCAAAATAAGCACTCACCGATAACAATAGGTAATAACATATACAATTAACCATGTAAAATAAACTTCCTGAACCTGCAGACCAGAAAAAAAAATTAAGTTCTAAAGATGGCAATTTAGCTAATAATTCAAATAGCAAGGTTGTATAAGGGAGGAATTAGTAATGCTTGCCCACCCCCCTTTCCTATGCTATTATCACAGCTGGGTGTTCCAGTCAGTGAATGATGTGACATCTACATAAAAGCTGCCTTGTAGTCTTTTAGCACTGGTTGCTAGAGGAAAGAGCACAGGAAAGGTATATCTCATCTGGCCCCTGACTCCCTGCAGGTAATTTGCTTTTGCCCTCTGATAGAGTTCAATCCTTTAATAATACAGGCAAACATTGGGTGAACACCTCAAGTAGTGCACAGACGGGAAGAATAACTCTAAATTTAAAAGCCACTCTGACACTAATGGTCAATTCAGCAGTGCAGAAGGAGACGCCCTTCCACTTTCTAATCATGCCTGAGCTACTTGGCTTCCCATTGTTTTATTCATGCACTTACCCAGAGATTTCCATCCTCTGTTATTTGGTTGTGTTTGTGTGCAATTCCTGGCCCAGGAAATGTAGTTAGCAGTGAAACAGCAAGAAAACCTTTTCCAGTTCCTGGGGTGGGATCTTGTCTCTGCTGAAATCAGTAAGAAAGTGCTGTGGGCTTCAGTGTAGTTAGAAGTCCACCTTAGTCTTGCGTGCATTGCATGCTCGTGTGTTCATATATGCATGTGTTTTCAAACCACTAAGATAAAAGAACTCCTATTTTTAAGTCAAAGAATTGTAGGATTTTCCATAGAAATAAAGATTTGGTAATTCAGCCTAGAGAAGAGTGGTGATGGGAAAATAAGTGTTTAAATGACAGGAATCTGCTAACAGCTGACACCCATTAGAGCATAATTTCTGACACACAAAAGCTCATGATTCATTCTTTCCTTTTTATGATACTCTTTCAGACTATGCTCTGCAGAACAAAACTACTGTACTTCAGCTTCTAAGTGCTATCTGCTACCTCTTATGCCACACCACAGTATTTTTCCAACAATGGCTCTTCAGCTGCTTTGTTCCTAAGGTGGCTGTTAATAGGGTGCAGTATAATTTTCAATCTGTTGTCAGAGAATGTTTATAACTCTGCCCATCTAAATAGTTACAGTCTCCACGTGTCAGGCAATTCTAACAGTACTGGAAACTTTCTGTGCTGGTGGGTTAAAACTGAGATGTGTGTGCCTGTTTAATGCTATGGTCTCACTTTTACAGTTATGTACTGAATCTGGGTATTGAAGGTGGAGAAGACTGCATTGCTGACTGGGTGTTAAATGAATATTAGGGAAAAAAAGGAAAAAGAGAAGATAGCAAAAAACAAAGAATGAAATCTATATGCAAAAGCTGTGCATAGCACTTATTTTCAAGATTAGTGTCACCTTCTCTGTTTGTTGTTTGGGGTTTTTTTAAGAGGAAGAAAAAAAAAAGAATGACAATATGGAAGAAAATTATAGGTATTCTAATTGTTCCTTGGTAACAAGTTTTCAAATTTTCCTAGAGTCCTCCAGACTCCAGGGAAAGCACACTGAGATGGTGTGGTGTTTTTCTCTTCTCCTGTAGCTGGTATCTGTCTGGAGAAATGTCAAAGACACCTTAGAAAGCCACTTTATAAAGCTACTATCCACTGTAGAGGCCAAACCGTTCGATAGATGAGTAAGGGGTTAGGCGAAAGGAGTGTTTCCTACTGGGGGGACGTGGAAGGCGTCTCCACTAGGTGGCACCGATGAAATGTGTGAAGATTCACAGTTTGGCAGTTTCGGTATTCAGTTTTATTTTAATTTCTTTTTTAAAGAATTCTTTAAAGAGAGAAAATATTTTTTTCCCTGCTTGGAAAAACTAAAAAAAACAAAACAAAACACACAAAAAAAAAAAACACAAAAAAACCCCCCCTCAACTTTGTTTTCGATAACAAGAGTTTGCTTGTTTAAGATGTCACAAACACATCTATGCAGAGGTTACTTTGAGATGTGCATCCATGTAAAAGGAAATATATTCTAAAGAAGAAAAAATAATAATGTAACCTCTATTACATTATAAATTTGAGGTTTGTTTAGTTACATCTTTTAAAATAATTATTTAAGGCTTGTTGACCTACACCTGAAATCACAAATCACTCTTGTCAGTTACTGCACTGAATAACTCCTGTCTGTAAACTTTTTCTTAAGTGAGCTTACAACCCCAGTGGACAGAGGAAGACAGAACTAAGCGTTGAAATGGTGAAATTGCCTGTGTTGTAGATGAGAAACTGAAGGAAGATGAATACCTCTGTGTGCTTCCACCAGCCAATCCAGGTCTTCTGAGTCGTGCTCCACTGACAAATCTCAATTGGTTGTCTCCATTTTATCACTGTGGACTTTTATTCAATATGAATCAGTCAATGAAACTTTAGTGATCTGCTCTGCTCTCCAGATGAAAAATATATGATGGCAACAGAAAAATCTTACTATGTTTTTGGTATAGAAATAATTTACTTTGCTTTTTTAAAGCAGTAGCAAGCTGTGTATCATAGCATTGTGCTTCAGTATATGACCCTGACCCTAATGAAGGTGTCAATACTCTGTATTATGGTGTTGCTCAGAAAACCTTTATTCCTGAGTGTTACTGATCAACAACTGATGCAACACTGATTAATATGACAAGCATAGATATTCAAAATAACACAAACCGAGAAATAAATTTTCACAATTTGTTCTCAGTGAAGTTTTGTACTTGTGAATACTGATCACATGCTAGACCTGCACTAACACATGTGTCTGGGCAGTACTCAATCACTTATTAAAAAAAAAGCTCAGAAAAGTTGCTGTGGTTTAATTGGAGATATCTTACACATTGCTGGAGTCCCAAGGGCTTGCTGACATCCCTTACTCTTTGTGAATGAGGACTCTTTTTATATTTTCCCTTCATTTGTTTAGCTCTTTACCTAATTGATTTTCTGTGCTAATACACTAAAGGTCTGAAGAAGGCAGAGCCTCAGGTGTGACAGATGAAATAACGTACTTTTAGCCATTACTTTTATCTTCCATGTCTAATGTGTTGGTTACATCTGTGCAGTTTAACAGCAAAATCAATACATCATTTGCTGCTGGTATCTGAAAGAATTTGGAAGTCTGTTGATACTTTAACTATTAGGTTTCCCTTGAAAGGCCTTCTTTACCCTGTTCCCCTCCACCTTGTTCCCCCTGAAGTCAAATGTTGCAGGAAAACGATATCCCTTTCAATCTCCTGGTGTTTGTGTATGCATTTAAATTTATTAGGCATTCACCCTACTGCCAGTTACCTAAACTACTTTCTCAGCAATTGCATCTAATAGTTGATTTATTAACTTTGCATTTACCTCTAATACAAATGCTCTTCAGGACATATTTATTGCTAGTGTTTTGAGAATATAGTTCCTGAACATGAGAAATATTTAGGACAAGTAGGAAAATCATTTGCATGACAATGAGTAAACAAAATTCTTGATCCTCTATGCAGTCCCCATTTGTAGCCACAGAGGTAGTGCTATTTACCACATTGTTTGAGCAAGCACATTTTGACCTCAAAAGTTGACTGAAAATGCCAAGAAAACAGGACTCTGACAAACAAAAGGCAAAATGGTGTTTTGTGAATAATCTGTAGTCACAAATCAGTTCAATTCCTTTTCAATTGCTGTATGTTGCAATATTTTCTCATGTCCTGATTGTTCTTTAACTTGGGTGAACTTAGTCCTTGCCACGACAGTGCAGTGTCATTTCTCTGACTGCCTTTGCAGTTTCTGTTATCTTTCACACTGTTACACTTATTGCCATTTGCTAAGGAAACGCTCAAACACAAAAATTGCCATCTAAATAACATGATTACCTTATTATTGATTTATTTCATAGTTTGCTGTAAGTGTTTGCAGTGTAACGCTCTGGGAGATCTGTGACAAACAAATAACAGTTTCCCACCTGGAAAGGCTGTGCAGAACAGCAGTCCTGCAAGGAGCTTAGTCATTCCTGTGAAGTCCTGTGCAGCTTTACCTGATCTGAATTTTGGCCCTGCCTGCTTTGATCACATCCTCCACCCTGACTGATCGCACTACGATGAACTAGTTCTGTGACTGTTTTGAAAAATTTATAGGAACTTACCTGAACAAAATAATCAACTGAGGAGAACTCAACAACTCAATATTACAGATATTAACTGCTATAATGATTATAATTAGAATTATTATGACCAAATTATTATGCATAACAAAAGCAGCAACCTGAATGTTCAACTCAGTAATAAAGGAAATGAAACAAGTTTCAGGTTCACGATAATGTGAATTTCCTCTGCTTTTTCTCTGCTTTTTAGACATGCTCTAAACTGGCATAATCAAGTATTAAAAATAACAGTTGGAATGATATATCCAGCATAGCTGAATCCAACAAAATTATATTTATTCCTGTTGTTCAGATATCATCAACAATATCCTCAGCAATCTCCAACTGTACATGAAGATAGCATGCTAGTACTGAAGAGATCTTTTCAAACATAGCAGAATTATTTTAAGAGACTTTTACTACTGCCATATGATCAGTTTAGAAGGCTGAAGTTTCACAGTAAATCAAATTGTTGGAACTTTATTAGTACTAAACCATTACTTGAATAAGACCACCTCTTCCCCTTCCACACACTTCTGTTACTTATTATTTCTAACATTTACTAAATGCAAGTGATATTTACATCAATTTTCACGAAAGCAAGTATTTATCTTCAATGTTGCTGAGAGATTTCCTGAAAGATTTCTAAGGCCAAAATGTATTGTCATGTTCAGGTTGACTGTCCATACAACACAATACATGTAATTTTACCGACTGGTTTTGGAACCAAGTTCCTTACTTCTTGCTGTCTTAGAACATAAGTCTTGGAAGGGCACTCTGTCCGATAAAGTGATTAGTGCATTGGACCATCAGTAATTCAGAAATTGTGAGAACTCTTAATTGCCCTCACAGGTTAGAATGTGAATATGGATGATATTGGCTTCTAGTCCTTAGAGTTTATTATGACTTTGTTTGCTTTTTTAAGCAGCACTCTTTTCTAGCTCCAATGGCTCATGGAAGTGCTCATGGAGAGTGATGAACCTGTTTTCTCTTTTGGATAAAAAATAGACTCCATGCTACAGAATAATTTTATACAGTCTTAGAATTTTTTCAACCTATTAATATGCTTCACAGTCTGTGGGCTACAGATGTGGATGTGGTGTGCAATTAAGAGTCTCACCAGTTAATAATCTTATTAAAAGTTAAAATGCTTGGTTTCGTTTTGATTTGCCTTACTCCTGTACTTACTATACCAGTGTGGAAAATCATTTGCATTTTGATGTTCACCGTGATACCCAGGCCCTTTCCAAAATCACTGTTTTCAGAAATAATCCATAAGAAATTCTATGAAAGTATGTGTAATTGAATAAGGGTAGTGAATATACTTTGGGTTTTGATCAGTGAACTTGGGATTGTCTGTGTTAAGTTCAGCACTGAGAACTTTAGTGTTAGACTGTCTTACAAAAATATTTTTTAAATGCAATACCTTTCCATGACTCAGAGGGTTTTTTGGTTGGTTTTTTGTTTGTTTGTTTGTTTGTTTGTTTGTTTTGTTTTGTTTTGAATCTGCCATGAAATTCCTTGAACTTAAAATGCCCCTAAGAAGGTTCATCACATCCTTTTCAATTGGTTGGTAAAAATTGGAGAGATGCAAGTTCATTATAGTCCATCAGAGAGTCAGGACATCTTATGACACATTATTGATGCTCTCTTGCTGTAGCATTATGTCCTATTTTTCAGGCTTTTCTGTCCACCTAAAGACTCTTGCCATATGGATGTTTTGGACCAAGATAGTCTTTCCCTCTGAGAGTACATTATTCAACTGTTAGTGCCCCTTTACTTTCTGAGAGGAGGGAAGTTGCTGACAGTGATGTAAGAGAGCATGTGTTTGGTACCTTGAAGCCACATACAATGGAAAAAAACAATCTTTCACTTCAGATAGTAGTTTTAGATTGCACAAGTACTAATCTTAGTGCACAGGGATACATAGTAAATGCGATGCACCTTTTGAGATTACAGTACTATAAAGTAATATATTCATGTAATTCTTCAGAAAATAGGACTTTGTTATTCACAGATATAGAAGGCTCTAGTACAAAGTTAAGCCTCAGGTACTTACATTGCAATTGTCTTTTTATCAGGTACATAACAAAATAATACTTTTTAAGCATTGGGAGGAAGAACTCTCTAGCATATTTAAATCCCTGTTCAGTTGGCCACTGTTAGGGTACAGCGGGGCCATTGCCTCCTTTGGTCCCCTCAGCCACAGCTCATCCCTCTGCCCCAGCCAGTTCTGGATGTCCCCTATGAAGCACAGTATCTGCCCTACAAGCATATTGCACGCAAGCTTGTTGTGGCTCCTGACAAGCATCTTGCAGGGGCTCATACTTTCCATGCTTGAATGCCAGAATACAGACTGTGCTAGTTCTTGGCCCGGGTTTGTAAACACAAAATATACGAAAGTGCCATGTTTATTCACAGGTGTCTTTACTGGTTTACAGGAGGTGCTGAGAGGAAAGAATTAAGCTAGATGTTTTTTGGCTGTAACTGTTTAGGGAAAAAAAAAGAAGAAAAATTACATTTAGAAAAGGAAGTGTATAAATGTGTCTCATTTGCAATCACCATCAATGAAAAGAAGTGAAGAAGAACTTTAAATTCGGTCAGCACAGCCACAGATTAAATGAAAGGCTTAATTTAAAATTAAATTTGTCTTTGAAGTTTGATTTAGACAAAGTGGCATTTTCCTCCTTTTAGTTTGTTTATGAGATATCTTAGGCAAGAATATTATTCTGTACATTCCATGGCTTGAAGCCAGGCTCAGGATAATTTATTTTTGTTCTTGTTTCAAAATTGGGTTTACATGTCATACCCATCCCTCTCCATATACCTCACTCCAAGTTCTGCAATCAATCAACTTCAGAGAGTAAAGACCAATTTTCTCTTAAAAAGTTGAGAGCAGCCTCTGAGATGCAAAAAGTGTAAGTTCTTAGAAGTCCATGACATCATGCTTCATGAAGAAGGCTTTGAGAACACTGAACCTCCAGCTAGGGTCTTTTTAATACAGCTGAAAACTAGTAACATTTTGCAGAAGACTTGTTTCATGATTCTTCATTTTTGTTTTTTAAGCTTATTTGGGGTTTGCTATCAGACTTTTTATTTATATCTGATAAATATCTCTTGGACAAGGAAAGCCATTGCAACCAACTGGAGTTATGTGACTCCTTCTGCCAAAGTTGGCAGAACTCCCTGACGTACCACACAGTTTAGTTACTCTGTGCCAGATGATTCTTTTTGCTGCATAAACATGGAGGTGACATGAAGGGGTAGGGAAAAGGACCCGTACAGGGCTCAGTCTCTCAAATGAGAAAGAAGGGTGGATCTTCCGGAAAACACTTGTTCCTGATCCTAAAAGCTACATCTTGCAAACACAGACTAGATGTCTAATCCTCAGAAGTGATATGGAAAATGGTTGGTAGATGTGGAATTCATTCAGGCAATAGCTACTCTACAAAAGAAGTTTTTATGTTTCACAGCTCAGTGGAACTCTGTAGTGCCCTTTGCAAGTTCTGTTCTTCTCTTTTCAGGGTTATTGTTTTTTATTCTGTGACTTTCGTCTAAGATGTGTTAACAGTGATAAAAGCCAAGACTAGCACTCTCAGTTTTTTTCTGAGTGAGGTCAGAAGCACACACTGAATTTGTGCTTGCATTCCTTCTGTGACATGAATATTGCACACTACTTTTGCTATATATATTTGATATATATATATATCTATATATATATATATATCTGTATTTGCAAATACAGATGAAAAGGTGGGGGGAGAGAGTGAGAAAGAATGGCTTCCCTACTGTGCTTTCTTGGGTGCTCCTCTGAGAGATGGATATCTAAATGCTTATCTTTGGTTTTAAGCCAGTGGAGAAAAAAGTGATAAAGAGAGTAGTTAAGCCATGATTATTGCAATTGTATTGCTTGTAGTCATTTATGCCTTTTTATCACACCTGGACTTTACTGACAGTAAGGCAACCAGGGGCTTTATCTTTGGCAATTTTTTACTTTGGCTGTAATGACATTACAAGGCTCAGGGGAAACAAAAACTCTACACTTTAGTATACAGATTTTCAAGAAGAAATCAAAGTGGAATATTCTGCTTATCCCCTTGGACCCAAAAATCAGAAATGTTCTCTGGCTAGGCTTATCTTCTTTCCTAGTTCCTGAATAATATTTACCACAGAAAAGCTCATCTCTATTTTTGCAACAAAAATGTAAACAGGTGATTTAAGATGATGTGTCAGACATGTGAGTATGCCTTACTGCTTCAAAATAATATTTCCTATTTTCAATAATTTAAAATTAATTTAACCTATCAATCTGTACTTTTTCCTTTTTATTTTCTGAAAGCACATGCATTGGTCCTTTAAACACTTTGAAAATATTTCATTCCAAACATGTATTCTCAAAATAAATAAGCAGAACTTTTGGCAAAAAGACTTTTACTCTTGAGACATCCTCCAGTGATCTAATTTGTCTTTGAAAACATATGCCAAATTCCAAACCCTGTGGTGACAATTGCTTCCATACCATCCTCTGCAGCTCACAGGAGTCAGAGGAGAAAAGAAATAAAGAAATAAATGCAAAGATGAATATGTACTCTTTTCTTTTTTTTTTTCTTTTTTTTTCAATGAGAGACTGTTCAAAGCTTAGTAACTTCTTAAAAAGTTGACTTATTTTTCAGCTAAATTCAAGTATAAGTTTTTTGGAAACTTTGTTCAAAATGAGATTTCTATTACTATTCTTTCTTTTATTAGAAATTCTGTCTCCTGTGTGTGCTTTTATTTTGTTCAAGTTGTGTAGAGCAAGTACTCACATCTTTGTGCTCCAGTTTTTTTGTCAATCTTAAGCAGAGTTGTCTATTCAACCCCAATCAAAGCTAAGATTTGCTGCACATCCTTTAGCCTATGTACATGTTTTTGACAGTGATTTTGTTTCTACAGCTGAGCAAATGATAGTCTCATGCTTTTACTTTCTTTACTCCTCTCCAGACTGCGATTTCATAAGAACGTTTTGTTCAGTCATGTTGTTGATATTTCTGTGTCTCACTTGTTTTCACTCTCTGTGAACATACAGGTGCTCAATCTTCATTAGTGCAAATAATCAGGGAAAGGACATGTTAATCTCCAGTTTGTCAAAAGCAATTTTCAGATTGTCTGTTTAGTTATAATACTCAGTTTACGCTTCTTTGGTTAATTAGATCTGTTAACAGAGGCAAAAAAAAATATAGCAGAAGCCTAGCAATGTAACTCTGTGCAAACTGAACTGTGAACATTCATTCAGCACATTTTTTATATAAAAAGCTTATTCCAACTTTTTTTGGTGTTGAAATACTTATTTTCTAGATTAAAAAAAAAAAAAGAAAAAAAAGAAGTACTGAATGAGAGAAACTGTCCTCAAAAGAGAAATATTTATTTGAATTATTAAGTTTTCCTTTTTGGATAAGAGTACTCTTTTTTTCCCAGTCTTATACCATATGTGTCTGTAAAGAATGCTAAAGTCACTGGGTTCCAGAAGTACAGTGTTTAGTTTTCTTTAGTTTGAAGATGTTTAAATGAAACTGCTTTTAGAAACTTGAACAGCGGGTGTGTTATTTCAGCTTGCAGTAAGCTCCTTGCAGTCCAGTGCTCCAGTCTACTGTCCAAAGGATTCCTCATCATATCAACAAGGATACAATGAGAAACAGAAAGATGATGACAAAAAAAAAAAAAAAAAAAAAAAGAGGGAAAAAAAAAAACTAATGTTTCTCAACAAAGAGAAGCCTCATGGGTTTCCCTCCTCTGCAGAGTCTGTTCTTAATATTCTCTTCAGGCCAAATTCAGTTCCTGATGTCTAAGTCTCTCCTAAGTAATTGATGGGTCTCCTGCATCTGTACTCCAGTAATAAAAGCCAGAAGTACGTAACTAAGCATTTGGAAAGAATGCTTACCTGAAGTATGTCAGAAACAAAACTAATTCCCCATTTTGAAGTAGAATAATAATCATTGATTTCAGTAGGGCAAAGTTTTTACTCTTCTTTTTAGTAACATTCTCATGCTTATTTATGTGAAAGTTCCCATCAACTGAGAACTAAATTTCAGTTTCATATTTCCCATCAGGGTTGAAACAGGGTGCAGAGTAAGGTTTGTCATAATATATTAGCGGTACTTCAACTTTTATAATAATACAATATAAATTAAATAGTAGATGTGAGAGACTAATTGTGTCTCTGCAGTAATATTTCAGATTGATTTTTCATTTATTAATTTGTTATATTGATTGGATAAATCAATATTAAGCCTATATATGAGAGAACAAAAGAAAGGGGAACATACTAAATTGGTATTTACAAGTATGAAATTAGCATGAAATTCAATGTATATCAAGAACCTGCTTGAATGAACCAAAAATGAAACAACAATTGCACTTGCCCTATATCTTATAGTTAAAATTGTGTATTATTATTAATGATTTTATAGTGGTTTATTCATATTCTAAGGTCAGAAATCAGTACAACATTAATTATAATGTTCTATTATAATGATAATGATAATTTTAGATAGCAATTTTGGTGGCATTTTAGTAAAAATATAAAATTTTGACTATCATAAAGTATGAGAAAGAAATTTGCATGGTAACAACCTCCTGAATTATATGATGATATTTATATTCTTATTCAGAGGAACACATAACTAATGTATTAAAACATAATGTAATTGAAAGAAATTTAAAAGATCATGGTTATTATTTCAATTTAGTTTAATTTTTCCTCTATTTCACTCTGTCTCAACATTTTTCTTACTTCCATAATTTTAAGATTGCAATAAATATATTAACTAAAGTTTCTATTATTGAAATTTCTTTCTTAAAAATTACTGTGTAATATATTTAGCAAAACCAAAGTGAGAGGAAAAATCACATTTAAATAAAAATATTTAAACATTTTGGAGCTTTTTTTTTCCCCTTCTTTTTATATTTTCTTCTTCCTCTTTTCCCCCCCCCCCCGTGTTTCCACTGTTGAGAAGTTAAGTAAAGAAACATAGACAGATGGTAGAAATTAATTCTACTAATTGTACTAATTTAAAAAATCATTTAGAATTTTTTTTTTCAGTTTTTGAAGTTTAGAGGATATTTTTCAAACAATTAAATTTCTATTTTAAATATTTTTGAATGTTTGGTTAAATATTTGTTGTATAAATATTTAAAGATTAATTGAAATTGGTAATTAATATTTAGGGCATGTTCCTTTACAGACACAATACATGTCTTCACACGAGTTGATTTCAATATTTAGATTTTTCTCTATTTCCTCCTAAAAATTATAATTTTTTTAATTGTTAGACTTAGGACACCATATATACAGAGTCAAAAAATGTTTCTTGTTGAACATTTTGACTTTTTTATTAACATATATGCTTTAATATACTTCACCAGCTTTTATTCTTTTTTTCATCCTATGGCCACTTTCCCTGGTATTATTTCTTTTATTTCTTTTCTTCTCTCTCATTCTTCCTTTCACCCCTTCCTCATTTTGTCGTTTTTCTTCAACCATGAATCTTGTTCTCTCTTGAAAAATTTTTCTTTTTATTTTTTCCTTTCTAATGGCTTTCCTGTCCTGCTCCACTAACTTGAACATTTCATTTTTTGCCTACATTATATCCTCTGAAGCAGTCCATGATTTTCTCTCATTCATTGTAACCAAACAGGGACCTCTTCACAGTCAAATGTATCCTGATTATTCACCAGACTGAGGCATAAGGAGATGAAAGATCTTTTTCTTTCCTAGCTGGGACATTCCCTCAAATAAACACCAAGATTAGAGAAGGGGGAGAGGTATGAAAGTTTCTGGCAGTCAGCTCTTGCAAAATGAGGAAGTGGAACCAAATGTTTTACAAAGAGACTCAGGCTGCTTTTCTCTGTTAGCAAAAAAGTTAAGGGACAAAACTTTTCTGTGGTTCTTATTGTCAAGTCAAGGCAGTGACATCCCTAAAGGGATGACCAAATCTAATACAGAGAAGAATGCTGTGTACTTGATTACAGAACTGCAGAATCACAGTGCAATTGAGATAGGATGGGCTCTTTGCTGATCACCTAGTCCAACCCCCTGGTCAAAGTGGGATCAGCAGTCCAGTAAGATTTTGAATGCCTTACAAATACTCCACATCTTTTGGAAGTTTGTTCCGGAATCTAACCACCCTTATAAGGAAGAAAATAAAATGGGTTCTCTTTTCCTTATGTGTCCATACTGCTAGTCACTGGCCTCCAGCTGGACTTTGTACCACTGGTCACAACCATTTCAACCCATCAGTCCAGAAGGTCTTCCATTTACCTTACCGTCCTTTTATCCATCCTGTACTTCATTAGTCTGTATCTCTAAGGATATTTTAGAAGAAAACATCAAGAAACATTTGTCAGAAGTCAAGATCAACCATATTCACTGCTGTCTCCCCTCATCTACCAAGGCTGTCATTTCATCGTAGGAGTCTATGAGTTTAGTCAAGCATGAGTTCTGCTTCATAAAACCACTCTGACTACTCCCAATAGCCTTCTCGTTCTTCATACATTTAAAAAATATTTCCAGCACTATCAGTTGCTCTGTCACTGCCTCAGAGATCAAGGTGAAGCTGATCATTGTGTAGTTTTCTGAATCTTCCTTCTTGGCCTTCTTGAAGACAGGAGTGACATCTGCATTCTTCCAGGGTCAGGAATCTCCCACAATCACCATAACATTTCAAGGATAATTAATAGTGTCCTCAAAATAACATTGTTCAGCTCCCTCAACCTTTGTGGGTGTATCCTATCAAGTTCCATGATTTTAGTGCACCCATTTAATTTAAATAAGCCCTAATCTGAAACTCTTACACCAAAGGTAAGTCTTCCTTGCTCCAAACCTTCCCACTGTTCTCAAGGGCCTGAGATTCCTGAAGGTAAAGTTTAACAGCAAAGACTGAGGTGAAGAAAACATTGAGAAACTCAGGAATCAGTTCCTATGTCAGGAACTCATCAGTGTGTTCCAGAAGCCTACATGATGCTGTATTGTACCTCCAGCAGATACTGGGGTAGCTGAATTTCCAGACGAAGAATAAAGCCTGTAATCATGCAGACTCAGTTGCAAAGGCATAGAAAAAGTCTTCTGTCAGAAAATATTGTAAAAATCCCCAAACTAAACCTGCTTCAGAATCCATTTATCTCCTAGACAATCTTAATACATTTTCCTGAATGCTGCTATCTCATCATTCAGTAATTATACTTGTAATGAAAATATTGTTATCATTAAATATCTGTGGTTTGTTTTTTTCTTTCCTACTCATATTTTGGTTTTTTTCTGCATGAAGTTTGCACTGGGGGGCTCCTGAGGGCTTCTTTTCCTCAGGCTCTCTTAGACAAGCTGGCCTTTTTTAAGGTCTCCTTTCAACAATTTCCAGAATCAATCTGTGACATTTTAAAAAATGTAATCTGGAAATAAATTGTAGAGAAAGGTTCCTGTGCCTTCAGAAAGTGTTAGTAAGTGTGTGGGCAGTGTAATGTGGGAGATTCATTAGTTGCTATACATAGGAATGAAGTATGCACAACAAGAATAAAAGGAAGGAATGTGATCAATACTGCTACCCACATTGTTACGGATTTTGGATGGATTGTAATCAGTTTGACCTCCATACTTTAAATGGCAATGTTTGAAGAGTTCTGGAAGGTGTTTCTTGCTATTATAAGCATAATTGAACTTGAAAAAAAATTAAAAAGTCATGACATTACAAATTAAGAATTACACACTATTCGATACTCTTAGCTATACCTAAACATCCCCCTGTTCAAATCAATATCTAATATTATATTATCACAAAATTTTTGAGCAGGTATACATTTGTCTGCATTTAAAAATCCTAGGAGAGAGCAGGTATTTTGTTGTTTTGATAAAACATATGGGTTTTATCATTCAGAAGTCTGGGAAAAATGACTAAAAACTATATGTTGAACTGAGATTGTACTTTCAAAAAAAAAAAATCTATAAAAAAGCAACAAAAATTCCTACCCAAATAGGCATCACCTAGTGAGTAATAACTTCATTTCTGTATAGCTGAGGGGGGTTGCAAGGGGAGTGTGAAAAGTTCATTATTATCAACCAGAAAAAAAAGCTTGTGCTAAGAAGAAAGACTCCTATTTCCTATTGGGATTTCTCTCAGACTACATGATTTGCATGAAGGGCGCCACATCAAACACATTGGGTGCCCTTTTTCAAATATTAATGTGAAGCTTGTTTCAAGTTCTTTCTTGACTTTGTGCCACCTTGTATCAAAGGAAGTTAAAAGCAGGACTTGGGAGGAAAAAATACTTTTCCAACTGTTTCAGCACTTAGCAAAAATCTTTCTATATTTGATCAGTTCTGCTTCAAACTTTTATTATTTTGACAAATAGGCACATTTTTATAGATGTGCATTCCATTAAAATCTGATTTGGACTTTTTTCCCTTCCTTTTTTTTTTGAGGTTTTCCATTTTTTTAGCAATGGGTGGCATAACTGACCCACTCAAGACATTTATGCACTCCCTAATTTCATTATCTGCCTTAATATTTTCTCCCACATGTGATAATTTCTATTAAATATTTATATATCTGAGCAAGATTATACCAAAGTATGCTATAGAAAATAGAACTCTTAAGATTAAATGTGTGTAGTCTGAGCTGTCTCAATCTTACCTAACTAAACTTTTAAACATCTACATCTAAGCTAATCAACCTGTGTTCCTCTTTTAATCAATGGGGAGGAATAGGTGCCTCTCCAGCTTGGTTTGGCTAAGTTAGTTATCTGAGAGAGATGACATGAATTCTGCTCCAACAGTAGCAGTTTCTTTTAACAGTCTATAAAAGAAGCCTAAAATGCTTTGCTAATATTTAAATTACTAATATTTAGACCTAAAATATTAGGTAGTTGCCACTGAAAATAACTCAGTAGCAGCAACAAGGAAACACAAAGTGAACATACTTTGTCTTTTTGCCTCTCCCCTCATAAACAAAAATACGAGAAAAATGGCAGGAATTTTTGTTGAGTGATTCAAACATAAATAAATGTCTCATAAAAATACAAGAGACGAAATGTGTTATATAGCAGCTATTAGAGATAAAAACTGAAATCATGGAAATATCTAGAACAACAGTCCTGGAAGAATTTGCTTTTTTCACAATGCACAACTCATGGTATCCAGGATAAAATTATGAAATTGCAATAAAATAGGAATAAAATGCAAGTAGTGGTATTCTAACCTGAGAATTAAATTTTCCCCACAAACCCTGTGAAGAAATCTTCACTGAGGTCTCACGGATCTGATAGAGGAAATTTTCAATTTTCAGTCAGATTTTTAAGTGAAAGAATCACTGTGGAGGTGGTACAACTAAAGCTTCTGAAGTATTTTAATCAAAAAAAGCCCTAAGTTCTCTGGAGAATAAAGGTAAGCAAGTCATTTGGACTGTAAGACAGAGAACTTCTAAATCCTTTTCCATATAATTTTTCATTAAAAATGAAATTAGAGAGAGATGAAAGTGAACTGTAAACAAACATGAAAAGTCTAACAGTATTACTGAAAAGCAGTAAATTTTAGACCTAATAGATTCTTTATGTGCTTCTTATTACACAGAAATGTTTTCATATTGAAGTCAATTAAATTGTTTTTCTTGTAAGTCACAGAATAAACAAAGTTTTATAAGAATTTCCTGTTGATGTTGTTGTGCCAAAAAAAAAAAAAGTAGTTAATTTTTTTCTGATCTATCATAAGCATATGGCCATAAGCAAAATATAACATAATGATCCTGTCTTTGAAAACATTGCCTAGCACACACAACATGGAAAGAACAACCTGATCATTAAGAATGAATGATGTGGATAAAGTTCTTCCCTTTTGCATAGTGATGAAAAGTCCTGAATTTATTTGGTTGGTTGGTTGGTTGGTTTTTTGTCCTCATTTCCTCAGGATGAGTTTGTTGTCACCTGTAGCCCGGACATCTCCTGCATGAGTTTTTAATTCTATTTTCCTTAGTTTTTTCTGGATTCAGTTAAAGTACATGGGTACATTTTAAAGCACTGGGGCTGAAATATTAAAAAAAGAGAAGAGCTAAACTATAATATAATATTGTAACACTATATAATGTATTTTGATGCTAGTTTCTAATTTTATGTATTAATTACTCTTAGGAGATTGGATTCAACTGTACACCTTAAGCAGCTCCATATATTTTGAATTAGTCTATATTTCTGTTGGAGTATGTAAAAGCAGAATGTAGATCTATGAAATTAGTGATAGAAAGGTTTATTAGATTGTGTACCTGGTAACACAACAAACCACTATGATTACTCTAAGCTGAGAGTAAGGGGCATAAGACCTTTTGCCACTTAACAGTGGCCAATCTGTGTATTTGCTGCACTCATAAATGAAAAACTAGCAATTTTTGTTGGATATTTTCAAGTAATATGTGTGAGATATTTGGTTATTGGTTTCTACCATCATAAGTAAAATGAAGTTACAGGAAAGAAAATCAACACTGTATATAATATTACCCTCAGAACTACCATTCTGCTCTGCCAATATTTCCTACCTACTATTGAACATTTATGCAGAAAAGGGTAGCTAAGGTTGACTATGTTCCACAGCTGGAACAAAAGCAGTTTGATCTGCCAAGCTTCCTCCTGACTCACAAGTAAACACAGCAGACGATGCTCACCTGAAGTTAGTAATTAAAAGATTTTTATAAAGAAAAGAGAAATGTTTTCTGCTTCTTATCCTGATTTAGTGACAGCCTAAAACAAAGATAAACATAAGAATAGGATCACTATAGTTACATATTGTAATCCATTCATCTTTAAGCTACATTTTCTACCTGGTTTAATGAAGCTTTAATTTCCTATCAGTTTGTTTTTATGGACTCTATTGAACATCAACATCCAGAGCTATTATGGAGTATGTTGAAAGGATAAATGTCTTTGTAGGAGAAGTCTCCCTGGAAAAGACAGAACATAAGTAGTGGTAAGCAGTAATTTCTTTCCTTCAGCTGTGAGTCTATTGAATTATATTTAAGATTCTGTCATGTATGTTACCCCATTTAAAAAAAAAATTCTGATACGTATCACATGATCTTAAATCACCTTAAAACATTACCATATAGCTCTTAACAGAGGCATACACTTAAGATTCCTATACCTAGTCCCATGCCATGTGCAACATGCCTACATCAGGAAAAGTCCTATGACCACTTCCCTAGCTATTCCAGCTAGACTCATCTTTCAAAGCCAGCAATGTATGAGTCAGTGGGCCCCTGCCTGTTTTCAAGGGGTAGGCTTCAATGCTTTTCCCTGATTATGAAGTTAGAGATCCCTGTGCAGGAATATTTTGTGTCTTTTACTGTTTTTCTTCTGCTACAAAAAGCTCTGAGAATGTTTCACTTTGGGTAAGTCTATTTCCAGAATTCTAAAGCAGCTTTTAGTTCTCTGCTTGAAAGCAAAACTAAAATGATGTCATTTTGCACAATTGTTAAAAACTCTCTCTGGTTTACAAACACTACCTTCTTTGCTTCTGCTTTTACTTAGCAGAACTTTCTGCCATTTCAGCCTTTATAAAAACAGGAAAGGGAAAGAACACCTAATTTGCTCTCTGCAGTCAGAGGATTGCAATTTTTGAAGACTTAGCTGACAATTTACTTTTCCTAAGTATTCAAAAAAACTGTTTCCCAATTAATACACATCTCTTTAAAAAACATAATTCCCAAGGTGACTAAAACTCAAATTATCTTTAAAAAATAATTTCCTGTTCAAAATCTCCAAAAGTACATACAATGCATTGTGACTGCCAAACTCTGAATCATCACTTTAAGAAAGGGAAAGAACCCCTATTTACCATCATAACATACAATTTCATATCTGTCTTTCCAACTCCAGCCTCAGTATACATCTGATCAGAAACTTCCTTTCCTGGACTTAATTAGAACTGTTCAAGCATCTACCACACAATGGTTCTGGGTAATATGAGAAACTGTCAATTTTGTATTTTTGGGCACTCATTCTATGTGGCTCTGTAGTCCTATGTTTACTGACTAGCTGCCCAGCTGGGACATGTATATTGTGTTTCACAACTTGGTATTTATATCATGCTAAATCTTGTAACATGACAAAATTTTATTCATAAAACAATGCAATTCAGTTTCAGGAAATTTATTAAAATCTTATGTTAAATAATTTTCTGCCTTAACTATCATAATGGATGTGTTTGAGCACTGTACTTTCCCACCTTTTTGCCTCAAATCACATTTTTAGGAATAAAAAGTGTTTCAAGTCTGGGGAGAAATACTATGAAAACTCAGTTTTCTGTGGCAAAAGAAATAGAATAAACATTTTAGTGTATATATCCAAGTCACCAGGTACTGTTTTTATTATTTTAAGTTGGAATTTATCCTTTGGTATATGGAGTTACGATTTCTTCACACTGAGGGCTAATACAAAATGCATTAACTGCAAATGGGGAGCTATAAAAATCTTGAAAGCCAGTGGTTTAATGAATTACGAACTCAACTGATACTGTATAAGTGTTACCAGTAAACACTCAGTGTAAGATCTCAGCCATGTTTGTTTGATGCTTTTGATGTTATAATTTCCCTCCTCAACCTGGAAGGCAATAACAAAATCAGTTATCTATTTTTCACTATTGTGTCTTTTTTGACCATTACTTTATAATGTGATAATGTATATGAACAAAAGAAAATTGTAAGGATTTCCTAGAATAAGGAAAAAAGAAAGACACTCTGAGATTACCTCCTTGTTGGGCAGTATCAGTTTATTCCACATATTAAAAGAAAAGAGTATAAAATTTCTATGAATAGTTTAAAATTAAACTGTCAGAATAGACTGTGTAAAGGAGAATATCCTAGAAGTATCACAGGAAGTGTGATAAAAGAAACACAATGATGGAAAATTAAATGATAATATAGTTCTTTACATCTTAAGAAGGAACGTAAGGCCAAGGTTCTTTAACTATATATTGCTAATTCAAGAACTTTTAAACAGATACTTCATTCCTGAAAGTGGATAGTTTTATAGATATGTTACTCAGTTGAGTTTTTCTTTTCCTAAGGTAGGATTTTATAAATTAAATATTATTTGATCATAAAAAAATATTCCTAGAATGGCAAGAAGAAATAAATCCATAATTGCATTAACTGCAGAAAAGTTAATAGACATTTTAATTAAAGAACCACCTTAACAAGATTAGAATTCAGTACCCTATAAAGGCTGAATCATACAGTGTTTCATTATAATTTCTGAGACTGTACAGGTCCAAAATTAACTACAGAGACATCATATTTTGTTCTTTACATAAAATAAAAACATATTGCACATTAAAATGAAAAATTAATTTAAAAGGTTATCACTGTAAAGCTGAGACAAAACCTGTTGGCTCGTGAAGCTGGTCATGAATTTCCTGAGGTGCTTCTTTGAGAATGGTGATCATGGGAATGAATGATTTTTGGGAAATGGATCTATTTCATGAAATTTTAATCAGAAAAAGTATCTCAGGATTTGTCAGGTTTTCTGTTCATATCTCGAGCACAAGAGACTTGAACATTTCAGAGATCAGACTATGTAAAATGGCTTTGTACTTAGGCAGGCAGAGAAGGGAACCCAAACTTCCCACCTCTACAGATCCTGCTAGTGATGAGCAAGGTGAGCACAGCGCTGGAAGCGTGGGGATCTGCCAGCAGCCTTTCCCACTTAGCAGGGAAGAAAAGCCATGCTGTGTGCCAGCTATAAAGCCATTCATTCAGAGCAGTGCTTGACTTTGGTCTGACACGATTTGGGAGCCAAGGTAGTGTACTAGACTTGTGTTGAATCATGTGAATACAGTATCTCAGTTTCACAATACCACAGAAGTTTCTACATGGTATCCTCTCCCAAATTGCAGGGGAGAAGAAGGAACATATTTTCAGTTAGTTTTTATTATATATTAAACTTACCTGAGTTTTCTTTAAGCAGTCTTGCTTTCAGTCCCACCTGAAAATAATTTAAAAATAATAAATAAGAACATTTTCATGCTAAAGAAGAAAGGAGAAAAGCTTATGTTCATTCAAGTCTCTGCTTTTTGTGAAAGATGTATACAAGCAGAGTGTCATGAAATTTAGAATAAATGCTATGTGTTTTTTTGATGCTTGATCACCAGTTTTTTAATTCAGTGTAGCATAGTTTCATGCTAAAGATTACTGGGATTGCTGGACATTGACTGAATGTTTAATTTTTCAGAAGTAATCTGTTGACATAATACAAACACAGGTGATTTCCAGTGGTTGAGGGAATACATAAATAATCTCTGCCTTTATCTTTTCTATCAGCAATGTTTTAAATTCAGTTTGTTGTTGGATGAAAATTAAATAAAAAAATCATCCAGCTGTTTGCTCCATTTCTGCAATAAATGCACCATTCCCTGCATAAATTTGTGCCTCTGAATTCCAGGGCTTTATGGATCAATTTCTATAAGTTAAGTGTTTCCAAAAATGGGACTTCTACAGGATAAATAAAAAGTCTTTTATGCAGTATTGAAGCTGGGTCTTTTTAGGAAAGGCTCACATATTTGTCCTCCTTCTTATCAAAGGCTTTCTCTACTGATGCAGAAGTTCACATTCTTCTGATCTACCACAGACATCTGCTTTGTACATGTTTGTGTTTGAGCTTGCCAGCAAGGCTCCCTTTAGAGTCAATGGACTTAAACTGGCACTATATGTGCAACTCACATTATCTTAATGTTTACACACATAAAACAGATAAGGAGCAAATCCTAGTATGAATAAGCTTATTTCTTTCCACTGACTACAAAAAAAGGCTAAAGTAGTAATATCTGGGGTGCAGACAGTGAAATGCAGATATCTGAGAAAAGATGACATGAAAGACTTGTTAATAAATACTTTTTAAGACTTTTTTTTAAAAAAGCCTAGGTTAATAATATAATAATAATAATACTAAGGGACAATATAAGACACATTCACTGCAATGGGAGCAGGATGAATGACATAAATGATTCTACTGTTAATAAAATATTTCACTGGTTCTTGAAAACTGTTGTGGTTCACATCCTTAAAAAATGGCACACAGACAGGTTCCCTTAAATTGAGTCCTGTTTCCTTGCATTAGACAGCAGCTATATATTTGCAACAGCAACACTAATAATACTATTCAGGAATTATTTCTTTACTGTCAGCACTACACTATGTTAATGCTGTATTAGATGCATCACTATAAAAATAGTGTAGAGATATCATTTATAATTTCCCAGAGCCACATTTGGATATGAATTTTAAAGAATGCGTTTTGATTCCAATACATTTTGAGAAATGAACTCTCCATCTGTTCCTTCCCACTCTTACCTTATGGTTGATATTTAGTTTAAAGCCAGAAAAGTCAATACAACCCATTATAAAAGATACTTTAGTAGGCAAACATTTCTACGCTATATTGAATATGCTCTGTATAATAAAAGTGATTTGAACAATCTACACTGTACTGTTAGTTTACATAAAATATGGACTTATATCAGGTACAATGCACTTGCTGCTGTGTTACAGCAGTATGAACAAAGAGAATGATTATCAAAATAGGACATCCTGAATAATCTTCACATTTTATACTCTGAGTACATGCGAAAAATAATTTGAAAGTAATGTCTTCATTTTACACATACTGAACTCCTTTGCAGTCATTGCTCTCCTCTCCCCTCACCATCCCAAATTCAACAGAGGAAGCTTGCAGCCAAGAACGCTTGTTCCTTTCATCATTTTGTGGAAGATAATTTCAATACAAAGAAAGGGAGAGGAAGAAAACAGAATTTGCCATATGTTATGCTATATAAAGAATAAGTAAATGCTGACACATCATGGCTCTTCATCTCCCAGGTTCTTCCCCTCACCCCATTTTATACAGAAATGTGGTCTCTGTCCTCTCAAGCTGATGGAGAACTGGGACAGGCTTTGAGTTCCTGCTGATGTATCAGATTCCCGAGGCATAGCATATCCACTCTTTAGTCTAATATCTATATAGATACTCTGTATGTACCAATAGAGAAACTATATGCACATAAAGGGAAAGCCATGGTTCTGGTGTTGGCCTTAGGTTTTGTTTTGATACCACACAAATAAATTGTAGAAGGCAAATAATGAATTATCACTTCATCCAAGTTATTCCATAATCAAGGGTTTATGTTTTATTTTATTATTTTGTTCTTACTTTATTATGCTATTATTTTATTATTTTATTTAGCCATTTATATGTTGTCTATTTATATAAATTATAAGCTCTTTAAATACTAAAGGTAAGCTTTTGACTTTTTTTTATATTTTCTTTCTTTTATTTTGTATCCAAACCCACAGCTGAAATAATTAGAGGTGTCTGCAACATAGCATTGGGCAAAGAAATCTGAAATGAAGATCCCGTGTGAGATTCCTGATTTCACTGTTCTTCTGCTGATTTTCAAACCAAGAACAAATGGAATAATAATTAGTACAGTTTCTGCAAAGAAATTGTCCCCATTCTACCTGGGGAATCATAGAAAAAAAATGTTTTATTCCAGACACATTTTTTACTGCTTCATTGTGGGTCTAGCATGTCTCCTTATGGCTCTATCAGAAGACTATGTGCTTACTGCCAAAAATAATTTCTTCTAACCTGGACTAAGATGCATTCACAGGATGCAAATGGGTATTTGCAGGATGCTACTATTACTGGGGGTTTTTTGTATTATGACAGACAGGGCACAGTTTGCTCAATGGAAATCCATTTTTATCATGTCTGAAGCATGTAAGTTTATATACAATTGCTTTTAATTACAAAGATATTTAAGCAAGCTAAGTAGTTGTCACAGGCTTTTTACTTTTTCTTTTTTTCCTTTTATCTTGTCAATTTACTTCAAGAATTCAGGTTACAAGGCTAATAAGGTACAGAAAGCTAAGCACTCATTATTTCTTTGACTATCTTTTTAAGGAGTAATCTTGTTCCTTTTCTTAAAAACGACCCCTATTATTATTATTATTACAATAAGACAATAATTTTAAAGACCGTATAATAAAGTATAAAATTATTACCCTCCAAAGTCAGAAGATAATATTAAAAATTTAAAATTATAAATAAATAAATAAACAACAAAGCCTGGCAGAAAGATCAAAAATTCTCTGACAATTTTTCTAAACATTTATTCTTTTACTTTTGTAATTAGCCCATGTTAATCTCTCTGGTCAACTATGACCAGTCAACTATTGACTGTAGTCAATTCCTTGTTCTCTATTTAGACCTCACATAAAGTAATTTTAATTCTTTGAGTTCTTCCAGTCTCATGTAAAAATCACAAAAACAGTTCAAGCTATTAACATGCTGAAAACATTAACAGAATTAAGAATTAGGAAAACACCTGTCAGAACAAGTTTTGCCATATCTATCATTTTATGTTGTCTATTTCTCTAAAGCCAACAGGCAGAATATACAACTTTTTCATTCTGCAAACATTTCTTCCTTGAACTAGGTGTAAATTGCAACTAACAAGGAGAGTATAATATTGTTTTATAGTACTTTATTCTGTGTTTTACAATCCATTGGAGAGTCATCTGATTGACCTCACACAAACACTAAATGTAATTTTACTATAATTTCATTGTAGTGATAAGCTACCTGCTATCCTTTGTGACCTAAAGGGTTCACCTCTTCAGGTTCTTGTCCATTAACACTTTCCAGGGGCTCATGAACAGTCTGACTTGGCTCTAGGGTGTCTAATGTACTGGAGAGGAGCTCCACTGCAGTGGAGTGTTATTACATATCTGTTGTGCAGAAGCTACCTAGGCAGGACTGAGATGAATACGTCCACTTAGGTTTTTATTCCCTCTGGTTTAACTAGTTTGACTGCATACTATACATACCTATTGTTCAAGCAAGTTTAAGAGTTTCACCTCCCATCTCAGACTCATGGTTATCCAGAAGCAGCCTCAGGTTGTTGCAAGTGTTTGAAGCAACAAAGGTGAATTGAGTATTTGATGTAAATGTGAATGTAGGCTGCATGATGCTGCCTATACATATTTTTCTACTTTTTCTTTTTTTTTTAACTCCTTCAAAAAGAATATGGAGGAATACATACTACCAGATCTGGATGCAATTCATAAAGGAAGGCCATAATTTGAGCAAGCCATGCCATTGTTTACAACAGGCATGAGGCAGGACAAAGTGACCTCCCAGGGGACAACTCAAAGTATCATCCAGCTAGATGTTGGATCTAACATCTTGAAAGTCATTGTAGCTCTTGACTGACATTTTAACAGACCAAGAAATGATATTAAAGTGATTAATTGTGCTGGTTTTGTCTGGGGTAGAGTTTACTTTCTACACAGTTCCAAATATGGATCTGTGCTTTGGATTTGTGCTGAACATAGTGATGATAATATAGATGTTTTTGGTATTGGTGAGCAGGGATTACACAAAGCCAAGGCCTTCTCTGTTTTCATGCTGCCATGCTGGTGAGGAGACAGGGTACATATGAAGCTGGGAGGAGACAGAGCTGGGACCACTCATCCCAGCTGACCAACAGAACATTCCATACTACATAACATCATGCTCAGTGTACAAAGTGTGGGGGGAGAAGGAGAAAGGGGAGGACGTTAGGAGTGATGACATTTTTCTTCCCAAGTAACCATTGTGTATGATGGGTCCTGCACTCCTGGAGATGGCTGAACACCTGCCTGCCCATGGGAAGCACTGAATTAATTCCTTGTTTTGCTTTGTTTGTGTGCATGGCTTTTGTTCTCCCTATTAAACTGTTTTTATCCCAGTTCATGAATTTTCTAGCTTTTACCTCAGTGATTCTCTTCTCAGCCCGACTGATATGGGAGCAAGAGAGTACTGCATGGTACTTGGTTGCTGGCTGGGGTTAAACCATGACAATTAACCTAGGATTATTTACTGTCCTTATGTTGTACATGAGAACTTTTCTTCTAATTCCAATTGTTGATTTCTAATATATTTTAAAGACTTCAAATATTGTTTTGCAAATAATAACTTATTTTTATTTTAACAAGATGAAAACCGCTGTAGATTCGATATGTTCAGGTTTTCACATGCCATTAGTTTATCTAAGTTCTTCTTTCTAATTCTTATGACATGTCTGTTCTAAATCTCTTGAACAGGAAAGATAATCAAACTTTTCTAAGATTGGGCTGTTAGTTTTAAATTCAATGCCTCTGAAATCTTGTTTAAATTTAGAGCAGGAAAATTATGTTTAGGGCAATATTAATTATTAGAATTGGTCATAGAAAATAGAGTTCTCAGGTTAATTGAAAGCAAATGTGTACTGATGTGAGGGAGAGTTTGAAAATTCTGGGTTTGCACAGATGATTAAAGCAAAACACCTTACTATTCAATAGCTCAATAAGTTCTAGTTCAGAAGACCCGGATACCTGAACAGAGAAAAACAACATGAAAATGCTATTTATAAGCAAACTTCATATGGTTGGTGACTGCCCAGCCCTCCAATTTGTTGAGGTCTCTCTGCAGGGCCTCTCTGCTGTGCAGGGAGTCAACAGCTTTTCCCAGTTTTGTTTCATCTGCAAACTTGCTTAGTATCCCTTCCTTTTCTTGGTTTGTAGTAGCACACATACGATTTCAACTGTGTTGCCATAGCAAGCAAAATTATAAGTGATTAATTTTGCATTTTAAATTTGTGTATATTGGTAAGATTCCCAATCAAGACCTATGGAGGAATGTAGGATCCCAAATCTCATTGAAAAGGAAAATTAGGTTCCTAGATATACCTTTAAATCTAGTCCCTTACCTTTTTTACTACTTCACAGAATGACAAATGTAATGTACCGATCACATTTCAAGCCTTCAACTCTTTAAAAAACTTTTTTTCAAGTGAAAAAGAAAATAATTAGAGGAAAAATCCGGAAAAATTATATTTGACTGTTTTTGCCCAGAGCTATGCATTAATAGGCAATACTAATACTGCACACATTAATATGTAGTACCAAGTTGAAATGTTGCAAAAAAAGAAATAAAAATAAGATAATATGAGCTTGTTTACCTGTATGGCTTGAAACACTCACAGTATTGTCAGAGAAGTTCCTGAAATATCTAATCTGAATTGATATTCAAGTAACCTTTGAATACCATGAAGTTTGAGTATATTTGAATTCAACTTTTCAGGTTATGTTCAATTTTAATTAGAGAAGTTTTGTGTGATTAGAATAATTGGACTAAAATTTCTAATTGTTTTTTGGAACAAGCCTTATCCATTTAATCCAAAAATTTATTAAAAAACCCAAAACACCTTTGCCCTTTACTACTAGTGTTTTCTTTCAACAATTATAATTGTGCAGTGGCTTACTTGTTTTTTTTATTTTGACAACACTGCATTAAGGACACATTATTCATAAAGTAGGAAGCAACCTTTGAAGATGATAAGAGCGATGCAATGTGCTCAGTTCAAGTAGCAAAAATAGTACTTGAATTCAGCCTTCTTTCAAGCTTGATCTGCCTCTGAGTGTCAGGAATGGTACAATAGAAATTAGTATGTGTATGAACTACCTACAAAAAGACTGTCTGAAAAGGTTTCTCTCTCATCCTTCCCTTGCTCTCTTTTGCTCTCAGTGAACTTCTTTGCAGATTTTGAATGTGATATATTAAGAATTTAAGCCTTGCTCACTAGAAGAGGTGTATGAAATGAGAAATCAGAGAATAAAAACTTGGTACATCCCTTTTGGCATTTTAACCTATGGACACTGTTCTATGGCAAACAACTGACTTACATGGGAATTTCAATCTAATTCAGAGCGGGGGAGGGAGGGGAAAGCCTCATTTCTCATCTAACTAGAAAAAAAAATGAAGAAAAAATAAGATAAAAGCACTCTGATAGCTACAGAGATAGCTTGATTAAATCACCCCTATGAAAGTGTAAACAGAATAAAATGCCCTTATGTGTCTGGTTTATTCAGTGACACAATAGCCTTGTAGTTTGCTTATTTTTTATTTCTTCCATTTGCTGTCTTGTGTTTATTTTACATTACAGGGCATTTATTTTGCAGGAGGAACTTTTCCTCTTATATCATTTTTCTCTAGTGGTATCATACTGTGTACGTTATGTTTATTCATGAACAGGGAAACACATTTCCTGGGCACTAAGGAATGTATTGTTTTAGATCGAGTCTCAATCTATGCTTAAGTATATTCCTATTCATAATGGTTTACTTAAAGGGACTTAAGCATTCAAGTAAGTTAATTATGTGATGAAGTGTTTGGTTTTACAGACATGAGTGTTCTATTAGACTTTTTCAGTTAATAAAATGGTGTTGTTTTATAAAATATGCACTGAATATATGGAGGTTGGTATACTAGCCTCACCTTATTATCTGGTATTAAATATTCATTGCAACATGATTATATAGAGTTTCAGTAGAGACACAACAGTGTGGCGGAAGCCTCAAACACTTATCATCAGTGGAAGATGAATAACCTGGATAAAAAACTAATTAAGATGAAAATAGAAGACTACGTAAACTGCCCAAAGCCTGGAAACAGGATGCCTGGGAAGAGTTTAGTGTTTGATAAATAGTTTGATATAGGTTAGCAATTGTTTGTATTAGAATAGATAAAGGTACAGTTGTAAAAATCTCAAATGTCATGATTGGCCAGCCGTCCCCCTGTTACATGTTATGATTGGTTAGTTGGAGCACGATTGATGATTGGTTGACAGTTGGTGCATTGCACCTTCCCCTTATATAAAAATATTCTACAAAGTTCTACCTGTATTTGTACTTATCCCCTCCTTCCTTTCCCTCGTTCCTCCCTAATACCACCCACCTATTCCTTTTTCGTTGCATCCCTCCCCTTTTCCTGCCTACCTTCCAGAACATTCCCTGGACCCCTATAAAAGTCTGTGCCAGACCCTCAATAAATGCTATTCCTGCTTCTCCTCAATGCGGAGTGTGCTGTCCTTCTTTCCCTACAGAGGAACAGTGAGTCACAATAGCGTCTTGTGTGTCAGAGCAAGTTTCAACGTTATTAAATCAAGAAAGGCCCAAACTATAATCCTTCTTACAATTTGATTGCTGCTCATCACTCAGCTAAGTAGATCCATAAGCAAATGTCATGGAGATGCCATCCTGAACTAAGTTTTTTATTTACTGCTTCTGTTTAGGTTGTACTACAAGAAAGTGTAGGTATTCCATAGTTCTGATGAAAATTTTATTTCCCTCTTCTCCAGAGAATGACAACAGAGGAGCCTTGAAAATGGAGGCTCTTGCAAAATCGTATCATTTGCAGATATTAAACTGTACTCCCTCTGCAAATCTGAGTGCACAATCAACCAGGAACTCCCTACAACTGCCCAAGACAATAGTTATGGAAGTTGGCAGTTTAGAGGTAGCTAAAAGTCACTGCCCCTGCATACTTTCTTCGTATAGTCATATATTTTGGCATACTGTTGTGGCTAATTAGGGTCATGGAGCAGCTAAAATTTCAAAACTACAGATAATTCAATGGGGAGAAGAAGAGTGGGTTTAGATCCAGGGCTTTTATCTCTGTATTTACCCAAACAAAAGCAGGACAGATTTTCATCATCTTCAGCGCAACTGGCTTTTAATCAAAAGTGATTTTAACATAAATATTGAGTTTTTTGTTCCTGAAGCAGCATGATTGTTTGCATTTCCCCTTGAAGCAGGATGTAAGTGCAGATGCCATTCAGCTGGAATGCTGACAGCCAGCTGAACTCCGTGGGCCATGACCCCACTGAAACAATTCTTTATGCTGAGGAAAAGCGCGCAAGTTGATTCCAATGCAGAAAATAGAAAACACTTTGTAACAAATACATATCTCTTAGTTACAAGCTGAGATAAAAAAAACAACCAGACAAACAAATCAATTTTTCCTTCAAATGAACATCCAAAAGGTTCCATTGGTAGCTAGGACAAACATAGACTTATGAATATAAATATTACAACTAATATAAAACATGAAAGTGAGCGTGCAGCCCTGCACTGAATCATATAATATCAAATCTTTGAGGGAAATTTAAAAGCTAGTTTGTCACATGGACTACTCAGGCATCCATATAAACAAGGCAGGATGAAGCTACTCTTCTTACTCCTATCAGTGTCAGCAACACAAGCACAATCAAGGTTATGCTCCAGATAAATTGCTCTCTAGAGCTGATGGCTTGAGGGAGAGGAAAGATAAGAAAAGAACGAATTTAACAAAGGATATTTACAGTTGCTTGCTATGGCAACACAGTTGAAATTGTATGTGTGCTACTACAAACCAAGAAAAGGAAGGGATACTAAGCAAGTTTGCAGATGAATAAAACTGGGAGAAGCTGTTGACTCCCTCCACAGCAGAGAGGCCCTGCAGAGAGACCTCAACAAATTGGAGGGCTGGGCAGTCACCAACCATATGAAGTTCAACAAGGGAAAGTGCCCTGGGATGGGACAACCTGTAATGTATGTACAGACTGGGGAATGAGATGCTGGAAAGCAGTGCTGCAGCAAGAGACCTGCAGAGAGATGAACAAGAGCTAAGGTAGTCATGGTCTCAGACAAACTGTCTCTGAGGATTTTCTTTGTAGGAAGTAAATCTAACTCAAAGTTGTATCCAAAGAGGAAGAATAAAAATCAAGTAACAAACAAAATCTATGTAGACAATTTCAAAATTATAAATTTAAGGAAACCCCACAGGAACAAAATATACACCATGAAGACCCTGATATCAGATGTCACTTAGACACAGACTGTAGCATCACTGTGGATATTTACGCTTTTAAGACCACTAGTTAATGTGTTCAGGAACAAACACAATATCAGAAAGTAATAGGAAGAAATAAAAAAAACAGCCATAAAGCCATGTAAAACAATATTTTGTCAACGTATTAATCTGTGATACAACACAGGAATTCATAGTTTACAAAAATTATATAGCAGGAATTGAAAAAGACACAAAATACTATCAGAGTTGAAGAATAGCTTCATTACAAGGAGAAATGCATTAATGCAATACTCCCAAGCTTGGAAGGAACATAACAGGGGAAGGAGAGAGTAGCACACAGAAAAGGGAATGCTGATGAATTACAACTACTATCTACAATTTTTAATAACAGAAAACTCAAGGGGGCACACAAAAGAAATCATCAGGTGTAAACTTTAAAAGAAACAAAAAGAAGCTTGTTTCACCCAGTACATAATTGAAGTGTCGTGCACACTGGATACCAAAATGAAATGTGTTTGAAAAGTGAGTAAGCAATTAACCAAAAAACATAGTTAAATACAGTCTACTAATCAGAATATTAAGCATAGAGCATCCAGGCCAGCAAGTCCATAAACTAGTGATTTGTTACAAGATAGGAGGAACATAGTGCACTCAAAAAGATGATATAATGATAGAAGTATCATTGTACTTCTTTTTTGTGCACTGCATTGAAGAATCAACTACTCATCTTGTCTAAAACATGGAACAAAGTCTTTAATTAGCAGGGATTATATATATGAAATAGTTTTACCATAGAGTGCATTATTTGGGAGCTAAAAAAATATGTGCAAGCTTACCTAACATCATTATTAAAAACAAATTATATAAAATAATATTCTAACTGAAAATGGATGCATACTTTTTAACGACTGCACAATAAAACCACTGTCCTGAATAAGAAAGAAAGATATAATTTATATATATATATATTTAGTAGACTCCTAGGCTTCAGCAAAAAGTTTATGCATATATGTAAAGCTATTTTTAAAATAATAGTCTTCCTGTAGATTAAATAAGAATATCCTTGTAAAACAGCAATGATATTTATTCCAAAATGTATAATTTGATTCACTTAGTGATTATATTAGCCACTTTAATAGTCTTGTTTGCAAATATCTTGCTGCAAAGTCAAAATTTGTTAAAAATGTGTACATGGAGAGAGGAGTTGAGGTTGACAGTTGCTAAATAATTTTTTTTGTTCCCCCCCCTCCCAAATAGGAGTAATGCAATTGTTTATTATATGGACTCTGTGAGGTGTATGATGTCTTTAATATTAATTTACTTACTTTCAAATGGTTGAGTATCAGGTAACTTGCATGGGTTTGAGCAATTCACTGCCTGGTAAACTTTTTGTAACCCTTTTCCAGTGTTGAGATTTGCAGAAGGAATTATACACACATACAAAACAAAGACCTAAAATTATATGTGAATCTATGTGTGTGTGACTGTGTCTTTGTGTACAGATACTCATATACACACAGCTTTTACAACATTCTCTGTTATACATTCCTGTGGTTAAGCATGGGTGTAAGTGCTCTGCTAAATGAGGGCCATAAGTGCATACTATCTTTAATAAAAATACATACAAAGTTTTGTCTCTCTGGTATTTATATGAGGATATTGCTTTGGAACACTGCCAAATATCCCAAGGAATTAAGACTGAAATATTGAATCTAATGCAATCTTGGGTTTTTTTAAGTGCCTTGAGCCAAATCCTAATACCTGTAATTGTAGTATAACCCATGATCCATTGAGCTAATGGACCTAGGAGACAGTCTTGAGAGGAGGGTTTGGCCTAGACTTCAGGAAGAAAATGTATGATAAATGTTGAAAAATCCCAATGCAAAAGCTTTCAATATCACAAGGTTTATATGTGCAAGAACATTAATCAAAGTGTAGGAAAGCCATAGTGTTTCTAAAGTGGAGGTTGTTGTTGTATCTTCCCATGTGTGGGCCTGAAAGTGTATTGCACAATTTACATGTACATCCATGATTTGTCTAATGAACCTTGGTTGTTTAGCAACTAGGAACAACTAAGCTAGCAAAAATGAATCTCAATGCTCTTTCTTGCTAAATCTTCCTAACAATACTGTAAATTGAAGCATCATTGCAATAAGACACAAATCTTGCAGTTAATTAGTATTTTAGTGCACTTGTTTATCATCTGAATGTAACATCTAAAGAGTGTAGGGGATGGATTTGTTCCCTGCTACAGGTCTGAAGTGCAGCTTGATATCATGCAATTAAAATTCCATTTACTTCCTAGTCTTTTACCTCTATTATGAAAGGGAAACATATACTTTGGATGATTCCATAAGAGGAATCCATGAATGATCTTGCAGTTACTCCAAGAAGAGGTAGTACATGGTCTCCAACAAGCTGAAACTTACCTCAGAGTTACTAGGTAGATTCTACATGAATCTCCCAGGCAACACAACTATCTCCCGTTTTGGTGTTCCCTTGGTAATACAGGAGACATAGAGATATTTACAGGCTGTGAACCTTATTCCATTTCAAAATAGGTCCTCCATGGAGCACATTAGATTCTGAATGAGCTTTAACTAGTTTGTGTTTGAGCAGAGATGTATTGGTTTGGGGGTTATTTTGTTGTTTGGGTTTAGTTTTTTTGGTTGGTTGGAGTTTTTTTTGTACAAGACAATATCTGTTTACACTTAGTACTGGCTAATGTTTATCCTTCAATTTAAAAATATACAAGTTTTCCCTTCCACACCTTAAAGGCTCATGTCCTTCACAAAAACAGGTCTTTGAGGTGTCTGTTCATATTGCTCTCCTCTCTCTCCTGAGAACTGGACCCAAAAAGGTGGATATGGGGTGTTTTCAAGATGCAGATACTAAGAATGTCATGAGGTTTTTTTCAGTCTATCTGATTTCAATGTCTTAGTTCAACAAAAAACCACAAAAGGTTACCCACTCTCTGATCATTTTCCTTTCATGCACGAACATTTGTACAAAGTAGAAAAGCAGAAGTAACTTATGATGCTTTAAACACTATAATAGCTAATGAACTTTGAAGGGAGCATAATGGGACTGACACTGTTCTGCTAACCTTCTCCCTGTCCCCAGTGCCCTTGTCAGCTACAGAGGTCTGCACAGCATCTATACTGTGACTGGGAAATGCACTGCTGCTTTCTTTGCCCTCTACTTTGTTCTTTGGCACTTTTTTTGTGGGATTTGCATACTGCCCTTTGTGAATTCTACTCAAATATGTTTTAGGTACAGTACAATTCTTTAAAGCTTGTCAGGAATACACAACAAAGATGCACTAATACCAAAAAGCTTCAATGGAATACAAAGGGCTTGCCTTTGGGATGCCTGATTTACTTTTCTTTTTAAGGAAAGTGTTACACTGTACGTCATTCAGGCTGGCATCACACTGGATGTCTGTCAGAAGATACCTTCTTCAACTGTCAACCCATCAAATTAATTGCTTTGTTCTGAATGTGTGTTGGGTGTTGACAGATTTTTTTTTCCATTTAACCTTCTGATAAAGGATCTAGAGGTTTGGAAGACAGACTATAGACATTTTTGAGAAGGACAAAATGGACATTACAATAACTAAAAAAGTAATCATATTTATATCCTTATGAGGTAAAGTAAAGCTATATTGAAATAGTAGAACAAGTGCAGGCATCTTGCCAACACACCACTCAGACTATAGTATAGGTCTTTTAGAACTTTGCCAAGTATTTTGGCACTGAGAAACTGCTGACAAATTAATATGTTTATGTGCTGCATACAGCATCTATTTTAGACTGCAGTGCTGCACTAAACATATTTTCCCAAATACACTCACTTTATCAGATTTTTTTTTTTCCTCTGAGAGGTTTCCTTATCTACCTTAAACTATGCAAGAAGGTTTTTCTTTCAACTGTTTTTTAATAAAGATTTCAAATTAACAATTCATTATACAATCCTTAGGGGATTTGGACACTGCAATAATGGCATGTAATTTTGTTATACAACATATAATTTTATAAACTCTTCAGGCAACTGGAAATTTTAGGACGGTGTTCATTATTGGATATACAAGAGTGGTGCTGTATAAGTGATGTTTCACTTTCCTTGCTAATTTAAAAGTTAACCTTAACAAAAGAATTACTGCTACTGGTCCAATGAAACTGTGCATACACACAAATAAATACAAACATTTTACCTGTATACATATATATGCACATATTTACTTGTGTGCATGCATTTCATTCAAAGTGAAAACACTAATAAGCAAAAGAAGTTATTTATGTTATGCTAAAGGATATCTTTAATGAAAGAAAGGAAAGGAAATGAAGGACAAAGCCTAGATACCATAAATGCAATGAGAACAATGCCCTTCTTTCATGGCATAACCTATCCAGACTGCACAAAACTTAATTCAATTCCCTCTTTTCCCTTTTGAAATCTGAATCCAGTTCACTCAGGTCAAAAGATTTTTCTAAATGACCTGCAAAGGGGTACAAAAATAGAAAGAAAAGCATTCATTCAGTCTACTCTCTTCATATTGTTGCACCTTCTCTATATTCTTCACAATTTCAACATGCCAAAGTGTAGGATGTGTATGTTGAACATACATCATTTAGTGTCTTGGCACATTTGCACAGTACCCTGAATAATCCCTAGAATGAGAATAGATTTCCTCGTGGCTGTTACCCTGGACAGCCCATAACACGTGACAACATGCATGGATCCAAATCATGTGGTCACAGGAGAGAGTCGCACTGTCTCCCAGCATAAATGACATCATGAGCTGAAGGCTGGTAAAAGAAAATACTGATTAATCAGTGTCTCCAGTCTCCTAAATTTAATGCAAAATAGGTGGATCTATTTTTTTTTATTTAATGAAAACTACATTTTTTACTGAATAAATTATTTATCAATACAAAAACATTAATTTCATTCAAAACTGAAGACAATGTGCCTCAACAGAATAGGCTCTTTCTCTTATGCCTAACATGGCACACCATTTATGATGACCATACTAGAGATGATGCTAATTTATATTACTTTATATTTCTAAATACTAAAGTTCAGAATCTGCTTTGGATGATCTGGACAGCAATACATTGTAGGTGCTCTCATAAGCAGTCAATATCAGTTGTGATTCAATGCAGTTACTGACATGCTGTATCATACCCAGTTATTATGTCAGTAATTTTTCCAGTGCTAACCTTTTCAGAGTCTTACAAAACCACCATATAGGCATGTCAGCAGAAAGAGGCAATAGACACTTTGTCTGCCAACCATACTATTTAGAACAAGCAAAACACTTCACTATTAAATGGTTGCACTCACACTCTGGCAGTTCCTTGATACCTATAACTACCTGAGTGACTTTAGCAAGTAGATATAGTACCTGTGTTTGGAAAAGTTTAATGGGAAAAGACAATCAGCCTCTTTCCCCTGTTCCTTTCAGTCCTTGTAATTCTAAGTCAGAAAATGGCTGAATATATTTTTCTGATTTGTATTCCCATATCTGTCAAATCCCGGCTAACCAAGATGTGTATCTGTGTCACAATTACTGCAATGAATTTTGGTTACATTAAATTATGCTTAAAGAAGTAATAATTTAAACACAGTGGTGCACTGAAAAGGACAATTAATGCTTTTTAACATACTATGTAAATGCCTATTTAGTTTCAAGAACAACTTGTGTTAATACCGTAGCATTAAACTGAGGATGTCATCCATTCATGGAAAAATGCATTTAAAACCAGTGAAAGAAAAGAGAAAGAAAAAGTTTGGAAACACTATGTTCTCTGATAAATTTCTAGGTAGAGAAGTGCAAATAAAGATATCAAGGAATATTGAAAGCGTATGCTCAAACACAGTTTTACATCAAACAGGAAAGTAAAAAAAAAAAAAAAAAGTTGCTGCCGTAAAACCTTGTAGTGGCTAATGCAAACTAAAAACCCAAAAAAGAAGCTGAAAAATGATAAGAAAATAGAACTGGCTTGATTAGATCAATTCTATTAAAAGCTCTGAAAGACAATAAATGATTCCATAGAGGTAATCTGCAGTTCAGGTTTACTCAGTAATCCACTGGAGGTCTTTGTCAAAATCTTTTGACAAGCTAATTAAAAGGAGACAGTTATGCAGCACTAAGTATTTACCTCTGTGAAATGAGTCAACCCATCTTCAGGTTTCTATATCCATCTTTTCTTCTCAGCAGTGCTCCACTAACCTTTCTGGATACCATTAATAAAGTCCTCCTTCATCATTATAACATCTGAGTTACATGTCATTTGAATGTACTTGGGGGGGGGGNNNTGGTGTTGTAATTCGTGGTGGTGGGGGGGGTATGTTTATGTAAAAATATGGAGAAACTATTATGTAGCAAAATTCTAGATACTGTAAATCTCAACAAATTATATTATCTGCATATAGATTTCTATTTTACAGATAATGAAAATATGCTGAAAAAATATAATAAAACCCTATCTGAAATTCCAAATGGAATAGTTAAACATCTTAAAGCATTATGATAACGTATTTCTTTTAATATTAATTTGCTTTATGTCTTAAATGATTCTTAATTTGACTGGAATAACATTATTTCTTCATGTACTTTTTAAGAAGCTGTTTAGAAAAAAGAAAACTAAAATGTCCCAGATAAAATCTTAAGCCAATTCTCCACTAATTTGCTTGGGATTATAAAGATCTTAAATATTATCATTTCCCCTCCAAAACGTCATGATTTTTGATAGCATCCATTCCAAAAAGAATCTATAAAATCCTTATCTGCTTTATTCTGCTGATGACAGTACTGTATATATTTTTGAATTATTTTTTCTGCATCAGATAAAAGAGTTGTTAGTCTGTGTGATTTTCCCCACATTTCCAGATGTTTTTGGTGTGAGTTGTATTCTTGACTTGATAACTGTAGGTTTGTTTCAGCTGTCCTTGGTCAATAACATTTCTACAATGGAGGTAACTAAGGATTTAGTTACTACTCTATGATTGACTCACTACACAACTGTCCCTTTCCTGCATTTCATTTTGTGAATTAATAGAAAGAGGCTAATAATGCTTGCTTTAGGAAAGCTTTTTTAATTATCTGGATGATAAGATATTTTGATGATTTAAACTAAAGACTGCTTTTTGAAAGCTGGGACAGATTTAAAAAAAATGTTCCTAGGGATACATGCAGAATCCATAAAATTGTGTCCTGGTGCTGCTGCACTGAAGTTAGGGCCAATAAAATCTACAAAGAAAATTCTGTTCCTAAAAAGGAAGAAAGAAAGGCAACAGTCTCCAGAGGGGACCACATGTAGCAACTGTTAGTTTTTCCAAAAGAGACCTACAACCTTGGCAATCTCTCAATAAGAGGACTTTGATGCAATATAGTTCACACCAGTAAGTTGGAGGGAACAGATTGGGGTCATTTTAGTTTCTTTCAGTTGCCTGTTAGCTAGTGGTGGTGTTTTGTGAAATTTGGGGGAATACTGGTTTTTGCACATGTTCCCTAAGTGGAGACCTATCAGTCCCATAATTGAACTAATGCAGAACTCTGAAAAGAGCAAATTAACAAAGCTGGTGCTTTTACTCTAGATGACCTTTCCATCACAGTGCATAGATGTTCCCACATTTTATTTTGGCCCAGGACCGAGCTTTTCAAGCTGATCTACCACTGTCAAGGTTTAACCACAGCTGACAACTCAGCCCCCCACAGTCACTCACCCATTTCCCCCACAGTGGGGGAGAGAATCTGAACAGTAAAAGTGAGAAAACTCAAGGAATGAGAAAATATTATTTATTAGCCAAATAAAACCTGCTCACACAAGCAAAGAAAAACAAAGAATTCATTCTCCACTTGCCGTGGGCAAGCAGGTTATTCAGACATCCCCAGGAAAGGAGGGTTCCCATCACACTTAGCAGTGACTTGAAATGGCAAACTCCATCACTCCCGGTTTCCCCCCCATCCTCCTTCTTCCCCCAGCTTTATGGGCTGAGCATGATGTTGTAGTCATGGGAAGTCCTTTTACTCAGTTGTGGTCAGCTGTCCAGGCTGTGTCCCCTCCCAACTCCCTGTGCACTCCCAGTGTCCTTCTGGAGTGGTAGAGGGAGAAGAAGAAAAAGCCTTGACTCTGTCCAAGTGCTGCCCTGCAGCAGTGATAACATCTCTGTGTTATCAACAGTGTTTCCAGCAGAAATCTAAAACACAGCTCCATAATAGCTACTATGAGAAAAATTAAATCTATCCAGCCAAAACCAGAACAACCCCTCTCCCAGTACTAGAGTAAAGCACGCAGGCTGGATTCCTTTTGGATAATACCTGACCAGTGTGCATGTGCTTAGAGCATACCTAGGATGCTCCTAGGCCTAGGAGGCTGTTGTGGTTTAACCCCAACCAGTAAACAAGATGCTCACTCACCCTCCCCACCAGCAGGATCAGGGAGAGAATCAGAAGGGAAAGAGAGACAAAACTTGAGGATTGATATAAAATCAGTTTAATTGGAAAATCAAAAGCCAAGCATACAAAAAAAAAAAAAAAGCAAACCAAGGAATTAAGTCACTGCTTCCCATGGACAGGCAGATGTTCAGCCAAGTCCAGGAGAGCAGTACCCTATCATGCATAATGGTGACTTGGGAAGACAAATGCCACCCCTCCAAACATCCACATCTTCCTCCTTCTTTCCCCCATTTTTTGTACTGAGCATGATGTCGTTTCATTCAGAATATCACTTTGGTCACTTTGTTTCACCTATCCTGACTGTGTCCCCTCTAAACTTACCATGAACTCCCAACTTCCTTGCCAGTGTGGCAGTATGAAAAGCAGAAAAGGCCTTGGTTCTGTGTAAGCACTGCTCAGAATAACAAAAACATCTATATATTATCATCACTGTGTTCAGCACAAATTCAAAATGCAGCCCCATACAAGTCACTGCAAAGAAAATTAACTCTAGCCCAGACAAAACCAACACTGAGGTATTCAGTTCTCTAAATCAGGCTATAATGAAGCAGCCCTATCCTCCTAAACTTATGTCAAGTATGTCATCTTCTCATCAGCAAATACTATACTCTAGATCTCCATCTAATGAAAAAAAAAAAACAACAAAAAAACCCCCAAACTTGCTGGTATAAGACATTACCTGTTTTAACACTGAGAGCTGTCAATGTTGTCATATTCTCATATAAAGAATAGATGCTACTCATTTCCTTGCAGTAGACATTCTCCTACACAAATTGAGAAGCAATTATATCAAAGGTTTATTATAAAATAAAAATAAGGACTGATTCTTCAGTTTTGTGACACTGCAGAATTGTTTGTGTATGTGTACTAGAAATTGCATGAGTGACATCTTTTTGTGCTTTTATTGATTCATTTTAGAAGGACTTCCTCTTTTTTTACTATGAAATTAACCTATCTAAAGAAAAGTTTTCTTTGCATAAAACCATGATATAATATTAAGTATTTTACTAGTGTATTCACCCTTGTTAATTTAAGCCAGCTTGATGTGGGATAGTGTAGCCTTGCTGTGAAGATATCTGTGTTTTTTATATCAGTTCTAAAAATTGCTGAAATAATGATATTCTTATTTTAATTCCATCTGTCTATTTTAGACACTCACAGAGTTATATAGATTCAAATTTGCATTTTGCAGTCTTCAGGGTCTGTTACCTAATAATGGGCTTACATTTCTACTTTCTTTTTTAGTTGATTGGCATTTTATCAGTATTTCAAGGGTTGTTTACCACATACCTGTTAAATATGTGAAAAAGCTAGAAGTGAGACATCATAATTTGATAGACAGCTCTGTGCACCACAGAGATCATTAGTATTCTTTGTGTTTCTTCACTGTGCAGTGTAAAATAAATAAAAAAATTGAATATAATCCTTATAGAAACTTATAGAAACCTGTGCTTTGGATATATGCTTCCACTCCTTGTTAATGCCAAGCAAATTGATTTCATCATTGCACTATTTCCCTTTTTCATCTGATGATGTCTGAAGGCGCTTCCAGAGAGGCTTCACTTCACAACACAGCTGCCTGAAAAAAAGTGGCCAACATGCTAACATTCAGAAGCTTTAGTTCATGAACCTGGCAGGTATCACATCTCACATCCCAGACTATGATCAGATCTTATGTCTTCTTGTCAAAAAAATCTCTAACTGATTTAGCCCACATAGCTCATTTGTATACTAAGTCTGCCATTGTTCCTAATTTCAACAAAGCATCTAGGAGTGAGGCTCTTCTCTAGCAAGTTTTGTATTCTAGGAGTGTAACTGAAATGACAATTGGTCATTGCTTAATGGACAGAACTAAGAATTCTGACAGGGTAAATCCCATCCTCTGCTTTAGACATGTATTTTAAAATGGGATAAATTGCTTCTGGAGGTGTCTCTCTAGACAGGACAGAGATGCTGAGAACAGGATTGATCTAATGTCTATTAGTCACTGAATAGTTTGTTGGTTTGATTCAAGAGAACTACTCCAGAATCTCTATACAAAGAGCTAAAGAGATAGAGAAATCTAAGGAGGTAATCAGCCTAAGACTTTGTGTCTTGGAAGCGCTGCTGTCTCTGCTTAGTGTAAAGGAAAACTGGCTTTGACTACCTTATACAAACAACTTGCAGATGTTTAAATACATGTGAAATAAGTACTCTGGCATGTGAATGCCTTGCTTGATAGCACTTATGACTATGGGTAAATGATTTGTGAAACAGAAGTGCCTACCATTTGGATTTAATCAGGGGTCTAACCAATGTGTGATGCTCTAAGTACAGTAGATAAATGTACATATACTGGTATAATGTTCAGTGCAGCTTCTTTTCTCCCTACAGTGGATACCTGCAGATATTATAATTGATCAAAAAATTATCATAGTCTTTTCCAGTTTTTGTCATAGATGACATCTCAATGATTTCCTGTGGCAGTGAATTTCCCTGGCTGACCACACATTGCCTTAAAAAAAAAAGAATTAAATTCTTATAATTGTGTTCCATTCTACTGACTTTTAATTACATTGAAAGACTCCCTGCTATGGAATCATTCTGCATTATGCCACTGCTACTCTGCCACAAGATAATGAGGAGGGACTTTTCAGTTCTAAATTTTTAGTGCCTTGACTAAGTCTCTTCTAGCTCAGTTCAGTTCAACACTAAATAATGTTAGGGTTTATAATTTCTTATCAAATATTAGTTCTGCCATGATGATTGCTAGACACCTTCATGGCTCATCTCCAGATTTTTCATGTGGTACAAGACATGTTTTTCATTTGGTGCCAGACACACTCTGATTTCAGGAATCAAAAAGTGAAAGCTCTAAATTCAGCATATTATGACATGTCTGTGTAGTTCCTAATATGAATAATTATTTTTTTAAAGCAGATTGAAGGCTGTTATCAAACACACATTCAGTGATTCTCTCTTGAGATTCAATTAGATTATTTTCCCTTAAAAATTTGCCAGATATATAGATCTTAAAATTATAGACAAATTTGTTGTTGTTATTTTTCTTCTTAATAATTTTTTCTGTGAGATTTAGTTCAAAATTATAATTCCGTTCCTCTATAATTTCATTTGGTGAGAATTGCTAAGACTTGGTTTCTTCCAGGATACTTTCATAGCGACTAATGGGAATTATTTCACACTTAAAAGACTAATTTGGAAGTAAGAAGAAAATATTATGATACCCTTTTTTTTTT